>VWZK01011219.1:179592-269503 GCA_013396935.1 Baryphthengus martii
GGGGGGGGCGGGAAGGACCCTAATCCTGTGTGAATATGCGAAATGTAGGTCAGAGACTTACTTGTTATTGGCTTCTGACTAAGCTTACAAACATGTGTATGCCTAAAAAGGTTATTGTAGCTTTTGTGGATGTAGGCTAGAGCTTTAAAGCAAGCATATTAATCATTAACAATCTCTCTGTACTGGAACTATTAAATAGACAGTGATTCATCAGAAATGATTTCGTAAATCTCTAATGTAGAAAACTGAGGCAAAAGCAGAAGTTTGAATAACTGTTCGTGTGGCAAAACTGTATGTTGCAGGGCGTCAACTCCAGCTCCAGCTGTGTGGTGCCCAGTTGTACATGTAACTTCATATAGCTTCTCCTCTTGGCTCTAGTTAAAGATATATTTTTATGCTGGCACAGGGCCACAGGGCCCTACATACCTTTCCAGGCAAACCATACAACAAACTGTCTGTGTATATATTTGGTGACGGTCTCTGGCCAATGCTCTGAAACATGGTTTATGTCATCCCAATAGTCTACATGTACAAGATGTTTGTTTCCTCTTCACAGTCCTTAGTGAAAACTTCACAATTTCTAAACCTTTACTTCTCAGCTTCTCCCTTTCTGTTCCACATCTGATATAGCAAGTCCTGTGTTAGTGCCTGAACATCTGATTTAGCTGCCTGCACAAGATCTATCCACAGGATTTTTAGTACATACCAAGATTTTGACTTACTGTAGCAGAGCCTTGATGGGATATGCTGGAATATCAACAGAAAGCAGATAAATCTTGTTCAAGAAGGTCGGGGGGGGGGAAGTGTTACTTTGAACTCCATCATTTGGCAGCTGCAGCCTTTGGAAAAGGAAGGAAAGGAGACAAATAAAACCAATTTAATAGACTCAAGAGATTAGAACCTTTTGGATCAGCTGGGGCTACTGAACTTCGATCAAGGACAGCAGACAAATGGCCTGTAGCAATGTTTGAACCATTAGTCATCAGGTCTAATAAACTAGAAGAAAGTGGATCAGGTATCAGAAAACAGACAAAAAAACTACAGTGTCTGTCTTCAGAAATTATGCAGCTCAGGCTCAATTCTCAAAAAGAAAAAAAAAATTAAAATATTCCTAAGCAACTCTAACATAGGCAGGAAATACATAAGTGCTAGGATGGGGTTACGGAGAACACATCACATCGGATGAGTCTAATTTCCTTTGACAATAGAGTAGCATGTTTTGTGGACAGGTAAGAAGCTGTGGGTGTTAGATACTGTCAGAGCTTCACTGAGGCCTGCCTGTATTCATGGCTTTCTCACAAGCCAGGTAAGGAAATGCTGGAGCTACGGCTGCTGGAGGGCACAATGAGCTGTATTAAAGCATTCAGAGCTGTTATCGATAGTGCACTTCAAAATGGGGATAACTTGTCTTCAGAGACAGAGGTAGGAGTTATTGGGTCACAGTGAGTGACCAGGATCACACAGTTGCACAAAAGAAGCAGAGAAGTCAGGGCTTTGACATGCACAGCTTATAGTTATCTCTTACAAGTACAAGGAACTCTCGTGCTGGTAAAAGCTTATCTGAATATATAATGTTCAGTTAGGGGCACCACACTTAAAGCGAGATACAGAAATGATCAGAGCCTCGTGAACAAGAAACATAACAACTGGCTGAATGACACAAACCAAAAGTAGCTTAGATGGAGGAAGGGAAAGATGACAGGGAATGCATTTCCTGAAAACTTTAAGGATCTTGTAGAAAAGGAGGATCTGAGCTGTTTTCTGTATTCCAGGTGGTAGGACAGATTGTAACAAGTATAAATGGTTAGAAAGATTCAGACTACACATTAAAAAAAAAAAAAAACAAACTCAAAACTCACAGGCTTTTTAATGATGCCGATAAAGCATCATTGGAATAGATTTTCTGATGAGGCTGTAAAGTGTCATTAGAGATCCTTAACAATTGAATTAGACAAACTTTTGTCAGATACAAAAGTGTATTTGAGCCTCTCAAAGTAAGGAATACATACGATGACATTTCTAGGTCCATTCTTTCCTTATTTTCCCATGTTTCTAGCAATTATATTAAGAGATCATGGTGTACTAACGTCATTTTGCTCAAGTTTTGTTGGAGACCGGTAACAAATCTTTCAATTCATTGTGTTGCTCTGCAAGCTTCCATTGATATCTCTCTGCTAAAGCGTTTACCAAATGCAAAATGAATAAATAGTCTTTTAATGAAATGTATCCATGAAATGTAAGCCATTTCCTCTCAGAATTGAATTAAGCATTACAAGTGATCAATAACTAGATTTCTTTATCTTCTGAAAAGCTTGGCTGTAGAGTTATATGAATAGTCCAGAGTAAAAGAACATGGCTGATGTTTTATCACCGTGACTCAGAAAACACTCGAAACCAGTCGGCTGTCTTAAAAGATTTATGACTAGATAGATTGATCCTGTCTTTCAACTGTAGGTTACTGGGTCAAATTTAGCTTAACCTCAGAATTATGAGTAGTGCCTAATACCACGTTCTAGCAGAGATCTCTGCAAAACCCCATCAGTTCTGTTCAGGTTTCTGTGGCTGAGTAGTTATCACCATTTTGGAAAAGTAACAAAAGCACGGAGAGAAAATCTACTAGAATTTAGGCACCTGATTCAGTATTTCAGTGCACAAGCAGCTTGACTTCAAATGCCATGAGCATTCTTTGCTTTGACTTTTTTTGTAGTCTTCCCCCAAACTAGGCTAAAACACTTAATTGTGTGGATGCGTGTGAAGTGACTGTCCTGCTACTTTTGCTATATGCCCCTTCCATACGTAAAAACCCTTTCAGTCCATAATTACATGGCACTGGTCACAAGCTTCAGTGCAGTATCTGAATGCAAACATTCCTTAACAGGAAATAGAAACATCTCATTTTCTTTGGCTTGTCAACACTGGGCTAAGTCTGTTCAGCTGGCACTGCTGTGGCATGAGATCCAGCTTTCTGCCACACAAACGGGTCTGTATAAATGGGTGTTTGAGTTATCTGCTACATAAGCCTAGCGCTAGCTCTCTACACAGGAGTGCACTCGTGTTTGTCATAAATGGTATGTCAGATAAATCTGATTCTACTCTTCTGTAATAAAAAAAAATTAAGGAAGATCAATCTACCTCTTCTAGCTTGGCGTAGACATTGTGCATCATGAATGGAAATATCTTGTATTTCAAAGCCTCCAGTTTAATCAGACGGAGCTTTATAAAGTTACTTTTTTGTTAAGTATTTGTGAGTGAGAAATCTGTCTGCTATGAATATGATGGGATTCTAATAGTCAGCAATGTGACTGGCAGAGGCAGACATTCCTCCTTTTTTATATATATGCTTTTAGATTTTCAAAATCCTTTATGGCAATATTGTTCAGATTTTAACATTTATGGAAATCTTACTGGCCTCTCCACCAACCTTTAATTTTAGTGAGTTCTATGCCCCACAGTGTAAACTGAATCCATTTTATCTGCTGTTATTTATGTGTTTGTTTTAATATTTCAATTTTTGTTGCTGTCAAAGCGGTCAGTTATTTGGGGGTGGGGGACCCTGTTTCAGTTCCTCCAACACCATAGTGCTTACCCTTGTATACATCTCTCTCATACTTTTTTCCAAGAAGGGCAGGTGAGGTCAAAGTTGCTTGATGAAGAAGGATGAATGAAGGGTCTTCAGCACAGCTATTTGTGTCTACTTCAGCTTTATATAATCCTTGTACAAAATGGCAGTGGATAGTTTAAAAACTGTGTGTGTGATTGCATTCTTCCTTTAAGATATCTGAAGGTATCTTCATCTTTTCATCCCCTTTCTCCTCCTCTCGCTCACCAGTGGACAGAGCACGAGGTCTCCGAATCCTTTCTCATCCTGTTGAGGGCACTCCAGCCCACTAGGTGTTCCAAACTTCTGTTCGTTGTTTCCATCTGACCTACACAGTTGTCTTTTCAACTGTTTAATGGTGTATACTAATGTGTTTTAAGCTACCTGACTATTAAGGATTGTCTATATTTTGCTACAGTGCTTCTCATTTTCATTTCTGTTTTGGCACTGTTAAAACTGGAAGCTTTAATTAACCATGTACTTCACATGTTACCTGTTACCAAGGTAATATTGTCTTTAAATCTGAGGAGGTGGATTTACTTTCATTTTATCCCAAGTGCTCTATTCTGATTTCAGATCTGCACCTGCTTACTAACAAAGACACATGTTCAAGGAACAAGCTGTAACCTCGGCTTAAAAGTAAAGCTGAGCCTAGACAGGATTGTCCTTCAAACCAAAGCTCAGCCTCCAAGTATTTAGGAGTAGCCCCGTATGTTATAATAGCACATATTAGATTTCAGTGGGATCTGTTTCTTTCTTAAAAAAAAACTTCTTTATTTTGAATACAGAGCAGTAGAGTAGGCCTTCATATGGAGTAACAAAATCAAATTGTTACGATCTGTAATTAATGGGATGATATACAGGTATATATTCCAGCGTGTACTGTGCTAGAAATACTCACATTCTTGCTATCGTTTAAGTGGCAACATATTTTTCCTGGTGGAGCATAAAGAAAAGGCAAACATGCCCCTCTCCTCACCCCCAATATTTTTTATTTCTGGTTTTTAGTGTAGGAAGATTCTTTTTTTTCAGTTGCATTGTGTCTATCTGCTATTTGCTGCCATCAGCTGCTAGCCATCCCAGCACATGCGCAGTTACACCAAATAAGTTGCCCTGCACCTTACCTTATGCTGAAGAACTATTCTGGCTTCTCCAGTTTTCCACCTTGAGGTCTTTAACTACATTCTTCTGTGCCAGGGAGAAAGTCTGCACAGATGAAAAGCAGACTGTAGAAGGACATAATAATTATACCAGCAGAAAAATGTCAGCAGACTAATGTAGGTCCCCTATAGGGGTTTGAATCATCTTATGAAAAGTGAAGCCATTAAATAAAACAAAATGTTAGAGATTTTGTTGAGAGTGACAGAAGCAGCCAAATGTTCTTCCTGCTCTATCTGTGACATTCTGCAATTTTTGGCTAAGAACAGCAGGCTATCTTTCTCAGTTATCAGAGCTCAAATGTATATAAAGCTTTCTTAAGACCATGAGATGGGGAGAAAAATGTGAACCGTGCCCTGGCAAAAGCACTCATCAGGTATTTTATTGTAAATTGTTTTAAAAGAAAACAGAATTAAAATATCTGCAGCCTATCCGGGGGGGGGGGGGGGGGGGGGGGGGGGGGGGGCAGGCAATAGTTCAGAGGCACTGCAGAAACTTGACAGAATCATCTGGTCTTTTGCCTTTGAATGCAGGCTCAGCTGCAAACCCAGAATTACAAGGCTGACCTACACAGTTTGGTTAATGGAAAAAAAAAATAATGAAGTGCTAGAAAAATACCTAGTGAGGTGTGACCTCACGTAATTCTACAGAATTAATATTTAGGATTTGCGTACTTTAACCTTAGTGTTTATAACTACTTATTCATGAGTCTTTTGAAACACCCCAGACACTGCTCTTGTTTCAGTGATGGGGAAATGGAAGCTCTGCTCACAAAACTTCTGTGAATAGGCTCTCGTTATTCTAAGAGGAAGAGATATGTTCTTTGACAAGTGTGCAAAGGGAAGAAAAAATATCTGCCTGTGAGTAGGAGTCCAGTTTTCTACCCTGTCTCACTGGAAGACTGTAAGAAAGAAGACTGTAAGAAAGGATTCTTACATTGTATCAGCCACAAATGACATGAGAATTTTCTTTAAGTTACTTCTGAAGCTGGTACCCAGGAGACTTGTTCATGCAGAAGATATTTTTAAATTTTCAAAGAAAAGCCAGTATAACTTTTGTTTCATTCTCACAGTTCCTTTTTAATCTCCCCCATCTCTGCTGAGTCCAATGTTCTTATAGGTGAGCCTTTTCTGTCTATTTTTTTCCCCAATGTAGTGTTAATTCACTGACAATCAAGTAACAGTCTTTGATGGGAGAGGTCTATATAGGGCAGCTGTTCCTTCACCCTATACCAAGTAGCACCAGCTCTCAAAGGGCTTTTTCCAGAGAACAGAATACCTAAAGCATCATGGTAGCCTGGGTTCAAACTTCTGATTGCCCCTTTGACTGATGTTCTCTATGGGCTCTTAAATCCAAGCTATCAATGGTGAAGGTGTAAAAACCCTTCAGGCACTAACTTTTGCGATACCCTCCACAACAGAGAAATAAGGAATTGGTTTTTAGGATAGTCTGCTACTATAGGGCCAAGTGTTATTACAGCTGTAAATAAACTGTGGCTGCAAGGGTGCAGTTATAGAGTAGGGGATGTAGGAGATGGAGATGAAGGATTGATGTAAGGTGGGGACAGTGCTGTACCCCCCAACTAAAGCAAAGGCTTTATATTCAATCTGTAAGATTATGTGTCCCAGAATAAGAAGAACCAGTGGCCAAAGAGGTGGAAAATATGGCCTCCTTTCTTTCTGGAGACTTAATCTGGACATGTGGTTGGCTTTGGAGATGGCTTCATATTTGTGTGTTTTAGTATCCTACTGGTAGAACCAGCAAGGCTTGGGCAGAGAAAACCAAGCTCCATTCTTGTTAACAGTACTCTGGCCGTTTACAAGTCTTGTGTTTTCTTGTCTCTTATCTGCAGCGTGAGGTTGTTTCTGCATTCTGAGCTAACAGAGTTTAGAGCTGCAGCATCTTTATTGGCAGTGACTAATGCGTGAGCCAGAAAGAGCACCATTTGGTTTGCAGATCCCATAATCAGCCAGAGTCTCATCTCAGCCATGCTTGTCTCATCTAGTATAATTCCACTCAAGCAAATGGCTTTACTCTGAGTATTGCATGATGGAATTGAAATCAGGATCTGTCTGAAAGTGTACGGCTCTGACACTAAAAAAAAACCAAACCAAAACAAAAAAAAAAAACAACAAACCAACAACAACAAAAAAAAACCAACAAAAAAAACCAAAACAAAAACCCATCCAAACCAGCACATTTTTAAACTAAGCAAAAGATGCAACATGGGTAACAGCTACAACGTACACCAGGCCCATAACGGCAGAGTACGACATTTTCAAGCAAAACCTTACAGCACTGTCACAGACCTGAAACTCCAACCCTTGAGACAAGACAAAACCCCAAAACCAACAGCTTGGAGTGACTTTATTTGTTCATTTGTTTTGGAAGAAGCTTTAAATGACATAAAGACCTTGTGGTTTTGGTTGTCTGCTCACAAAGAGGACAGGCTTGACTATCTTCCAGTTCCCATAGAAATAAATGACAATAACACGAGTGGTGTTGAAATGCATGGTAATGCACAGTATAAAACGCACAGCCTTAGCAGGACCCGCTGCAGGAGCAGCTTAGGAATGCAGAAGTAGTCTGAAACAGATTTTCCGAGGCATGGACTGAAAGGTGTCCCAATTACAAACTGCATTTAGGAAAACAGAGCTAAATAAAAAATGCCTACGTCATATACTGTAGCTAGATATATTTCTGAAGCACTTTAAACTAAAAAGCCTTTACTATTCCAAACAACCCATATGTCTGTCAAAGCTGTCATTGTGCTGCAGCAAGTAAAGGAAACAAAACTTAATTTGTAATGAAGCTTCTTCCCCCAGCTGAAAGCACAAGTCTTCTCCGCTTTCGGTTAAGCCTCTGTTCACAATCACAGTGCTCTCTCTCTCTTTCTCTGATTCCTTATAAAATGCTTTGCATTTCCTTTCAAATCATGTCAAGTTAATTTTATGGCAAACAATCCCTGTTTTCTGAAAAGCACAATAGCAATATAATTATTGCCAGGTGAAGGGAAGTTGGAAGTAAACTGAACACAATGCTGGTAGTTGTTCTGGGGCACTGGTGCTGGGAAGATTCTAGCCACCTAAGCAAAAAAAACTAAATTAAAAAATCTTTAGTTATAAATGGGAAGCTTTGTAGTATAATTCCAGTATCAGAAGCAGAAAGCAATCTCCTACTACCAAAATGCATCCCAGGATGCACAGCCTAGGTGGCCAATCACATCTTGGGCTGCATCAAAAAAAAACGTGGCCAGCAGCTCAAACAATGTGATTTTGTTGCTATACTCTGCTCTGGTGAGACCCCACCTGGAGCACTGTGTCCAGCTCTGGAGTCCTCAGCATATGGAGGACATAAACCTGATGGAGCAGGTCCAGAGGTGGCCACAAAGGTGACCAGGAACTGGAGCGCTTCTACTGTGAAGACAAGCTGAGACAGCTGAGGAGAAGAGGAGGCTCCAGGGAGACCTTATTGTGACCTTCCAGTACTTAAGGGGGGGCTATAAGAAAGATGGGGACAGACTTTTTAGCAGGGCCTGTTGTGACAGGACAAGGGGTGATGATTTTCAATCAAACAAAGGTAAATTTAGACTAAGTAGAAGAAATTTTTTTACAAGGAGGATGGTGAAACACTGGCCCAGGTTGCCCAGAGAGGTGGTCGATGCCCCATCCCTGGAAACATTCCAGGTGAGGTTGGCTGGGGCTCTCAGCAACCTGTTCTAGTTGCAGATGTCCCTGCTCCCTGCAGGGGACTTGGACCAGATGACCTTTGAAGGTCCATTCCAAACCAAAGCATTCTATAGAAAAATAAAACAAACAAACAAAACCCAAACGAATTCAACATATTACTCAACAGATGACCTTTTTGGTAAATAAACCATTCTTTGCTTCGTTATGGTACATAATCAAAAAAATGTTCCCTTAGTTTAACTTTCAAATTTGTTGAAGTGACAAGGCGAGATTTTAGGATGTTTGGCTTTGACATTCTGTTCCTACTGTAATCAATGGGGGTTTTGGCTACAACAAATTGGCCCAACAACAAAACAGGTTGGTACCCATTCTTACCCAAAGGTGTGGTCCTCACATGAGCATGCTTTCTTCTTCCTGTAAGTCAGTCTGCTCCAATAAGTTCAGCTGTTTCTATCTGTACAGAGAAAACATATGCCTCAATTCATTGACTGATATATCTGCTTTGCTTCCTTTTCTTATATGGACCAAGTGTTTTTGAGCTTGTTTGTTTTGGTGCTTTTAATGCACAATTGCTTTCAACTACTTTTGATATAAGTGGCACTACAGGCAAGCGAGGCTGGCAAGATCTGGTCCTCACTGCAAACATTGCACAGTTGTAATCATCTAAATTGCCTTGTGAAATTGTTCATTAGATAAAAATTAATAAATCCTATAAATGAAATCCAACGCACCGTTAGGCTGTTGACACTAAATCTGGCATAAAAACGTAGTTGTAAATGAAGTCATTTATATACACATTGATTTGGGGCCAAATCTTGAGGTCCTTGAACAGTTTTTAAATGTGTGTTTATTCCAGCAAGTTGATCGAATGGGAGTGAAAACAGTGGCCTAAGCTATAGCTCTTATTTGTGAAGATTTAATTTCTTTATGCTGATCTCCCACCTGCTGCTTGCAGGGAGAGAGAGTTCAGGGTCTTGATAGACTTCTCAATTTCCCTGTTTCTGACCACACAAAGAGATTAATGTGTAAAATAGTACCACTACAGTGACTTCTGTACAGAGCCACGTGTCTGGGGCCTTGGAGTCTTGGTGGGTGTGAGGGGGTGACATGAGACTGAAGCTTGTAGATTATCCAAAGTTAGCGGATAGTGCCCAGCACTGTAATTATTTATTTCTTGCTCTACGACTTGTGCATCCCAGAAGATTCAGTTTCACAATCCAGATGGCTACTGGCTATATTTGTCCCCACCAAATATTGCCAGGTTTTTATGTACATACACCTACTAATACTGTAAAAGACCCTAGGGTTGTCTCAAGTTGTTTGGTGGGAAAGACAGAGAATGGAACTAAAGGCATATATTTAATTGGAAAAATAATGAGAAGAAAATTCTCATTTATTACAGGATTAAACCAAAATAACACTTCAAATCAATGGAATTACTTCACAATTACATCAACAGCTCTGCAAATCAAGCAAAGCTTGAAGTTTAGGGGTTTTGTACTCTAGAAAAAAAAAATACCTGATAATGAGTTGTCTCGGATGAATTTTAAAAAAGTTAGAAAATGAGTGATTCTGTAAACACAATTTTAATCTATCAACAGATGGGAGGAATGGGGAACAGGTTGTAAAAGTATAAAGCTAAAGCGTTATTAATATTGTACTGTTACTGAGCCAACTTGTGGAGGAACTGAAAAAACATCCTATTGGTTAAGTAATCACTACACATATGCTTTCGGAGAGTAATACTTTGAATTTTCAAAGCTTTTATATGTGTCAGTTCTACTAAAAGGATGAAACTGCAAAAATGCACTGGTAGCAAGTTTAAAGCATTAATAGCAATGTCAGATACACTTTAAGGATAATCACAACTCCTTTTACATCCAGTAGACCTAGTCGTCTCAGATATGGAAATAAGACTTTTGACAACTAAAAGTATTTGAGAAAGTGTGGAAAGGCCAAAGAATGTTGTATAATATTTTAAACCTGTATAGCTATTTTATGCCTTGGTTTTGAGTACTATATTCTGTGCTACATGTATCCCATGCCAGTGGTCTTTAAAAGAGATTGCGTAATCACCGCAGCTTGCTTCCTTTCTTATGATGGCAACTGGATTTTTAGAGACCTTTTTTTAAAAAAACAATAGCACTGGTTTATTCTAGGAGAGTATTAAGGTATTCCAAGTATCAGGAATAGATGTAACTTAGAGTCCTCAAACTATCCACCTGGAAGTCATGTCAAACTCATATTGGGGATAATAACACAGATTGAGATGTAAGAATATTTGCATGATTTTGTAAAATACATATATTTAAATGTATAAGTTTGGCTCTGTGACAATAAATGCAGACAGGAGACCAAGTCTTCTCTCAACAAGTTGTTGTATAGTTTTGGAACACCTTTATTCCATATGATATTCACTGATGAGCAGCTCTACTAGGTAATCATTAGTGAAGAGGGGAAAAAGCTTAGCTACCGGCTAGTTTTAGTTTTAAGATGGGATGTAAAACCAGGATGTAAAGGATTTATTTTGAGTGAGATTGAATTTGGCCTTAGTTTGAGTTTTAAGCTTATTAACAAACTGAGTCCATTGTGAGAACTGCTCAGGTAAATCACCAGCACCTCACAGGATCACGGGCCGTGCTTTAGCACTCACGGTGTCAGGCTGGGCTAATCTAAACATATTAAAATACGATACTAAAAATCTAGGGTCTTTCTCTGATGTTTCGAGCAATGATGATTGGTGCTGACTGGGACTACTCAGAAAGCTATGTCTGGTCTAATAGGCGCTGTCTGTGATCGTGATGGAAGCTGGGTCGAAGCTAGAAGATTTTCAAAATCCCATGAAGCGTCTATTTGCCTTGCTGGCAAAATGTTAATCCTTGAGGTTTGTTTCTGGATGCCACGTTTCAATGCCTGGAACCTGCTACGGGTGACTTTAGATTTCTGATTACATGGGAGAAAAATCAAGCCTCCAAGAAAGTTTTTTTTCTTCTTTTTTTTTTTTTTTTCCAACTGTGCCTATTTTATAAGGAAATTTAACTTTGTGACATAGCTGACCTAAGGACAATATTGTTGTTTAGTATTATGGGTTGCATAAGTCTAAAGAGGAGAGAGAGAGAGATAGATATCATGTGTGAATGTGTCATCTCTGAATCCCAATACTAACATGGGAAATAAGAGCCGTTGCAAGATCACTGACGTAAGGTGAGAAAGACAAATTACCTCAGGGTGCCCCAGGATCCCAGGACTAGAATATTTGTGTTCTCTTTATTTTAATGTTTTTATTTATTCTATTCCTGGTATTCAGTAAGGGCCCCTTCACACCAAAAGAAGGAAGAAAATATCCTCACGCTGTTAAAACAGTAGGCACAAAATGCAGGAATATCTGCTCCTAGTATGTCCTATGTATTCCGTTATATTTGTAGAGCATCTAAACGTTTCAATGACTATTTGAGGTTCCCTGTAGGCTTGCTCAAGATGTTAATTTAACTCTTGATAACATCTCCTTTAATGTTTAAAAATATTCTCAGAATGGATTAAAATAATTCAAATGTTTTTAAATTTTCCACACTACTAGTATATAATTTTCCTTGAAATTTTAGCACCTTTATTTCAACCACTCTGTTACTCCAGACTGATCTTTGATTCTGTCCAAGGAAAAAAGCGCAGAATATCTTTGGAACCACATCAGCTTCTACTAGAGCCATTACAAGATTTCTCTTAAGACATTAGTATAGACTGCTCAAATAAGGTGAAATAAATGTTTACAGTCAAAAGAAAAGGAAAATGGAAACTAATGTTTAGGGGTAAGCACTTCAAGAAACTGGCATCGTTCTTGAGGTAAGATGTCCCTCACTTTTTCATGATGTCAGGAAGTATTCAGCTGCCCAGTACCTTTGAAAATCAAGCCATTTTTATAAAGTTTGAGGTCTAAAGTTGGGCAACCCCTTTTATATATTTTCCAAGAACTTATCATTGATATTTCATATGCATAATTATATTTATCTTATTAATGTAACTTCTCCAGTTACAAAACTTTAAGCTACGATCATAGAGTGAGTGAGAAAGAAACTTGGAAAGAAAGCATAAAGGCCCTGTCCTTCGCCTCAAAACTCCTGGGCATCTGTCTTTTGCTTTTTGTCTAAAGATTGTGCATGAGAGTGTGAATTTGGGAGCTAAGCAAGCTGACAATTTCTTTTCAAAGTCTTCCTTGCTGCAATTCATTTTCAGCCTTTTCGGTCTCCCTTGGACAATTACAAAAGACAGCTTTATTATGCAGCTTTCTTTCCCCTATTTTTGTACATATCATTTTCTATTTGTCATGTTTAGGGCACCTTCATTTCCTGTCTCACAGAAGCAGAGATAATTACATTAAGCGTGGAAGTCTCCTTGCTTTGCTTTTGGACAGTAAACCATAGAATTATTTTCCATTATTTTTCATAAATTTTTGTGGAGTGGTTTTGATTCGAGTGTTGATGTGGCAAGATGCACGTGGTAACACAGAGCTACAATTGCAAGCTGGGGAAGGATAGATTTGTACTAATAAAGTGACTTTATGTTGTCCTTGTGAGATGTATTAGCTACTAGCTGCATTACAGCATCTTCCCTTCTATATAAATCCCCAGGAAAAGATCTAGGAGTTGGAAGGGACTGGAAGATATCTTCAATCCTGTTTAATCACCACAAGTAAAGGGAAGGTATTAGAAATACCCCTGAGGCTAATCCTGACAAATCACCCTGAGACTGAAGGGTAGAACTGATATGTGCAACCGTGTTCCATTCGAGCTTCCACATAAAGGAAAACCTGAGCCAATGTGAAGCTGTCAGGCTCACCCCTAGACTTTGTGAACTTGATCATCTGGATGCCCAGTTTAAAACTCTTAAGGTATGCAGGTACCGCAGTGGTGAGGATTATGTAGATAACTTACTAGCGAGAAGGTTAAATCAGGTTCTCGGGATGGGAATGCCAAATTAATGATCACTTCAAAAATGTATATGACTTACCTTCCAGACATGCAGAGCTCTCCCCTGCATCTGTCTTCCTATTCTCTTCGGGTCTGCTCCAGTGCAGAGCCTCTCTTGCTGCCAGTAGTGCTTTCTTCAGTGGGACTGAAGGTGACGGGCTGAGCTCCCATTTTCCTAAGCTGAAACAATAGTACAGATTTCCAGCTGAAAATCACATACTGCAGAAGGCACCATGCTGTAGAGAACAGCTGCTCCCCAGCTCTGTCCTTTTGCTCCATAGGTCCTCTCTCCTCAAAATGGCCCTCGCTTGAACCAAGCAGTGCCGAAGTACCTGTGCAGATCTGTTGGGTGTGAAATTCCTTCGAATCAGTTTGGTACAGCAGCACGTGAGGTGCGGCTGTGGGGAGGGGCCTGCCCTTCCCAGAGACCCTCATAGACGTAGTGAAGATGCTGCATCTGCCAGTCCCTTTTTGGGGCACTGGCTTGTTCTGCTCCACCCAGTGCCACGTAGGAGATGGGAGCATCTGCCCTTGCTTTTTGTAGCTATTGGAACAATGATCAAAGATGAGATTGCATATTCCAAAGTCACATGTGTTGTTCCAGAGGATAAATCAAAGTTTTGATTTGAAAACAGAAAAAACCCAAATATTTTCATGCACTGAACTTCTCAGTTTTGGGAGAAGCATTCTGAGTTGGAACTGTGTTAGTCACACTGAACTGAGGGCTCTAAAAATTCATCATGTTTTATAGACAGGTGCTGTCTTTCAAATCTCTGCAAGGATTTCCACATTGCTCTGCATCCAACGCTGCTGTTAAGGAAGAAAACTCATCTTCCACTTGTACCAGTTTCTCAGGAATGGTATTTCACTTTTACTGTAGACATGTCTGTTTGACACAAGAATTGTGAAGAATCTTTCCTGGGCTAAGCCTTAAACTAATCCTTGGTTATTTCCCCGTCCTCCCTTTTTTTTTTTTGTCATAAAAAAGGTGTTGAGTGTAATGCCCTTCACCTTCAGTCCCCAAAATTCAGCTAGAAAATACTCAATTCCTGGGATGCAATTTTCATTTCCTCACTGGAAAACAGTATGTGAAATAGTCCTTCACCAAGGATGTTTTTCCAGTTGAGGTAGCCCTAAGGAGTTTATTTCTAGCCTCTCTGTTCTCTTTCCACCCTTCCACTTTGCTAAGAAAGACCTCACTGAATCTTTTGCCTCCTCTCCTTGTCTCTGCTTTTTCTGCACCCATATTTAAGAGCTGCTTTGAATCTCATACTTTGACGTTTCTCCACATCCATCAGTTTGCACATCCTTGATCACCTCTTTCAAGCACATTGAGGGATAAACCCAGTTCTAAGTCCCACTACTTGTACAGTACAAGTATTGATCACCCAAGTGTGAGCCAGGTCTGTTTACTTGGCGTCTTTCTGCCCTTGTTGGATGGACCCGTATTTTCTCTTCTGCTCAGGGTGCCATTTACTGATTCCAAATTTGTCAGGGAGGGGAAAAACAAAATTCTGCTTTTCATTTGGTTAACTATTAAAATTATATCACTATAAAACACATCTTAACAGTAGTTAAGATGCTTGCCAACTTCTTTGTTTTCCCTCTCTAATGTAACTGTAAGCTGATAAGGGCTTGCAGGAGAGACTTGTTATGGTGGTGTAAACTGGGGCTTGCTCTAATGACCTGGTAATCTACTGACACAAGTTGTTCCCATAGAAGCCTTTTTTTAAAAAAAAAACAAACAAAAAACAAACAAACAAAAAAAAACAACAACAAAAAACCAACTTCCCTAGAAAACAAGACTGAACAATTCTGGTTTAGGTTTTGTCATGGCTTCAGTGTGCAATTTGCTAGCCCTTGCTGCCTCTGTTTACATCTCCATGTACCATATATATTGATGTTTGCCTAATGAAATGCTGCTTTGGAAGATTTATGAGTGTATATTAATAGAATAATTAAAGGTCTTCAAATATCTCTGATGAAATGTGTACCAGGTCAAAGAAAAAGAGAGCAGAAGTGAGAGGCGGGAGATGATATGTCTGCACCTCTCGCCTGTTAGCTGACCCTGACACGTTGTGGGGTGATGTCTGTNTGGGTGCGCGTTCGAGTGTGCAGCCGTGGCGGGTGTGTGTCCGTGTGTCCGGGCGCGCTGCCGTGCGCGCAGGTAGCGGGCGGGAGAGCGGCTCACCCGCAGCGGCGGCGCGGGAGGCGGCTGCTCACTTGGCTGACGGATGGATGGCTGGGAAAGATCCCGCCATCCCATTTGTGCTCTCTTCATACGTCTTTCCTCCGCGCTTTTCTCTCTCTTTTTTTTTTTTTTTTNCTTCTGCTCAGGGTGCCATTTACTGATTCCAAATTTGTCAGGGAGGGGAAAAACAAAATTCTGCTTTTCATTTGGTTAACTATTAAAATTATATCACTATAAAACACATCTTAACAGTAGTTAAGATGCTTGCCAACTTCTTTGTTTTCCCTCTCTAATGTAACTGTAAGCTGATAAGGGCTTGCAGGAGAGACTTGTTATGGTGGTGTAAACTGGGGCTTGCTCTAATGACCTGGTAATCTACTGACACAAGTTGTTCCCATAGAAGCCTTTTTTTAAAAAAAAAACAAACAAAAAACAAACAAACAAAAAAAAACAACAACAAAAAACCAACTTCCCTAGAAAACAAGACTGAACAATTCTGGTTTAGGTTTTGTCATGGCTTCAGTGTGCAATTTGCTAGCCCTTGCTGCCTCTGTTTACATCTCCATGTACCATATATATTGATGTTTGCCTAATGAAATGCTGCTTTGGAAGATTTATGAGTGTATATTAATAGAATAATTAAAGGTCTTCAAATATCTCTGATGAAATGTGTACCAGGTCAAAGAAAAAGAGAGCAGAAGTGAGAGGCGGGAGATGATATGTCTGCACCTCTCGCCTGTTAGCTGACCCTGACACGTTGTGGGGTGATGTCTGTAGGGTTATTGGAGATGAAACCAGTGAGTAGGGCTGGCAGCCCTGCAGGGAAGGAATGCCTGAGGAGGAGGGTTTGTAGCCCTGGGGCCTTTCTCTGGGCTTTCAACGGCTGAGAAAGCAGCCTGTCGACCTTTCTTTACCCCGCCTACTTGTAACTGGGCTACCTTGGGGAATTCAGGGGGCTTGGGAAGGAAGATGTGAGAGAAAGGAGAGGCGGGAGGTAGAAGCAGAGCCCCCACCCCCGGTGTGGGGAAGAAACTGGATCCAGAGTACCTTTGCGCTTGAGGAGGCAGGAAGGGTTCTCCTGAGAAAAAAAAAAAGCCCAAACCTTAAAGCCCCTGAGAGCGGGGGAGGAGAACCGGGGGAAACTTTCCGCGGCAACGCGTTGGGGCTGCGGCTGCTCCACCATGCCCGGCTCGGCTGAAGCGTCACATCTGACGTGCGAACCGGGAGGGCGGGCGGGCACACACCCCCCNTTTTGTATTTTGCAGCCTTTTTTTTTTTTTTCCTTTTCTCTCCTTCCTGCTGAGGATACGTTTTGCTTGCCAAGTTTGTAGTGACACCTCTCAGATTCCCTTACTCCCTGCTTCTTGGATCTATTACAGTGCCCGTTTGTATATAGACATACAGTATTTTTTTTTTTTTCGCCTCTTTTTTTTTCAAGAAAATGGGAATTCTTTGGGAAGCTAATGGATACTGAGGAGGACGAACCTAAAAATCTCCTTTTGAATCTGTAAATGAGGTGTACGAAGAAATTCTTAAATTCAGCCATCACTTTAGCTTCGTATTAAGCACCTCGAAGTATTTATGATTGCAGAGCAGGTGCAAGCGAGGATTAGTAATAAGGTAAGGGAGCTATTTCCATCTTTGAGGCAGCAGCATTTGCTCAGGGTTATCAGCAGCTTCTATTTTTTTCATAGAATCTGGGCTGATTTATATGCATTTTCGGTGCTGTTCTCCCGTCCTTCCGAGTCTATCCGAATACGCTTGCTTGCTTTCCATCGCTAAAATATACATTTCTTCTTCCTGCCCGCTCTGTATTGGGGAGTTTCTTTGCCGTGCACATGTTTTGGCTCTTATTTGGTAACTGTTTAAAATGATTTCTTATCTTGCACTTTCTCCACCCAGCAGGATTGCTGAAAAGCCCCATAAACTGCAACGCGGAAGCTTTTTTTTTTTTTTAATTTGCATTTAAAAGGGAGAGAGGAGTAGTTAAAATCCCCCCAGTGGAAAACTGGGCAGAGGCATGGGGGATGGGGTGTGGGGAGAGCAATCAGGTTGTCCCTCTAAATTAATTCGCCTCGCTCCCTCCCTCCTCCGCCGCTGGCCATTCCCTGAAGCCGAGGCTGATTTTTTTGGGGCCGTAGCGAGATGCTCGGGGTCCGGGCCGAGCCTGCGGCACCGTGGCCTCTCCCGCGGCCGTCCGTCCCGGTCCAGTCCGGCCCCGCCGGGGGGACAGGGGGGCGTGGGTGTGTGTGTGGTGTATGTGTGTGGAAATCCTCGGTCTCCGACGCTCCCTCCCAAAGTTTCTGCCTCTCCCCCCCGAGCCCAGGGTAGGGAGCGGGGAAGGCTAGGGGAGCACTTACGCTGAATTTCAAGGGCCGTGGTGTGCGAGGGGAGGCAGGGAGTGATTCCTTCTGGGTGGCTGGGAAAGAGGGTAAAGATAACCTTGCTTCGTGCTGGGGTGTAGCAGGCTCTCGTTCTCCATCAGCGTGCTTTTCTAATTTTTTTGTTTTATCAGCTCCATTTAGGGATATAAATGGCACGAGCAAGGATATCAATTACCAGCTAACTGCGGCGATAGCCCGTGTTTTATGGGATTTAATGATTTCTCTTGTTTTGAAAAAGCTCTTGTGACGCTAACAATAAAGAACTCCATAAATCATCTGAATGAATTGTGTTGCAGTAAAGGCAATTTTTAGTCTTTTGCTGCATATCTCCTCGTCCTGATAATTAATTGCACTAACAGTTGTGAACACGTTTGTGGTAATAAAGGTGCCATGACTAAAAAGTGGCTTTCTTGAGATGGGTCTCATGTTTCCTGAACTCCTACACTGTGTCGACTGCTGTTCCCTTGAAATACAGGGAGAGATCAGATTATTGTGAAGCGAGCGTAATATGTGAACGTACCTGTTTGGTGAAGTGACGTGTTTCCCAGCACCAAAAAGAGTGAAACCCCATCTAACAGACTGCTTCAGTGACTTAAGCTGAAAGCAGAAGGTAATCATCACTTAGGCCTTCTGATTACATATTCTGATTAAAAGACGAAGCAAACTTTTTTTTTTTGTGGTAATCTTGATGATTCTATCATTAGCTTTTTTAATCCTCTTAAAACTAGGCAGGAGCTGTGGAGTTCAGTCTTTCAGCAGAATATAGCAGTGTTCCTGCAGTGCTGCGAGGAAAGCTCCTCTCTTATGTTGTCCTTTTGTGTTGCTTTATTTCCACTTTCTTCTGTATTCATGATTGTATTTTTGATCCATTATTTACAGTCAGGATGTATTGAAAAGGCTGGAATAAAATTTTGCTGTTCTAACGGAGGGAAACGTGCTATGAGGAAAAGAATCGAGTTTATTCTGAGAAAATTGTTAAATCCTAGTGTTTACATTTACTTGAGGTTTTCTTTTCTTTAACAGTCCTTAACATAATCTGCAACTGGTGCTGCAACATTGATCTATATGTAAGTATATCATCTGCGTAGCTCACTATGTGTCCTGTTGGAGCTCCATTTAATGCTGCCGACAAATCATTCACTGTGCAAAACCATTAATCAGCAGTTGAACAGGTGCAGCTCCAGTTCACCATATGATTAATTGGGCCAGTAGTTGCCAAACATAATACAATTATAAAGGTATGCTGAGTCCCTCAGAAATTGGTACCGTGGTTGGGTTTGTTGGTTTGTTTGTTTTTTGGAAAATACCCACATGCAACCTCTGGTGAGGTTGAACTCCCTGTGACCACTGAGGAGGTATTTCAGTAAGGTTAGTGGAACTCAAATCTAAGAAGTTACTTCATGAAACATATGTAAATTGTTTCTCTTTCTTTCTCTGAGTCTGCCTGAATAGGGGGTTTTATTAGCATTAAATAGCTCGGAGATGCCAAGTTCAATCCTACAGTCTCTATTCAAGCAAAAATTTCCACAGACTTCAAGAATCTCTGTATAAAGATGTTTTCATTGAGAATTTCTGACTGGGCACTCTGACAATTTAGGTGGTAGCTTTGATGCCAGTATTATTTATTTGAAGTTAATTTGTCAGTGTTAGAAAGCTTATCATTTGTTTCCGTAAACTGGAAGAGGTCAACGAATGTTTCCTGTTGTGCTGTCAGTAGAGCTGCTGTCATTCCCTCTTTGCGAAAGAACAGTTACCCAAAGAGGACAGACTTGGATTTGAGCTTTTCAAATGCCTTTCCTCTGAACATCCAGAACATTTAGAAAACTGAATCGGTGACTCACTAGAAGGGCTGTCTAGATCCCTTTTTACTATTCATTATCCTTTGTATCATGTGTGCATTTGACTATAGTTCTTGAATTGACAGGTCACTGCTTAAATAAACAAAGAATTTATTAATTTTCCTATTTGAACATGGTTGCCCCCATCAGGTAGAATAATGATCATTCCTCAAGCGACCGTGAGTTGCAAGCAAATGCTTGAGTTCATGGGTCAACATAGTGATTCGTGACTGGATAGAAAATATTGCTGATCAAGATGTATAGCAAATTAAATGTCCAACCCTAATTTCTGGTCGAGGTACGATACACTTCCTATTTAGCTCTTGTTAAATTAGCTTTGGGAGTATTTTTTCCAGATGGTAAACACCGTTACAGGAGTCTTGTATTTTAATCCATAGGACGAGAATCTACAATTTTGCAATGGAAAGCCAGAGATACGATTTTCCAGACATCAAAGAAATTAATTATTTGTACCCAAGTCCATAGAGTTACTAATACCACTGTTTGATCCTATTTCAACTTGTACTTTAAATCTGTTAGTGCTTTTCAGTAGTGAGCAGCTATCAACATCCTCATTTTTACTGATGGGAAAAGTCCAGAGGCGGGTGACTAATCTGAGATTGTGCAGCAATTCAGTAGCAAGTGTAGATAGTGGGATGTGACTCTTGTTGCTCAATTCCAGGCTATAGCCACTAGATGGGTATGAAACTTGTGTGAGAGTTGCAAATGTTTCTGAGGAAGAAAAGTGAATACTTAAAGAAACAAACCATTTGATACCTAGCAGAAATAAGCTTCACTGCAGGAAACGGACCTGTGGATAACAACCTTTAGCTACTTTTGATAGCAGTTCATACAAGTTCCATAAATAGTACAGGATGTCAAATGTGCTGCTCATTTAATGGCTGGGAAGTTGCTGGGGCCATCAGTGTGGCCTCAGCAGGAGACCTCCAGGTGATGAGACCCCCACTATATGGAGCAGCCGGACACTTGCAGGCACCTGTCCACTGTCAGAGCCCTGCAAGTCAGGTGTCCTGCTGGCTGTGAGATCCGTGTTGTGATGCATGCACCTCCATCTGCAAGAGCAGGAGATTCAGAGTACGCAAGTGCAGTATGTGACCAAGTTCCATTATTTTTACAGTCTTACGATGTCATCACAGTCAGCAGGATGAGCTCAATAAAGTATGCTGAAGGTGTGACCATTTAAAATGGTATTCATATTTGTTTAGAAATGCTAGAACTAATGAAAGATACTTTCCCAAAGATTTCTTTCTTGTGGAGTGAAACACTTCCCTGGATGAAACACCGATGAGAGCTCTTTCTCACGCATCTTTCTTGTGCCTAGTAACATATTGCAGTGTTTCATTTTTCTTTTCTTTTTCTTTTCTTTTTTTTTTTTTTTTAACGTTAAGAGAGGTTGAGAGAAGTATTTGGAGTCTTGCGGAGTTCCTCATACCTGTTTTGTCACTTACTTTCAACAGATTTACATGTTCCTCAGAAAATGGTAGAAATGCACATAAAGCATGGTTGTGTAGACCTTCCTGCTTTAGAAGACCAGACTAAAACTGCAGCCTTGCATAGGTCATGTATTTCCTCATGTAACAAGCTGGTAAACTGGGTGTCATAGTCATTTCATAGCTTTTCAGTGCAACAGGGTAAGAGCTTATTCCTGCTGACAGCTAGTGAGATTTCTCCTTGGCTTTGTGTGTTGGTGGTCCAAGCTTTAAGGCTGCACATTTATCTGTGGATGTTCATGTGAGGAAGAGGAGTAATTGCCAGAAATCTGTTGTGTAGCCAAATAGTTAAGACTATGGTTTAATTATTAAATAGAATTCAGATTTCACACGAGACCAGTTTTAGATGTGGACATGACCATATTGTGATATCAGATGTGCGGTCGATTTCTGCAACTTTCTAGGAAGTGGTCATACTTGTGCAGGAGTCTTGTGTGCTGGAGAACTTTTTGCAAAGCCAGAAAACAATAAATGACTTGAAGTCTTTTGTTTGTTTGTTTGTTTTTAAGTGTGTATCAACCTCAAAGTATATTTCTAAAATGAAATTTTATAGTAGTTTTATCAATGTGAAGACTGGGGAACAAATTTCAGCATGGCCTTTTTACCCCAGCAGAGGAAAAAGTTCTGTGCTTCAGGAGAGTGACCTGGGGAAGTCTGGGGGAAGTTTTCAGGTATCTTTTCTCTGTGGAGTGAGAGGATGGACAAGGCACCTGCACAGTAGGAAAAGGGGCATGCGAAAGATGAGGGGACTGAAAGTAGGAAGAATGAAGCTAGAAAGAAGACATGCATCAGAAAAAGATGATATATTAAATTTAACGATGTTAAATTACTACTAATTAAGCTTATGCTGATATGCTGTATAGAGGGGAGAAATGCTGAGAAAGAAGCCGTATCTGTGCATTTCAGTAGAATAATGTAAAACCAACTGTAAGATGTTTTCCAGAGCCTTAGTAACAAAACTACAATTAGCATAAAATTTCCAAGGACTGGGATAAATAAATACCAGATGTGCTTATTTATTTAGGATTCGACCCATTTCCTATGAGGGGAACTTCATTATTCAGAGGAAGAGAAATGGGGAGGATTTATATTTCTTTGGAAGTGGAAGGAAGACTTTCCAGTTGTCAGAGAACAGCACAGGGGAGTTCTGAAATTTGAAGTAGAAATTTTGTTAATATAGTTATTTTCCAGCACTCAATATGGTGAAAGTTCATTTTGAGGAAGCAGGAATATGCCTACCAGTATTTATTTTTTGACTCCTGCCTTTTCTTTTGTTCAACAATTAATCAGAAATAGCTTATCTGTTATTTTCAATAAAGCATCACCTCCAGTTAAGATATATTTGACTTTATTTTTTAAAAATCCACCTCAAACTCCTGAACTCAGAAAAATTGGGATGGGTTCTGATTTGTTTGACTGCTAAAATAGCAGCTGAGGTTTTACTGAAAGACGTAGCCAGATGTAACACTTTATTTTGCAGGAAAATGAACTTCAGATGATACTAAGTTTTACACAAGCTGAATGATTTTTTAAATTATTATTTACTTAATTATTATTTCTTGGGCAACCAGAAGGTTTGGTCAAAATTATCACCTGCTTGTGCAAGACGTTGTACAAATAAATATATACGTTTTGTGTCCCGAGGAATTTAGGCTTCACTCTGAGTTATTATTGCATGATTTACCACAGTTACACTGAGTTTGTGTGTTCTCAGCATGTCAAAGTACCATAAATTGTGGAAGAAGTGGAATAAAATGTGAAAGTAGAGTGGTCAGAAAAGAAAATTCAGTGGGCTTGGTGAAATAAGTATTTGGAAGCACTTTTAAAAAGATCATCAATCCATCTGAGAACTTTTCTCATCTTTGGTGGACTCATTTGAGAAATATGCACATATAGATACATACTCATACAGTATGCTATATAATAGTGCAAAAGCACAAAAAGAAATTAGATGTAGTCTGATTCAAACCTCAGCATAAATACATACAGACTGCACCAATGGTATTGGGATTAATATATTCTACAAACAGATATGCAGTCAGGACATAGGAAGAATAGCATTTCTTTTAATTGGGTAGTGACATAGTCAACTTCCGTGCCTTTAATGATCTAATGACAGATGCATAGGTAATGCTACTTTCCCCTTGCTATTTCAGTTGCTTGTTTTTAAAAAAATCTGAATATAAAACTGTAGATTGACTTTTAGCCTGTGTTTGGCGCATTTTAGCCTACGTACAAACATCTACTGTTTGGCAAGGGAAGATCTAAAGAAAGATTGAACAAAATTGAACCGTAAACAGTTCTTTGAAGTGGCCGTTAAAGAGATTTTTCTGTTGTTTTGGAACGTTTGCTGCAATTCACATATAAGAACAGAGTAATTTTCAGAAAATGCAAAACCTGCGTATTTCCTTGCCCTTCATTCATACCCACCATTTTGTACTCATGTAACATCTGATGTTTTTGCCGATTATTTCAGGGGTCAAAGCTGACTCTTTTTGTATTTTGCTAAATTTGCTGAAGTAATTAGGAGGAAGATCACTACCTAAACATAAATCTTGTAGCATTTGGAATCTTAATGATGGAGAAAACTTTAAACAGGTACCCTAGCTTTACTTTTGGACTGTTTAGCAGTATTTTACATTTGCCTTTGTTCTTGTCCTCATTGTCGTAAGAGAGAGATTAAGTAATATTTTGGCTTTCTTTATCCTTTGTTTCTTTTCCCTTTACCTTACCTAGTTGACAAGTGTGCAGTGGCTCACTGCTATTGACTAGAGAGAGGAGAACCAATAGGATAGTTTGGTCTTTGCTTTTCCCTACTCACTCTTCCCTCAGGTACTGGAGCTATGATGCAGAAGTTTTACTGTGCCAGATTTTTCCAGCATACCCATATCTAAGGTCTTAGCTGTCGCATGTCCACAAAAAAGAAACACTGGACATACTTTCAATTTCATGCCTGTGCTTGGCACTTACATTAAAATATAATCTAGTACTCAATCTATTTTGTTTTCCTATCCATAAATTGAACTAGTACCCTGAGATGCTATGAGGGTTAATGAATGCTTGGAAAGCTCACTGGAGGTGGAAAAAATACAGTGCTGCCTCTTCAGATCATTATGTGTAACACTGCATAGCTCAAAAGTTATGAGAATTGTATGAAGACTCTGACAGATGAAGCAAGAAAATATTAAGCATCCTACTAATAAGGGAGCTATAGGTCTTTCTTCATCTGCCATTCACACTTAGGTTAGAGACCAGTAGTGCAATGAATGATCCTTTTCTTGTGAGCCTTCTCTTTGTAATGACCTTTGAAAATCAGGAGTTTGACACGGGGAAATCTTGTTGGCCCCTGATAGATGCTGTTTAGCTTTTGTGAAACAGCAGCGTTTCATTCTTTTCAAGTAGGTTTCTTCCAAAATACTAGAGCATCACTACATATATGGGCCTGGCCATTCATAAAATGATTAAGTGTTTCTTAAAAGTAGAATGCTTGTAGTAAACTGGGATAATATTTGAGAAAGAAATCAGCATTTGTGATGAGAAGTTAGAATCCAGTTAGATTTCTAATACTTTTTAACATACTATTTTTAAGATTTCATTTTCTCCTTGGGATATAAACATATTTCCCTGTGATTTATAACTTCCTAGGTAGAAATTAACAGGCAACTTTTTTGCACATTTTGAAAACAATTTTGAATAATTAGGAAAACATAAAGGAACTTATTACAAGCCTATATGTTAGAACTGTGATGAAAACATCTACAATGCCATGAGGTACCTTTTCCTCATATTTTATATGGGATCAGGTAAGCTGTCAGAAATTCACAGAAGTGTAACTATGGTTCTACAGCGGCTTAGTTTCAGAAAACAGAGTGAAACTTCTAGTAAAGCTAAAAAAATATATGAACACAAACAAGTTGTTCTTGGTGTTAGTGAAGCAAGCTACTTGATGTTTTGCTGATAATGTACTTGAGCTACCATTTTGCAATCCTGCTTTAATTCAGTAAACATTTCATATTTCAAAAATGCAGGCTGATTTTTAATCAAAGCAGTGGGAAATGTGTAAATGGGAGCAATGAGTCCTGTCTTACCTTTGATTACCTGTGAATAAGATACCGCACGATGATACTATAATGAGTTCTGTGGTGCTTTCAGAGCTATCTCTCTAAAGACAATTTCTCTGTTTCACTAAACTATAGGTATGAAATCATTTACAGAATGTCAAAGCCAGTCTTGCATAGTTTCTACAATTGGGTCCAGAACTGAAATAACAGAGAGCAAGCTCTGTAAAACCGAGAGAGCCTCATTGGTGTCAGCACCAGAGGGAGCTGCTTGTCCAGCTCTTGGCCATGTAACCGCTCGAAGGCTGGAAAGAATGCACAAAAGGGTACAAAATGGCAGAAAAAAATTACGGTAACCTGTTGAATGCTGTCCACGGATGAAAAATAATATTTGAAAGATAAAGCTATGATTGGTCCTTTGATCTCTGGGACAAATCTGACGATTTTCTTACATCAAATACTCTCATATTCAAGTACTAATCTAGACATTTTTTTCTAGGCTGTTGTCATGAAGATATTTTGCTGCTTGTATTATAGAAGAGGTATTACCTAAAGAAGGCATTATAAATTATGATCCTCAATTAGACCTGTAACGTTGGATCCTCTGTTATAATAATGTAACTACCTTTTACATACTGGACCCTTACATTTATATTCTTAGTTGGTACAGTGTAGTGCCTGGTAGGAATACAGATAAGGCTAATTATTCTTTTCCTCGACTATCACTCCTCCCTTTTTTTTTTCTCTTCTTAATCCCATATTTTATATGGCATTAATATATATTCTGCTAGATTGCTGGGAACTGAAATTTGTATGATAGTGATTCTGGACTTCATCTGTGAAATAGCGGCAGGTACAGCCTCCCCCACAGCCAGAACAGCCAGAGCACACGGGCTGTGCTGAGCAGTTTGGCGCCTCGGCCGGAGCAGTTAGAGGCCTCAACCTTTCAGCTGCACCCCACGGTGCTGAACTGGCGCCTCAGGCGCTGGCGCCCTCAGCAAACGGCCCCGGGGCCCGGGCCTGGCCGGGCTCGTCCCTCAGCCGGTGAAAACGGCTGCAGTGCGCCCTCGACTGGGGTATAAATGCCGTCCTGTCTGAGAGCCAGAGGGGTTGGTTCTTCGCAGAGCAGCAGCCCTGGCAGTTGCACCTCCTCTTGGACACACCTTCCGAGGATACTTCCGCGGATTGAGGGAGTCTCCGTGGACTGAGTGAGCCTCTTTTCCGTCCGTCCTCCCCCCCGGGTGAGTGGTATTTCAGGCGCTCTGGTGGAGGAGGTTTCCCCTTCCACGAATGAGGGTTTACCCATTTTGGTTTGTCATTCCTTCAAGTTCGGAATTCGTTGTGTAGTAGTTAACTCCCGACAGACATCCGAACCTGTGTTTAGTCAAAAGGAGTGCTGGCAACCCTGGTTGCAATAAACCCCATTTTTGGATAGCGGCTGCTTTTTGTTTGGTGGGTGCCTCCGTGACAGAAGTATTTAAGTATTTGTGTTCCAGTGAAGTTCACAGGTTAGAAGGTGAAATCACGGCTGAGCTGTGCAGGATGCTGTGTTTACCCATAGTAGAAGAATAACACCCACCCTCGAACCGCCTCCCAGGCGCCGATGTAAAGCATTTGTAATCTAAGTGCTAGGGCAGACAAAAGAAGAGAGTCGGGAAATACTGCCCTTCAAACAAAAGATGACTTAAGTATTTGCTAAACTGCTTCTGCAACTTGTCCAGGGTCACAGAAGTAGCTTCTGGCAGAGTGAGGAATTGAACTTGAGCCTCTGAAGTCCTTCCCAGTCCAGCACCTTGTTCATAAGATAGTCCTTCGTCTCATAGCCTTACACCATAGAAAGTGATCTCTGTACAGCAAAGATAATACTTTTAAAACTAGATCTGTGTGTTCTGCTACTGCTGTAGTAAAATTCACTTATTTACAGGCATGTGCGTACACATGCACACAAATCCTTTCCTTAGACAGGGGCTTTGCTGATCAGGCAGTATAATGATACTGAAATCAATTCATATGATGCTTCAAAGTTATTAAGCTGTAGCAATTTAAGTGTATTCAGTCTATCTGCTTAAGAGATTTCCAAGGCAGGTACCTACCCACAGAGGTATATGTAGAGAGTATGTGTATGTATGCACATAAGTACACGTTTCTATGATGTACATGCACACATATAGATGCAATTAGTTATTTCAGAATCAAAATTAGAAACTGACTTTAGCTGAGCATTTGTTGGAAGAGCAGCAGCTGAGAAATTTCACAGAGCAGTCTGGCTTTCTTTTATATGATAAAGAGATCAAAAAAGCCTGGTTTATTTGCTGCTGGAGCCTGACTGAAAGGACATGCTCCCCAGTTTCACATTTGGACTAAATCTACCAATAAAATCCTTCTACAGTTCAATATTTCACAAGCTATACTGCCAAACTTTTAGAAGTTATATGACAAACTCTGCTAGCTTTCAAGTTCTTTCTTTGAGAAGATACAGAACAAAACTTTGTTTCCACAATGCACTTTGCTTTTATTACATCCTGAAATTTCTCCCTTATTAAATAATTTGCGTATATGTGTAACTGATAATTTAGTTAGTTTGACTTACAAATCAGGAATAGGGTGGTCCAATGGCCTTACCCTGAAATGCTCCAGCTGAGTGCTAGGTATCTCTCCTTGTTTCCTGGCTGAAACAGGTGGGTAGAGGGTCAGGGGATGCAGGTGACAAAAGGCATTTTGAGTCTTGGTGACATCTAGATTTTGAACTTGGGTAATGAAGTCCTTAAGTGAACTTGCATAGAAGAACTTGGCCAGGGCAACAAACTGACCTTACGCACCAGTTAAATCACTTAACTGGTTTCCTTTCTTTCCAGGATCTCCTAGGAAGTTGTTCCTGTGTCTGCACAACTTTCCTTGCTCCTGGATAAGGCTTCAGCATTAAGATCAGTAATGGAGGAGCTGCAGATTTCATTACCTTTTCAGTCTTTTATCAGATTTCAAAAACTAAAATTTTCTCACTTTGAAACAAAAGGAAGATGCAGTCTTTGACAATCTGTAAAAAAACCCAAACAAAACGTAAATCATAAACGGAAAGCTGCAGATTTCGCCATTAGGTCTTTCAAACAAATTTTTTTTCACTCTGTTTGCAAGTTCAGATCCTAAAAACTTGTCAGAAGTAGACCGAACAACCTGAAACAGTTGCGAGCTACTCCTTATTATATTTTTAATGTGATTGATTTCATGTTTCTAGTTTTTTGATTCAGTTTTTACTCTCTTCTTCTTTTTTTTTTTTTTCTTCCCAAAGACCCAAACACAAATAAACAATTCATTATGGTTTAGCTGGCTGCCTGAAGGACATCTAGCTTGGAAGTTCCTATAAAAAGTCTTCAATTTTGTGTCAGGTCAAGTACAGTGTTCTTAAAGCACCATTTGAAACTGTCATATACATTGCACTTTCTCGAAGGCTTTTGCAAATATGTTTTGTAAGTGAGGCTGTTTATCCAAGAACCTTCTCTTAGTCAAGCATTCAGAAAACAATAGCTGTTGTTTGCATCTTGAAGGAAATTATTTATTACTAAGACAAAATGAGTCAGCACTAACTCACTTCTCTGTAGAGAGTGATATATTAAAACCTGAGGAATTACGAAAAAATCAAGGTGGAATCACTGGGCAGCAGAACGGTACTTGAAATCCAATCTGTGTAATTGTAAATTGATGCACATTCGTGGAAATACTCCGACAAAGTCTGATTTGTGGGTTGCCTGGGGGAAAATCTCTGAAGGTGTTATGATTTGTTCCTTGGTGGTTCAGCTTAGTTTAAACATGGCTGGGACTCATCCTTTAGAGCTCAACCAAAACTGGGCAGTGTGATTTAGATCACCTGAGGCTTAGCCCAAAGTCCATTGAAATCCATGGAAAATTTCACATTGATGTCAGTGGTCTTTCGGTCACTTTCAGTAGCTCTGGCAGCGTTACCTTCGCCATTAAATAATGGCCTACTAACGGAAAATTCTACATCCCTGTCTATAGCATTTCTGGGAAGAAATTTTTTCATTGTTTCCCTTTCAAAAGATCTCAAGGAAAATTATATCCTTAGTTACTCATCTAGATTTCTACAGAGCCTTCTTACCAACGATGCAATCATGGAGCTCACACGTGCTGTTGTCAAGGAGGAAAGTGCACACAAAATGGTTAGACTTTGTAATCACGTCCTGCGATACGAATGAATACAGGTGACCATGGGATAGCTAAAGCATTTAGATTAATCAAAAGAAACATTCTGGAATTGGCCACATACAGAGGTCTTCAAATCAAACTTTCAGGCTAGATTTTTTTTTTTTTTAAAAGGCTGTATGATTTTTATAGCTGTTAATATTTATAGCCCCAGTATGCAAACCAAGATAAGAATAATCAAATCTCATGCTTCAGGGCATAAGCTAATCACCTCCTGGGTTTGGCATAATTGGTTTAGGGCATTATCCTGGGAAAGGAGGTTCACTCTCTCTGAAACTTTGAGCCTTAGCCACCCTCAGTGAAACCATTTAAAAGGCCAGGGTTTCCTGATCCCTTTTGACAGCTCTTTTGTCTGTACAATGATGTGTAACTAGGGCCAGTGAACGTTAATGTTAGAACCCTATTATTTGATTTCCTGATTTAAAGTTGCTAGTATGAGTTACTGACAACGCGGCAGAGACTACACATACGTATTTAAGGATTCCTTGCTGGTTTTTCAAAAGTAGAAAAGATGCCAAGTGATGTAAGAAACAGACTTTGTGATAAATTGCTGAATAATGTGGGCACACAAACACACACACATTAGTTCATGTGTTAAATTGCAAAATAATCAATTTATCTGTCTGTCCTGGTATCTGGACATAGGTAATTGATGTGCTACTTACAAATAACTAGGAAATGTTTACAATGTTTTGCAGGCCCCAAATTAGACAAGTAATAAGTTATAATAGCTTTTTGATTAACTCTTTGGCAGTAGAAGTTGGATTTACCTGATACGGAGCCTGTTTCTGGCAGTGGATTCACCAGAAACCACCTGCACAGAAAGATTAATTCTGTAATTGAATCTCTGCTCATTTTAGTGACTGTGTTTTGTTTTCTTAAGCCTAGTTTGTCATGGATTCTGGCATGTGGATATGGAGCAGGGAAGCGTAAACATTTTGCCTTCCAATCCCCTCAATGAAAGCTGAGCATGTCTGCAGCCTTTGCACTCTGGTCAGCAAAGACCGTTTCAAGAGTAGGGTCTTGTTAGAGAAAAACAGAGCTCTATAGCCTTTAGCAAAATCAAATATGAAGTAACAGGCAGTGAGATACCAGAGTTCTCTAGGATGCTCAAAATACCCCTTACTGATAAGATTCAATTCCATTGATTTTAGAGTAATTTCTGCTGAAGTCTATTTGTTTTTTACTATTACATTAGATCTGGGGTTTCCCAGACCATGCAGTATGTTCTTTGAAGGCAGTTTGCCCTGCAGCTCCAGCCGTACATTAGATGACAAAGTTGTATATGGTTGCTTTATGCTTTAACAGTTTGATAGTGGCAGCCAATACTTCACTTCAGCTGGACTTTTCTCTTCTAGGAATTTGTTAGGAGCACCATCCATGTTTTTGCAATACAAATGAGTTTCAACTGAAAATTTGGAGCTGTAGTTTTCTATGGCTTTCCAGGATTAAGGTTGTAAGTGACTAGAATTTAATGCATTCGTATGTATATCCTAGAGATCAGGAGAGATTTTTTTTTTTTAAGTTGAGGAATAGAAAAGTAAAATAATGTGTTGGGATTTTCTGCTGTTCTTGCAGGGGAGTAGGGACTGAGGCTAATGCAAGATCTGGAACCTCCTTAGTGCCTTAGCTCAGCTCAGCCTGCACTAAATCTATATCTGTCACTGGCTGGAGGTTTGAGCTCAAACAAGCACAAGAGTATTGTTAAATCTTCTGTTGCAGTTTTTTATTTCTTTAGCGTACATGTCAAGATGTTGTCTCACACAGGAATAAGAAAGGAAATATTCTCGTTAGGGAAGAACAAAAAACACAAGCAAGTTCATTATCCACATGGATATGCAGACCCCCCCAAAAAACCTGTAACACAGCTGAAATATATGCAGCAGGGTTTTTTCTCCAGATGAATACTTTTAATAAAACATTTTTGTAATTTCCACACAGTGGTAATCATTTTATTGCCTTTTTTATCTATACCTATTACTGTCCATAGAGTAGCTGCTTAGTTCTGATAACCTAGTGGAAATGCATTCCAAGTGTAACTCAAGATTTGCAGAATTTAATAAAATTCTCTGAATTTCCACTTCAAAGTACACTGGCACAGTTTACTATGGCTGTTAATAAGACATTTTTAGGTCTAGTATTTTGATCTAGAAACACAATTATTTCATTTCCTGATGATTTATATGTTTCCCTTCTAAAGAAAGTGGAGGTTTTCAAAGTCATCAGTCCATGATTAAGATTTTACAATTAGTTGGCCCATCACCGTGGTAGCAAAGTATTGGTCTATGGGATTACAGAGAGCAGCACTGAATAATAAAAAAAATGAATCAGCCTTGCAGAGCCAGATCCAACTGCACAGGCAAGATTTTATTCAACTTTTCAGTATAAGTTGTTAACAGATCACATATAAATAACTCTTGAAAGGGAAACCGACCCGGCACAGGAATGTATTTATCCATAGGCGTGCTTGCGCTGGTTCTTATCCAAACTTTGTCTTTATTCGATCAAACAATCCTTTAAACAAGCCTTTTAGTTTCAAAACTGAGGCTTGTTTTTTACCCTCTCGAGGTGCAGCAGTCACAAAAGATGCTGTTAGAAATGTGCAGAAGTGATAACCACTTATGATTTCCACTGGTCACTGCTGATATATTCAGCTATACCCAGGACCCTGTCATATGTTGAAAAGAATTCATTGTGTCCAGCTTCAGAAGTCAAATACTTTAAAAGTAGAGTCTAAATTATAAAAATATGTTTCTACTTGAGTCTACAGCAGGCTGTTAATGATTGTAATGGTGGAGTTTCTTTCCAATAAACCTCAGAATAAAGTGTTTCCTTGAGCTGACTGTTCTTAGAATATCTTTTTTTGAAAGCCTTTTGGTCTCTGCTCAGGAGCTCTCTGTTGCCTTAGAGATACTCTTGTACATTGTATACATGAAAAAAACCCAACAAACCTGCCTGGGGATTCTGCCACGGTCAGTAAAATAACACTTATGTCCTTCCACAAATGGTTTCAACTCCTGGTGGTTTCCCAGGCTGCTTTTGCCAGGCTATGTTGTAGATAGAGGCATTTATTGTATACTTGGGAGAAATTAGAGACTTAGGTATTTATTGTGATCCAAAGGTGAGTAAGTGGTGATTACTGGTCTTTTTTTCTTTTTTTTTTTTTTTTTTTTTTTTTTCCCCCCCCTAGGATTATATTTTGTTTGGGTGGTAGAAGTTGCTTTGTACTTGCCTATATTTTGGTACCTTGGATGTAAATTTTTCATAGTTTATGCAGCCATTGAAATACCTACAGAATTAAGGAATAAATCTATATATGATACTGCCATGACAAGGGGAAATAATTTATCATTTTCCTTAATTTTGCTTGTTTCCACTAGAACTGCTTTTAAGGGAAAAACACACCCTTGTAATTTGTGAATCAAACCCCTACTACGTTCTCTATATCTGTGCAGCCTCACTGGCTTGAGTGGCACTGCACAAATACAAGTAAAAGCTCAGCTACCATATTTATTTTAGCAACACTCTGGTAGTTTTCAGACTATTAGACATCATTGTGTATCTTTATTCCCATGATTTGAGGTTTGAAGCTAATATTAATATCTATTTTTCACCCTTAAAATCTGAAAGTGCTCTATAGCAGAACACAGATATTCTTACATTCACGCTTTTTTAGATGTGGAAACAAAGATGCAGGGAGCAAAAGCAACCACTGGAAGTCCCAGAGAGGGTAATATCTAGTCTCCCAAAGAGCCCATCTATCTATAAGGATGCATTAAATGTGGCATTAACTCCTCAACGCACACTCGGTTCTATGCAAGTAGGCTTCAGTCCAAACTTTGCCTTTTCAATAACTAAAAGTGAAGTTTGTAAAAATACATATTTAAGGTTTTGACTTTTGGAGAAAAGCCTTGTATTCGCAGAGTTCCTCCAGAAAGTATGAAAGACTGAAATTTGCTAGAAAGAGAAATATAAATATTCCTTGCTCCTTGAAGATTTTTTTTCTTTCGGGTGCTTCCAAAGAGATAATGATTTGGCTAAGATTTCTCTGATGATATTGCTAATAATTTAAGCCTCTGAAACATTTATTAAAAATCTTCTATTGATCAAATATGGAATAAAGCTTTTTTTTTTTTTTTTGCCAGTTACGAAACTGATGGCAAGTCTTCAAATGAAATTGCAATAGGGCATGATTCTGCAAGGCGTCAGGTATCCCCAACCCTTGTATTTTCAGTAAATATAAAGCTTTTTTGCTATTTTATGGAAGACTCAGTTTAGTTTTGCAAGAAACTATTTCTGGTCTCTATAGGATTCTTGACTTACAACTATTTAAGAGCTACTTCAGCATAGGCAGATGATTCAATAGAAGCACACAGTGTTTAATATATAATTAGTCAAGTTGTTGTCCAGGTTAGGTATGTGGTAACATAAGGGTCTAAATATTGAACAGCTAAAGCCAATCTGATTCTAATGTAAGTAGCTGGGTTAGTTCTTCCAGGAGGAATCTGTTCTTTGTTTCTCCCGGGTCTTGCATGTTTTTCTGGCTCCTTTATTTTTTGAGTAAACAGTGTATATGAGAATCTGATTCTCTGAGCGCACATATATAATTTAATTTTTACAAGAAATCTTGCTCCTTCTGGCTCAAAGTTAAGTGCATGCAGAATCAAAGCCTTAGATTACAATCAGAAAGTTCCAGTGGTAGGTGGGCTCTGCAATGAGTTTTAATCTACTGCTTTTATTTGATCTTGTATTTATTTTGATGCATTGATATATTTTGCACTTTAAGCAGCCTCACCCTGCAAATATCCAACTCCTACATTATTTCTGGCTTTATTATGGGAACTATAGAGAGTCTGGATAGGCACCTATGTGTTGTAACAATATTTAAGTCTAAAAAACCAGTTAGATATTGGAATAAAAATGGTGATGTATAAATATATGGTCTTAGCATCCGGCATATGTACACTACAGCAATTCTTTGTTGATTTCTGGAGAGAATTAGGCCTCTCGGTCTTTTCACGCTCCTGTATGGAACTAACATGTAAGAGGTTTATTCAGTGTACCATGCTGCTCAGAATGGTTCATCAACTTGAATGCTGGTTGCATTGGAGTTTTTAATCCTAGAGTAAGTAGTAAGAGCTATTACTAATTTTGTTGGGCCCAAGAAACAATGGGCTTCTGAAGTGCTGGGATCTGAACCCTGAGCCCTGAAATGAACTTGACACCTGGATGAATTTCCCAACCAGGTAAAAGGGGCTAAGGCTGCCCAGGTGCCTCCTGTTGGAATCAAGGGCAAGACTGGGTTGGCCTCTGTGTTTGCCACCAGAAGATCTTTTAGCTCCGCTGCTGGCTGCAACCCAGTAGGTGTTGAGTGGTGGGGACATGTGCCATATCAGACCTTGATGTGAGGGATAGCCCCCTCTGTTGTGAGAGGGCCAGCCAGGAGGGGAGGCCAGGCCAAGCACACCCTGAAATGCTGAGAGCTAAAGTAGAAATGTGAAACAGCTGCCACTTAGGTGGTGATTAGAGGGTGGAGATAGAAGACCAGTCGAGCTCCTTATTCAGTAGCTGCTGCTGCTGGGAGCTGCTGCTGGAGAGGTTTGTGAGGAGTTTTGCGGAGTCAATGAAAGAGTCATAATGAGGATAATGGATTGGGTAATGTATCTTTCTGGTATTTGGTTTGTGCCTGGCTGTGTTGGGATATGGGGTATGGTTGATGTCTCCTTTTGTTGTCATATTTTTGGCTCAGTTTGCCTTTTCTTCTGTTGTCACCCGCAGTGAGTGGGTTTATTGCTTCCTTCCTTCCCCCCCGTGATCGGCCATGCTGTATCGCTTTTGGGGGTCTGTAGAAATAGCTAATAAAACCTGTGTGAGTTTCTCTGTATGTTTTGTGCTGATGGCTGCGTCCTTTTTGTTGGGCCATGTAATTGGCATAACAGCTTTCAATGAGCGAAATACACAAACCTATCCCATCATGTGAAGCTCACCCTCTACAAGCCAACTCAACTGACCCACTAACTATTCCTCTGTTTCAAAGTGACGTGTCTAGACTGATGAATTTGTGCTAGTAACCCGTACAGATACGGAATTTGTCCCTATAGAGATGTGATTTTAAGCTATCATCAAGGATGTATCTGTGGGCAGCTTTTGTGCAGTAAGGTATTGATAGTGCCTCTTCCTTTATGCTTAGGATGCCAAGTAAGTGAGGCAGGCTCTAAAGAATTTCAATGGACTGGCTCAGACCTCCCTGAAAAGGCAAATAAACTGCACAGTGGGTTGTATTCTCATATATTTTGCGACTGCTATGGAGGAAAATAAATCACCACAAATACCGAGACATGTATAAGTTTCAGTCTGAAACATGGACGCACTTCCGAAAGTGCAATAAAAAGCTGTCCTTTCTATTTGAAGATGTCAAGCTGCTGGAATCTAGTGTGAGCTGAGGTTGTCTGACATCAGTTTCATTATGGCTGTTTCCAGACGCCTCATATTTGGATAGTATGATTGAAGCTTCAGCGCAGCGCACTCTGTACAAATGACAGTACCTTGGGCAGAACATGACAGATTTTAGCAAGTAGATTAAAAGAAAGCTGAAGTGACTTTCTGCTCTTTTTCATTACTTTTGTGTGTGTGGTCTCATGCTGTTGCAACATGTATGGAAATGTATTGGTGCATCATAACCTCTAGCGTAGAAATGAAAAGAAAGAAAATTAATGTAAAGAGTTCTTTTCCTAACATGGAAGCTGCTGGAAGACCTGCTGTTTGTGATGCTCTAATCACCATGTCCCCTGCTTTATCAGTAGTGCTGAACAGGGATGTAGATTGTGGTTCACGCTAAACAGCATTAGTTTTACAAGCTGAATGAAAAAAAAACCAAACCCATCCTGTGTGCCTGGCTCAGTAAACTAAACTTCCCAATGAATGCCCTTGGTTGCCATCCTTTTTCTTCTTGGTTTGCAGGTGGAGTGTCAGAAATCCTTTTAAACAGAAGCAGCTCATAGTTACAGAGTTTATACCTCTGAGTCTGAGTGGTAGGAGTGTTTAAAATGTCAAGTATACTTAGTGGAAAACTTGCCCCAAGGACTGGCTGTATAGATACCGTGTGGGTCTTCTGGCACCGCAGGATTTCTTTCTTGCCCATTCAATAAAAAAAACTATACAAAACATGGGGTATAGTGTTTACGGGAGACGTACCACACGGGTCACTACAGGAAGATAAATCAAGGTAGATGTATTTATTGTAGTCGCTCCCTGGAAGGTTTTGTTCTGTAGGAGCATTCTGGTTATAATATTTTTGCCACCTAGGAACTGAAAACTCACAAGAAACCCAGTTCCTTTAGTCACTGGGTCATTAGAGGGTTGTAGAAAAACAAAGGCAAGAGTAGAAAAGCAAATGGTTAGGAGGTGATCCAGTTGCCCACACAATGGGACCGCTTGAGGTGCCCCAGGATGTTCAAGACAGTCTCACAATGCTGGCTGGTGTGGGGCCACACAGCTCTCGAGCTGGAGGCTGGCTGGGCTGGCTCACAGCAGCTAACACAGCACGACACACCTCTGACTAGGCAATGGAGTCCTCTCCTGTTCACTTCTATTGCCAGGGAAGAACTGTTACTCTAGGCTGCAAATCGTTATAGAATCATAGAATGTTATGAAAGGGACCTCTGGAGTCCTCGTGAAGTCCAACCCCCCTGCCAAAGCAGGATCACCTAGGGCAGGCTACATGGGGATGCATCCAGGTGGGTTTTGAAAGTCTTCAGGGAAGGAGATAATAATTTAACTTTTATTTTTATTTTACAAAACAATTTTGTGAAAATTGTTTTCACTAGAAGGCGTTGTGAGAATTAAGTCTCAGATGCAGATACCATAAAAATTTCATCCCATTTCTGTTTAGAATCAAGAGAGACGATGGAATTTAATATCACTTCACCAACAGTGTTCTCTCTACAATATCAAGAGTGCAAACAAAGCAGCCATCCACTTATGAGCTGTGGTTGAAACACGGACATCACTCAAGTGGAAAGGAGTCAGACGTAAGCAAGTTCATTCCCCCATACCTCAAGGAGTTATTAACAGTAACACTGTCATTCATTATTTACTTTTTCTGTATTTAATCTGTGACCTAGAGATGAAATGCTTTATAATCAGGAAGCAAATTTTTGAGCCATCTAATCCCATCTGGTATTTCTGAATCTATTTATACTGAATTTAAAGTAGTTAATATTTCTTACTCATTAACAGTGTAGTTCTACAACTGTGTTATAATTGTTAATGGCCAATTACAGCAGATTAGGATTTTTCAAATGGCGAAAGCACTAAAATCATTCCTTAGTATAAAAGGTAGATAAATTTTATCAGTTCAGCCGACAGTTCACCTCACTATCAGATCATATTCCTTTTAAGAATTTCCATTGCGCTCTCGAAACAACAGAAGGGGAAAAGGAAACTTCCGCAGGTGCAGTACCCCCTGAAATTAATAAAGGATCACAGACATTTATATCAAGCTGGCATATGCTTTTGATAGCTCTGTTTTAGCAATTTTCCTGAACTGGAACACATTGTTTTTGCTAGTCCTGTGAAGAAGTTTGCAGTATGATGGATAACAGATCATGAATAATTAGACAATGGGAGGCTGTAAATCTCAACAGAAACAATACATCTCTCAGATTAGTTGGTTCTTCCGCAAAGGGCAGTATACAATGATGGAGCAGAGCCATTCGTTTTAGATACGTTCCATTTGCAAGTAATCTTTCATGTGAAAGACAAACAAGATGTATGATAGTTTGCATGTCAATTAGAGCATGTTAGGAATGAAAGAGCAGTTTCAGGAGTGGGAAAACAATATTTTCCAGATGAAGAATTAGCTCTTGGCTAGAGACTAATACCTGTGCAAAAATCAACAGTAGCCTCATTATGAACCTACCTTCCTTGGGTTCTTGTAATTAACAATGAAAATGAATGGGAAGGACTTGTCTTGTAATTAGTGCAGGTTGGGACATCTGAACTGTCCCAGCAAGAACATCTGAACTTTCCCAGTGCAGTGAAAGAAAACTTCAAAGAAGTCATTATTCTTTCAGTTCAGCTGGCTGATTGGCCAATTGGGATGTTTTTTTTTTAAAGGATTAGCTCCCTGCTGTGGCAAATAAGTATTGAAATGCTGGAAATGCTGATTTTTCAGAAAGACTGTTCAGAATGAAAGCTGCTTTTTCTTTCTATTAATCTTATTCCCATGTGTCGCTAGAATGTAGGAAGTGGGGAATTCGGGGAGGAATCTGCATTGTGATAGGAGTCCGCTTTGACCTTCTTGTGGCACTGTCTCTCCTTTGTTGGATTGTGAAGTTTACAATGCTAGAGTGACAGTCAGTTGTCTTCAGTTATTTTAAAGACTCATGAAATGAAATGGATGAAAATTCACCAATTACAACGCTGTTATGGAATGAGAGGATATATTGATGGGTAGAAAGTTCTTTACTATTAGCTGTTGTTTCAGGTCTCTTTGAAGCCATTATTCTCTGCTTCCTGCCCAAAGAAATAATTTTCTATAAGCTTCTCCAGGTTTTTGTCTTTAGTCACAAGGACATGCATGCTGCATTTTCCAATGCTGGTACCATGCCAATAAACTAATAACACAGTGTTCTTCTTAATGAGGTGGCAGTTTTCCTACCTCTGAAAATTAAGAATGTCAGTCTGCGGCAATTTGGCATGAGGTAACTCTGCCCATATCGCTCTCTTCCAGTAGCAGTGAGGACAAAGTGCTGTTATTATCCCTAAGCCCAGATCGAACTTGAAGTTCTATAGGTAATATATCTCCAGTTCATCCCCTAATCAGCAGTCTTCCTCTAGAAGTCAGAAAAGCCTTCTCGTAAGCGCTACTGCCCAGTATCATAGAGCTGCCAGACAGGAAAGGGAAGGAGCAGACAGGAAATAAAAGGTTAATCACTACCTCTCTGCAGCTTATAGATATTTGAATAATACGAGCATTATTGTGTAAACAGAACGGAAGAGATCAACTTACAAACGTGAAAAATGAAATCAACCTTTACTTGGAAGAGTTACTTGCACTTCTAGACTAACAAGCCTCGGGGAAAAAAGCAGGGTGCTGCAAAACACAGTGTAACTGTGCCAATAATTTTCCATAGAGCTCGAAAGCTTTCTCTGGCAAAACACTCCCTGAGTAAGGACTGCAAATGCTGTAGCAAGTGAAAAAAATATTTATTGTTTTAAAAAATGTGTGTGGTCAGAAAAGTGACTACAAGAAATGACAGAAGATCTATGTCCTGTGTATTTCAGTCTTTCTGCTGACTCCTGTGGAAAAAATAAGTATGTGCTATTCTTTATACCAGTTAGCATCGCAGAGCCAACACATCTCTGGAAAGGAATGAGCTGAATTCTGACCTGGCTGTATTAATTAAGTCCCAAATGTAGACTCTTTATTATAGATGATGACGCATGGACCATAAACAGCCCAACTTGATGTTTAGATCTCAGGCAGAATTTTAGTAGTGGAAACAAGACAACCTTGTAAGTCAAGTAAACCTCATCTGGAGTCACTCACAACGATGAGCACTGAACTCACTGACACCACTTATAGACTCATTTTTCAGCATATAATTACATTTTAACACAAATTCCTTCTGGTCCTTGTCCTTGAAGTCCTCTTTGTTCCTCTATAAAACAGATGTTCTTGGGACAACGGGTGGACCAGCTCAGCACAATGAAGACATTATTGCTTCTGTAACCAGTTCCATTCTGACCTACTCTGACCTACAAATGGTACTTAGGTACTAACAGACATGAGAAAAATTTCCCTTGCTGTAACTATGTGTATCTTTTTCATTGCACATTTTTCTTTTCTTCCTCTTCACACGCTTACACTTTTTTTTTTTTTCCCCTGGCTGTCCTAAGAACTCAAAGTTGAGAACATGTTTTAAGGATGTGGGATTATTTCTTAGGACACTAGGAAATTACTGTGTGATTAAAAGTGTGCATTTACAGTTTTCTCCACTGATAATATTTAACTTTAAAGCAATTTCCTGTCCTGTTAAGGGCTGCTTTAATTTTAACAGATGGCACCATTTTTCATCACCAAACCCGTAAACTTTTATGTAATTTACTTACATATAATTTGTATTTATCTCCTTATAGGTTCTTAATTTTTTGAATGTAATAGCTCTCAGTGGATTCTGCCATGTACTGCTGTACTGTGCCAAATATTCAGCATTGATTTTCATATTGACTTACATCAATTGTGCCATTAGTGTAAAATGGATGGGGAAACACATTGAAGATAATATTCAGAATGTTTTCATTCTTCAATCTGATATTAATAATTCAGAATGTATTTAACAGGGAATATGCATTTAAATCTCTGCCAGGATTTGAAAATAAATTTACCACAGGCCCTTTTGATTATGTTGGTTATGTGTTGGCTTATTCACTGTAATTTTTCCTTTCTGTCCCTCTGCCATGTGTATTCCCTCCTTCTAGCCTGTCCAAAGCACCACTACAGAAGTCTGTCCTATTCAACCCCATGATTCATCAAACAAAATCACTTAAGGTCCCAGCTGATGCACTTGTATCATCTCAAATGATTCCTGCTCTCTCTTGTTCTACCAGTTCCCTTCTGTTCTAGAAAAAAAGCCATGCTTTTCACAGCAAACTGCAAGGCTCCTAGAGTCTGCAGCCCTTCTGTGAGGCAGATGGGAAATTCTGTGACAGCTTCAGTTAAATTTAAAATGGAAGTTTCGGGTGAATTCAATATGCAGACGAAATTCTGTCTGAAATAGTAGCTCCTGTTTTTATTTTCAGCTTAACTTGGATTGGGTTTGCGCTAGCCTCGTATTTGCGGTTCAGCTGTGTCAACTGTACTCAGTTTGTGTTTTCCGCTGCCCTACCCTACTCATTGCTGATAAGAAACAGTGTTCAAGTGTACATTTAATTGCTCTAATGCAAGCTGAAGGTAACTCTAAACTCCTTCCCTGTGGAGCAGACCTTTCCAGGTATCTCACCTTACTGTTACTTTTCTCTGGTTCAAACGTGCAGGGCTTCTGTCATTACTCTACTCTGCTTGTTATAGACACTTCTGTGCTCATCTCTCTCCTCCCATTTCCATGTTTTTTCTCAAAATGTAGTCATGCCAGAAATCTTTCCTTCGTCGTTGAACATGCCAGGAAATCACTCCTCATTCAGCATGTTCTGACTGTCATTCTGTGTTTTCTCTCATGTTGATTCTTCTTGTCCCCTTTTGCATTCAGGCATTTCATGACAGCAGGTTATATTATTCCATATTGCTAAAACACCATACAAATATATAAACTTATATACATGATTTTTGAGAATTGTGTAGATCTGAAGAAGTGATATTTTTAAATTCTTTGGGAGTGAGTTCAGTTTGGCATGTGTTGACTTGTGCTGGAATTGTAAATGTGGGTTTTTTTTTAAGCTGGTTGCTACTCGAGTCATTCAAATGGTGTGTATCTGACAAAAAACAGCACAAGGCAAAGTGAAGCTGATGAGGATTTGGGACAGAGAGGTGTAAAAATAATCAGTTCTATAGATGACACAAGCAAATGATACTATGCCAGTTTTTGGTTTACATGTTAGGTTACAGGTCTACATGATGTAGCTTCTTTAGACCATTCGTGTACTTTTGCTGCTAAACGTGTCTTTGGTATTGATTTCAGGTATCTTTTGTCATGTCTATTTTAAAAGCCCACAATCTCCTATTTTACCTGAAGAGTATTATAATAGTGTTCTTTTCATGCTGGATAGCTGTTAAGCTAGAGAATGTGCTGGAGTTAAGTGGATATTATCATATTTCTGTACAATTTCTTTGTATTTTTTCCTTGTTAGAAGATGGAGAGGAGAGCTTCCAAGCCTTTTTTTATTACTTATCCTTTGTCTATTTATTGTGTTTTTTCCCACCTGCTTTTTGTGATGGGACTCTGTATTTATGACTTTTTGTTACATTCTGTGCTTGTGCCCAATCTCAGAGGTAATAATGGAGCTGCTCTGAGAACCAGGCATGACAGGTAGGTGTGAATACTATTGCTACGGAAAAGGTGTGTTGGCAAATAAGAGATTTTTCTTCTGTCCACTGCTTTAAAGGATATCCATGGCCACTGCCATGCATATAATTGGAGTTTTTACCCTAGTGATGTCTTTAGAAGACCAACACGCCCGTACCTGGTTAAGTTCATGGGTTAGCCACTCTGATAATCCCTCGGTGCATCAGAGTAAGATGTATCCCACCTGCAACCACAGCATATGAAAACATGTGCAAGTTTATACAATAGTGATATTCCCTTTCTTAAAGTAACGTGATTTACTGTAGAGATCCTCAAAACTGGGTTTGGGTATGTTTGTTTTTCTTTTTAAGAGCTAGCTACAATACCAGAAACAGGCCAACTCTGCCAGTGTGACCTTTGCAAAAGTTAATGTATCATGTGAAAGCGTGAGAAGCGCAGCCCCACAAAAATCTTGATCTACAAATTACTTATAGATAGTCTTAAATTCTGCAGAAGTTGGGGATACCAGCTTTTCATTAAGTGCTTAGCCTTTCTCAAGGTCAAAGCTTTGTGACAACTTTGTCCAGATAGTTATGGCCAAATGTTTTTTACAGCCTCGACTTTTCATCAGTTTACCCTGAATTGGCTGAAACACAGATCCAGTTACTTCTGAACGTAGTCTCCTGAGAATAAAAGTCAAGTAGAAACCTGCTTATTAGCCACAGTAAAATAGCTTGAGTCGCAGCTGAATGTTTCTAAATCTGTTCCAAGTTTTTCCTGGTAGTAGATTATTTAAGTGCTAGTTTTAATCTAACCTTCAGAAATAAGAAGGCTGGTAATAAATTACATTTTGTATTTGTAAATTGTAGTATTAATATGGTTGGGGGGGTTCTGATTTATGATGAAACAACTTTTCATCCTTCATGCATTTCCTGACGGGTTTGTTTTCTGATGTGAAGTGTCATGTAGTCAGCGTACAGCCAGAGTATTTACTTTTTTGACAGAGTAATACAGAACATTTTCTAACTTATCTCCAGAAAATCTCAAAAGATCTGACAAGATAATAGGTTTTGCCGGTATCCTGTGCCTTTTCCTGTTTAGTTATTCAATCTCTTATTTGATGCTGTGAGCTACTTAGATAAGTGTTACTTGATTGTTTAATAACTAAGGTGCTTTTCATAATGCCTATCATGCTGCCAGAAGCCATGCTGTTTATTTCACTCATGTTCTGATCAATTGGGTATTAAGTAATTACTATTTTGGGCTATCTCCAAAGGCTCTTTGCCTCTGCAGTACCCTCCATTACAAAGATGTTGTATTCTGGCACTCGGCTGTGTTGAGGTGTGTTGTAACTAATTACTGGAGAGCAGTAACAAATAGATTTTTTTGGTCCATAGGATCCAAGTTGTAGAGATTGCCAGCAAGGCTAAACCGTGCATGTGAAAGTGCTCTGTAGATCTTGGGGATGATTTTGCTTTTTCTTATCCTGAATGTGGTATTATTCTGTTTAAAATATTTAGTTTGGTGCCCTAGGCCAAACATCTTCACCAGGCCTGTTGTTAGAGGCTATCTAAATGGCCAAGCGCTCATTAGGGGTGGAGAGCACTTACTCTGCACCTGCAGAAGAGCAAATGGTTTTGTTTCCTCTGCAAGAGCTGAATTCAGTCTCACCAAATCAAGCTATGCGAACCCTACCAGCCTGCAGTAAGTGGGGAAGATCAGGGGATTTGCTTCAAAATTGCTCTGCTGCTCTGAGCCGGAATGCGAATATAAAACCAGCCTTTGTGTCTCTATCTCTGCTGTATTTTCTTCCCTCTCTCTTTGTGTTACTTATAGGGAAGACAGATCTTACAGAGAGGTGGCTTTGCGATTACAAGCATGTTAACTGTGGTTTGGTTGCTGGATGGTTATGAGGAGCTCCCCTGATAGAAGTGTCTCTGAGGAAGTTTTATATCTTGTCTTTCAAAGCACATACTGTTCTGCTCATTGTCGAAGAGCTAGAAGACAAAAACACCCGTGTAATTACACCAAATCCTCAGTCGCGATATGTAACTGCAAGGAGGCAACTATAATAACCACACATTTTTTCATAAATGTTTTTTTCCTACAAAGAAGGAGCAATAAAATAGGAGCAATAAAAGCAAATCACCAGTAGACACCTCTGGAAAGGTGACCAGGGCATGCCTTCATTGTCAATGAATGTGCCTGCAGCTACCATGGAGATAGATTTATATTAGCAACAGCGATTGTAAAAGAGATGTTGAAAACCAAGCCCCCAATCCTGCACCTCGTTAACACTGTTAACAACAGAAATCTTAATGGAAGTGGGAAATACTTTGAATTTACTTCATTTTCTTTACAGAGGAATCTAGTGATCTTCTTTCAGGCACTTCATGAGACAGACTGCTAAGAAAAGAATAAAAGGCAGTGATTTGCATTATCACCAAATTGAATCTTGAAGCCAGTAATTTCAGTGTCAACCTACAATTACAGGCAATCACTTTCTACTCTGTCTGGTTGTTCTAGTCAGTTACTGTTTAGTGTGTACTTACCTAAAACACAGCATTGTGTCAAGCTGGTTGTACTTTTGTTGTAATTAATCAGCTATGCTGTATTTTCTTTATGTTGTAATCTTGCTTCTGTGGAAAGCTACGGGCAGGTGACAGGGTTTCTAGTTAAAAGAGGAGAGCCACTTCTTCAGTTCTTTTCCTGCTCTCCGCTTGCTCAGTAGCCTCATAGAGATTGTATATATCAGCTCATGACCTGAGAAGGTTAAAAGGGTTTCTTGCTAATATAGCCATGATAGCCACCAAAAAACCCATCGGCACGTTCTACCTGGTTTGCAAAGTTCTGGAGGAATTTTTGAGAAATGCTGCCATAGATCTGGAATCCCCAAACCACATTTGATGGTGATTTCTAGTCAGTGCCCTGCGAGGCTGGTGCGGGCAGCAGAGACACCTGCACCCACTGTGGCTGGTGGCAGCTGCAGCAGCTGCCAGCTTTGCTCTGGTGAGCAGGGGGAAAGTGCTGCCCTCTCCATCGGTGAGGGGATCGCAGCCGTTCTTGCAGGAGAGACGAAGAACACGACATGTGCCAGGTTTCAGGTTGGAGAGAGCACACCGTGGGATCAATCCTTCTGTTTCTGTGCCCAAGCATCACATTTTTTGTCAGTGAATCTTTTAAAATGCTTTTTGAACAAAATTAATTAATTGAGTTTGAGTATTACCGAGCAGTATATTTAACGTTTTGTTCCTTCTTGGAAAAAGCCGGAATCAGTTAAAACTGGTTTCCATTGAGCCTTGGAGTATTACTGTATTCCCTCAACTTAAAGAAAGGCCTTTCTCCCTTCTTCCTTTCTGGTCCTCAGAAAACCCAACAACAAAATTTACTGAATTGCTGATGGTTTCTGCTTGCTCCTGGGTTTGTCTGTTTGCTTTGCTAGGGACATAGAAAGTTTTAGTTCAACAGCAACGCTTTTCTCTTGCACCCTGCAAATGTCCTGTGTAGGCATGTGAGCCTGGGGCTCACTGGGACCAGAGCCTGTGGGTAAGCACTCAAGGTCTAGCTGCCCTCCTGAACCTCACCCAGCAATGACACAAACGTTTACATAATACCAATAGTGTCATTAAGGGAACTATGTTGATGATCACGCTGAGGCTGAAATGAGAACAAGAAAATCTTAACTGCTCCATACTGGCAGGTTGGAGAAAGCTTAATCGCTTTCATGTGAATCATTTCAGGGCATCATTTAAAAAAAAATCCTGGCAGCAGTTTGTCTTGCTTTAGTTGTATGTGTTTGGAGAAGTGAGAAAATAAAAAGATGCAAGTTTTAGGCTTTTCAGTGTAGCAGCTTACAGACAATATTGAAGTTTTTGATAACTACTGAGAGTTCTTCCATGTGACACTTTTGATCATTATATTCTCATAAGGATTTCTGACTTTCTGAGAAACACAGACCTTTTGGAATTCTTGCTGTTACAGCTCTGTATTTTTTTTTTTAAATCTGACCTTTTACATACGTTTTCTGTAAATTCTTCTCATTAGCAAAATGTTGTGTTTGATTCATTAACCCATCTACTTGTGTGATATGGCAGCCACTTCATTAAACATCTCGATGAGAATAAACAGAAAGCAAGCTGTCTTGCAAAAACAGGATCTTGTGTTGTGTGTCAAACTATATTAATCGTTCCAGTTTTCAATATTAAAAGATAATTAGTGCTTATAGTATAAAAATTATGGTATACAAAAAACTGAAAACACTTTTATAGCAGGCATACAGAGATACACACATTTAATCCTCGCACAGTGACTAAAACCCTGTTACATATCAGCTGATATTCTCACATAATTTCCTTCCTCTTAAATAATTTCTTACTCAGATCTGCGACTCATAAGTTATGCAGTGTAGCACTAGGAAGGTAAGACCATACAGCATAAATTTAGGCTTGTAGTCCAAGAACAGGACTTAAGGAGTTTATACTTACATGAAAATCTGGGGGGGGAGAGCGTGTGACCAATCTATGGGGAGTTTTATATCGTGTCTCTCTTGGGAATGATGAGGTCCACACACCCTAGATAGTAGCTCCTCAGAAAAAGTAAGGGTTTCTGGTTTCTCGCTGTCAGAAATGAATGTCGGTAGCATTTTGGTTTTTCACTATCACTTTGCCTGATTGGTCCACAATTCCTTGCAGAGAGATGTGTCACTATCACTAGGAATATATTACTGATCACAGTTTCGATGTTCCTTATTTTAGCCTTCAAATCTTTGACTGCCTCATGAGGCAGGAGTGGGGACGATGTTAAGTCAGGGAAATTCAACCTTTGAGGCAGGCAGAAAATAATCTGCAAGAGAGATGAAATGAAGGTACTGCAACAAATTCATCCTGAAGCACCTAAGAGGTTGTTTTGTAATTCGTGTGTGATACTCACACCTTGCCACCCACGGAGCCATCTCTGAACTCCTTTGTGGTGTGATGCCTACCACATTGATGATTCTTAATACCTTTTCTAGTGTTTCAAACCTGAATAGACATTCCAGCTCACTCTTTGCTCATGCTTAAGTCTCTTCCTTTATTTGCATTTGAGGCTGTTGTGTGTATATATATGCAAATGAAGCTATAAGGATGATCATGATGATCTTGCATTTGGCCAAGATTGATTCTACAGTGACTGTTCCATAGGTATATATTCTCAGGTATTGATGAGTTGTTATTTACTAGAAGTGCTTACTGATTTAGTGAGCACTTTTACTTTGATCTTGATCCTGTCACCATTGAAAGGTTGCTCCCATGTTGGTGAATAATGTTCTGTAAGCATCTGTGGTTTGAATGCAGAGCAGGTACCACTCGGTGAAGGGTGAGAGAATCCCCTGGGACATGAGCGAGGCATTACTGAGAAGCTGTGAAGCAGTGGAGATAAAAGGTTATCCTTATTCTTCATCTACACAGACCCCATCCAGACTCTTGTGTTTCTGCTGCTTAATTCCAGGAAAAAAATTCTTCACTCTTGTATTTTTGCTGCTCTGTTTTGTCTTTTTTTCTTTGTGTGTGGTTTGGTTTTGGTTTTTTTTTTCCCTTGAAGGGTGGGGAATGGGAAGGAACGAGTGGAAATAGGGAGAGATAAAGAAAGTCTGCTAGATATGTAAGGATATTAAAATAGAAAATCCCACAAAGAGAACACTATTTCTTTGTCTTCCTTTCCTTGAAGGTGTTGGGTTTTTTTCTGTCATTACCACAGAAAAAGCAGTTAGCAACTCTTCCCAAACACAGGCCTGACTTGTACTGAATGTGGCATTTCAGGACTTCATGTAATGAGGGCATGGAATAACAAGGAGGCTGAAAAATCATCTCCCAAAACAGAATCAAATTATCGTTCTTTTTATCTCTGCAATCCCATTCAACTTTTCAGTGCAGTTCCAGTAGATAGACCGTTTTCTGGCTATAAATGAAGGCAGTTGTTGGCTTAGGATACCAGATTCTAGCCAAAATGATCAGTTTGGCTGTTTAATAAGCATTGGTATTAGTCCTAAACTTTTAAAAAGGCACAAAAATGTATACTAACTGTAATGCAAAAAATAAAGGTATCTTCTCTCATTAATGGGAATTGCACTAAAAATCACAAACCTTAACAAGTTTGTGTGAGTTTCTGTAGCCAGGCTTTTGAATGTGTGCTTTTACCACAAAATTAGCAGAAATATCAAGATCCAGCAAGCACCGTGTCTCATCATCTGTGAATTTAAAAGCAAAAGGAGCACGTGTTGACACAGTGAATGTAGGAAATACAGTGTAATTGAATATAAAGTACCAAATGTTTGATTATCTTGTGATTAGGGTCTTTACCTTTTTAGCAAGAAGGTGTCCCAGAAGCATGACTGGGTTCTGCTGAACTAAATTTGCTTTTAATAAGCTTTATTTTGTCTTTTGAAATCAGATATAGCCACACTTTTAGTGGAAACTTCCCTTCGTATTTGGCTTACCTGCCCTCCATTAAGAAGTGAGTTATTTTTTTGCAAAAAGCCTTTTGGGTATTGTGAAGCCGGAGCGCACGGGGCCTTCAGAGGGGTCTTGAATTTTGTCTGTGTGTGTAGTTGTAAGTGGTGCACAATACACTAACGAATAGGACCCAGGTAGGTGGAGTGGTACATCCATGGCAGACGGAGCGATAGACCTTAGTGGTCGGTAGAGCAGAATCTCAAGATGACAAGTAGGGCTAGTAAAGCACTTGTAGCTACACAGTGACTTCTTGTACGTTCTTACAGTGTCAGTATGAATTTTGCAGTATTAAAGATCACCTAAACGTGATCAAGTTTAAAACTGTAGCTAGATGTAAGCATGACACCAGATTAACTGATTAAAGCAACCTTTGATAAAATGAACATCAACCATCTGTAGGTCTACACTGTCTTGAACTTGACAAATACAGAAAGATTAGAGTTGATGAAAGTAGTCATTCTATGATTTACACTTAACTTTGAAGACTATAAAAGTGAACAATTTTACACGACTGAGTATTTAAAAGAAAGATTAGACACATATGCAGAGAGGTGAGGCGTACGACCGTACAGAGCTCAAATACATTTCAGCTGGTATATTTCCCACCCCAGTAAATTGAAGTATGCAACTAATTTTTTTTTTTTTTTTTTTATCCCGTTACTTGCCAGTTCTCCTCAATCCATCTTTATTTGTCTGTCATTGAAAAGAGAACATATGTTCTCTGGTAGGTTCTCTGTCACTTACCTAGTGTGATGTAAGGGAAGAATTTATAAAGCTCTGCCCAGCAAATTACCGGTACTTGTTCCTGCAAATGTGGTTTGTCAGCCCCGAATGGCTGCTCCCTCAGCTCGTGTGATGTATTCCCTGTCTGTAGAAGTCCAATGTGGTGGGGCTAAGAGCCTTGGTTAGGATTCCAGCTTGCTGCTGAAATGAATCATTTGTAGGAATAGTGTGTGTTTCTGACAAGAGGCAAGGAGAAATTTCAAGCCCTGTAAGCTCTTTCAGGGAAAGAACAGTGTAACCTCCATTGGTGCATTAGCCAAAGTTCATCGGGTTGATAAGGAAAACATTTTTACTTTATTCCAAGGCAATATATGAAATATTAGTGAAGGTATAATGGGAGCAGTTGAATTATACAGCCTCTTTATTACCAGATTTTGAGATAATTTGCACAACTTCCTAAGATATTTTGCATATGCAGAAATTTCAATGACTTATGATGCTTATTTATTTAGGGCCTTTGATGGAATGCTTACCATTGTCAGTAATTTATTTGTTTATATTACTATGGTACATGTCAAGTTTTTATTATTCTATAAGTAAAGGATGGTTTTCTAGATGTCACATTATAAAAGGGGCTATTTCTTGCCTAAAGGACTTAATCAGAAAGATCAGCTAGTGAAGAATTCTCTTCAGAGCAGAATCCACAGCTCACTTGCATTTGTCATCTCTGAGGGTCAGTTAAAAAATGTTTTTTAATGTTTTGACATAATTTTTCTTTGTCTGTTCCTCATTATAATAGGACTGGAATTGACCTGACAATTAAGTGAATACTGAAGGACTTAAGCATAATTATATGCCAGTTCTCAGTCACAGTAACTCGCAACTTCGTGTTTTATAGAAGACAAACATTTGTCTTTTCATGTGCCAGGTTCAACAAGATAAGACAATTGTTCACTCCTATTTTCTCCCCTCATATAAAAAGCGCCAACAAATTGAAAAAATACATCACTCAGTTTGCCAATGTAGAAAATACTATAATCTGTCTTTATTGTCATGTAGCCATCATTATTATTCATTATTTATATGGAGGATAAAATAGCTGAGCTTACATTAAGATAACTGGCAACAGACCCTACACTTCTAGAGACAGAGAAGATGGTAACAGAAATGAGTAAATAATGAATTTCCTTTTAATTCTTCAGTTTGTTTTATTACAGAATCTATTTTTTCCTGCATTTTATTAAACAGCTGTTATAAATTACTATAAGAACATGCTTATATTATGATTTAATTTAGAAAAAGAAATAACTTTCCTGGGTTACTGTTGAATTATTACGTTTTAGCCATTTGCCAGCGCCTTGGTCTCCTACAAGTTAAGTTCATTCATTCTTCTTTTCTACCTTACAAACAGAATGAGATGAGTGAATACTTACGTGAATTAACTCAAATAAATGGAAATATACTGCTTAATAGCATTATCAGGCATTTTCTTCTTTTGGGTCACTGCTGAACACATGACCATAGTATTTGGGAGTGCTCTATTGACATAACAGTAGTGCCCTTGTTCAAATTTGTCATGCTGCTGTTCCACTTGGGCTGTAGTAATGCAGAAATCTGGTTTAGTTCTATGTTTGTTCTCATTGTTTCTGCCTTGTCCATGGCTCCATATCCACGTTCTCATCTGTGGTCCTTCAGTGGCAAAAGAGAGTTGATTTTTCTTTTTTTCAAAATGAAATCCCATCCATCTAACACGTGTTGAGCCTCAATTAAGGATTTTAAAGTGTTTTGAAGCCATAAGTAATATAGTTTTCTCTACTGCAAAATACTGTGTGTGTTATGACAGTGGGGTTTTTCCAACTTCTCTGAAGTGCCTGTAGTGAGGTCATGAGATGCTTATTTTGAATTTTTTTCGGTTGTGGTCATCACTTGCTGGAATCCAAGCTTTCCTCTTCTACTACTCTGAGTTGTCTTTCTAACTTGCCAGATAACCTTTAGTCCTGTCCGCTAACCCTTACTGAATCCCTTCAGGGTTTGAGAACATCTCTTGCCAATCACAAGGACTACCCTTGTTCTCGAGTTTGGAAGGAGAGCATTCAGGATCATCAGATAAGCTGTTATTTTGATTTTTTGGGGGCGTAATTTTAATTATGAAATGTTAACGGGTCACAGTTAATTGATTTTTTCCATCATGACAAATGATTGCCTCCAGCAGAGCTTCTCTTATGAAGATAGAAAGCAGAGTGGATATTATGTGGACAAGTTACTTGACCTGTCAGTCTTGTTTAATTATTACCGATGCCATTAAGAAGCAAATGTTAAATGTCAGAAGATAAGAGCCCCCTAAAATGCCATGTGAAGCAAGCGCTTTTTACATGTAAAACCTTCTGTCTGTGTGAAAGCACTATTGATATATACTATTTGAAATTCATCTTGCAGATTACATCAAACTCTTGAAAGGATTTGAACCCTTTCTCTATGACTTTTCCAAATCTAAGCCCAGTGTCCCAATCTCATGGGTGTCCATGGCAATAGGATGACATACAGCTGACTGCTTTTGAGGACATGTGCTTAATATAATGAATGTGCTTCATGGTTTAATTAAAGGGAGTGTGAAAGGAAGTACAGCCTCCTTTCCCTTGCTGAAGTAGGAAGAGCTTCCCTCCTTTGTTCTGAATCTGTGCGAACCTTATTTCTGTTCCTTTTTTTCCTCTCCTCTCCCTGTTAGTGTCGTTTACCTCTTCCAATAGTCTCTGTACCGGCAGGATTGGGTGTCCTGGATCTGAACAGTTTCTGTGGTGGTACCTCACTAACCAACATCACCATGGTGAAAATGGGGTGGATGATGTGAGAAGCAGCATAAGTTTCCAGTCTTAAGACATTTGGAAGCCGTCGCTGACTTTGTGCTGGGACCCTGAGCTGATGCATGGCTGGGGGCACTCAGCCAAATCTCAGGTAGCTCAAGGGCAGATGGAAGAAAATTGGGTGAATGGGCTGTAGCAACCTGTGACCGTGAAATAAAAATCTCAGGAAGGCTGACCTTGTGTCTGTGTCTAGCAGCATGGTACTAGCGTGCACTTGAGTGAATTGCTTTTAGAGCATTTTACTGTGCTGCTTACCAAACAGTGCCATTACTGTGTCAGGGAGGCTCCAACACGAGCAGGACGTAAGGTTACGTATCTGCTCAGAAAGCCCCACCAAATTAAAAAAATATTAGTAATTGGTTTATTGTCTAGGAGATCTCCCTGAGGAAGGGTAGGCTGCTGCTTCTACGCTGTGTCGCTCCTCTAACACCGTAAACGGATTATGACTGAATGTACCTTATACTTATTCATAATAGATTTGTGTCAACACAGATGATACATGTGTCTATCTCCTTCATTTACAAGCGCTCAACAGAGCATGGCTCTCATTTGGGAAAGCATAATCCACTCGAATTTGAGAAAACAAGCAGAATGCACTGGGATGGCTGCCTTAATTATGGAGTATGGAGCAACCCTTTGCTTCTCTTTGGGAGCCGTGTTCATAACTTTATCTTACGCTAAAGTACTGAAGCTCAGAGGTACTGGCCAAGCCGTGTCAGCAGATGTTTCCATCGAGTACCATGACTATATTAGTGGCCCAAGAGCTTTGAAAGGCCCAGAAAGAGTGATGTAGTGTTCTGGCAGTGGGAGGCTACTTCTCCATGCTTTACAGCTCTTTACAATTTACAGGCAATGGAACAAAGGCAATGGCCTTGGGGACGGTGATTTTTGACCTATTCTTTTGATGGTAGATTAGAATATATCAGGTTTTAACAATTCCTAGTACTGTTTTATCAACAGTATGGCGCTACACTGTCTGTACTCTGAATATTTTTGTTGTCTGCTAAATACAGTATTCCGATATATGTACATAAACATCCTGGGAGGGGTATTAAGACAGTATAAGATATAAACACTTGGGAACAACTCCCAATACTTCTGCACCTGTAGCTCCATCTCGTATATTCATTTAAAACTATTAGTTAACATCATTTTATCATCTAAAAAAAAAATAAAAATGACTTACTCATACACAGCCATGACATGGTTTGATGTGTTTTTCCTTCAAGAACCAGAGCAGTTTTATAATTCTAGACAGATTTCTTAGTCTGAATTGTGATAATACCATTGCCTTTGGTAGCTTTGTGCTATTCGCTGTAGATAAGGATTTTCCTTGGAATCTTCCATCAGTAAGTTCAAGTGATTTTTTTAATTTTTTTTTAATTTTGGTTTTTAAGGTGAAGTCGTACATAGTTGCTTGCTGTACAATAAGTGTTTTAGTATCTCCAGGCAGTTTTATTATCCCACTGCATTTTCAGTACAGAGCCATGACCCTTTACTGGGATAGAAGCCAAAGGATGAGCAGCATTGGTTTTATTTGAGACCTTTTTAACAATATAATAATTTATGATAGCCAAGCTTTCCTTTGAGAAGATACATAGGAAAAAAATATATCTTTAACTTATTTACAAAAATACGAGTTTGGACTAAATATTTTTTTTTTTCTGAAACGATATGTTTGTGGGATACACAGCCAATTAATCTAAATATCCTTGGGTTTGTGGCATTTAGGTGTAAATGAAGCAGCGCATCTCATAGCAGGGATGGTGTGTGTTGAGTGCTTTGTTTAGAAAAATGTCCGAGTCAGCACTGTTCTCTGACACATCCTTTCAGTGTATCTGCAGTACTCACATACTGAGAACCTATTTTGCTGAATCTAATTGATTCATATATTCCTCTCTGAAATTGTTTAATATCTCATGTTCACAAAGATAGCAACTTTTACACATCATTTCATTTAAAACATGGGATTCTGCTTTATACTTGATAAGCCACACTACCGGGTAGAACTGCATTTTTGTGAATAATAGCTAGAATACCTGAACCTTTTTTTTTTTTTTTTTTTTTAAACGGTCGGGGTGTTTTTTACAAGTTTAATTGGAGCAATCTAACACTTATGCTTACTATGACAATCATATTTTATAGCATTCAGCTTTCAAGAAGCAGCTTTTAATTTGTTTTAAAACAGGACTCCACCTGCTGATGGGTTTCAAACACTTGTCTGCTATAGCTGCAGATTATTCCAGGTTTTTTGTGCTGTAAATAGAAACTAAAGTAAAGCTTGAGACTAGTCATCTACCTTCTAACTACCATGCTCAGAATTCTTGGTACTGTGCTGTTTCTAAATAAACATGCACATTCCACTGCTGTTCTCAATTGAATTTCAAATTGTTCCCTTCCAAAATGGAGCAACAACAGGTCTTGGTTTCTCCCTTTAAGCCTTAGCTGTACATGTCGTATTTGAATAGCCAGCTGTATTAACTTGTGATTTTTGAATTTGTAAAGTTGACCTATTTTAACTGATTTAACATGATTTTTATAGTGCTGTTGGTCCTTCAGAAAGCTATTTCAGTAATATTTGAGGTAAATAAATAGCCTTCCAAAGCCCAATAGATAACTTTGTTAGCTGTTGCAATTTTCTAGCAATGCCGTGCTATCCTATTTGAATGGCTCTGTAATGAGATTTCTGGCAAATTCTGTTTCTTGGCTGAAATAAGCAACTTGCTGCAGATTTTGGCCACTAACCTTTTCACAAAAGTGCTCAGCTGACCACCTGATTCCATTTCCACTGTTATCTTCTGTAATCTTCTCAAGTAAAGGAGATTGGTATTTATTTTTAAAAAATGTATCCCATGGCAGTGGTTGCCACAATACTTTTTTTCAGAGTGAGAGTTTATTAGGCTGTTCTTATACCAAAGTATTCTTACTAAATGTTAACTAAAGTTATTTTTAAGCTTCAGAGATCTATCTTGCTTGTTCCATGGTATGAATCTGTTATCTGTTTTTAGGGAGGTAATGAGAAAGCTGGTGAAAGTCAGATTTTCTATTCATATCATTATGTCATTATGCTGTGAGTATTTCTATCCCTAGAGCTTGCTGTACCGCTGGGAAAATTTCTCATTTACTGTAGATGGGCAGACTGTGGGTGTGGAAAAGTAAAGAAAACCATTTAAAAAATGACACAGCTTGCCAAAAAGGTAGATGGATTAGTCTCAGAAGAGCACAAGTAATAGCAAAACTGCAAAGAGGCCACTGAACAGAAGGTTGGTATGCAACCTATCTATTTTTTATTCCTTGTAAGGCCAGATACGCTCTATATGGTGCCTTAGCATTTGTTCTGTCAGTGAACTATACATGTCACAAAAATCTTAATGGAAAACTTGAATTGCCTTAAAGCACTTGAGAACTGTCTTCCTTATGTCCTCCTGTCTTTCCCGAGTGCCAAAATAAGCAAAGATTTCATAGGGTAAGATTTTAAATTTCTGAACTGAGGATGCTTACACAACACTGCCAAGGCCTTGAGACTCACACAGATAGCTATCAGTGGGTACTCAATCTTGTGCTGGTGCCGTGTAGCATCCTGCTACCTTGTCCCCACAGAAACAAACTCACAACCGCAAGCATTAAAAAGCAAAATCAGCTAGTTTTGTGGTAAATCTTGTTTCTTGCAGTAGTGCTTAAAAATCAGCTGAGATCCTTAATACTAGAAACATTGCACATTCAAAGTAGCAGATAGTTTCTGAACTGAAGTTTAACATTAAAGTAAAAAACGCATCAGAGTGTGGTGACTTTTCCTTCTGCTGAGTTTTGAACACAAGTTTATGGGGTTCATCCTCAGCTGCTGTGTTCTGTTATTACTGCAATGATGTTAATGAAACGATGGCCATTTTTATTGGTGACAGAATTCCCCTGCATGTACTGAAACTTTCTTTTCTTTAGTAAAAGTACAACTAAAACAAAATTTTCAGCTACAGTAGAACAACATATCCACATATTGGAAATGGAGCATATTAATTGGATATATATGAAATGAAAATTGCCTTGCAGAGAAATAGAAATCAAACCTACTATTAATTTCATTTTTTATTTTATTTCATCAGTAGTGATAACCATGGAGATACATATTCTTTTTTTCCCTTTTTTTTTTTTTCATTTAAAGAGCTGGAATCACTCTTTGGAGTTTCCAAGTGAGAACATGCCTATCTTTTAATGGGGGTTGTTAAACTGAGACCTGAATGGCCCATTTATTTGCTGCTTTGTTTGAATGGAGACTGAATCTAATCTGTATGTATACCAAGGGCTCTCCCTCCCTCAATTTCTCTGAAAAACTGCAATTAAATTTTCAACATAATAGGATTAAAGCATTATATTGCCTATGACATGACATTTCTGTGCAGAATTATTGAATTTTAGCTTCTCGTTGGTATTTTACTTGAATATAGAGATAAAAAAGATGACCTAATTCATCTTGTATATCCCTTTCAGGACCATCCCTCTGTTTTACGTTACTTACGCTTTTTTGAGTTTCATTTTAAGTCTGCCATTTCCTTGGAAGGTTATTTCACAGCCAATTAGACTTCAGTGTTAGGTGATTTTTCTTTTTTTTTTATGTATATATATACAGTCTTCTTATATCTTTAAAATACGAAAGGCAGCAATTTTATAATCAAATTTGACCACATGGAGCACAGTAAAAGCTGTGAGGCACAAAATTCCACAAAAAAATGAAATGTAACTGGAAAATGAATATACTTACTGCATCTGGAAAATTTAGAAAGAATATATTAATTAGCTTTGATTTTAGGGTGAATTGGTACTAACTACTTGGGGAAACAGTTACGTTCTAGAACCATCATTTTTTTTTCTGTAGCTTCTATCCCTTTTTCTTGCCAGTTTGTCCTGTTTTAGAGAAGCTAAAGGCCACCTTCATTTGGGAAATGTACTGATTTTTTTTGTTTTTCTTTTTTTTAGCCCCATAACTATGTGTACAGAACATCACTGGGGTAGTAAAAGTGCCATGGATTTAAGGCTGGGATGCCAGAACGGCTTTTTTTCACCAGCCAAGATGTATACATGCTAAGCTAACATGCCAATACTTAATTCTCCTCTGATGAGTGAAAAGGATGGAATAAAAATCTGTTAACTAAATGTCCCGGTCATAAAATGAGATTACAGATGCAGAGATCAAATTATTTCATTAAATATTTCTATGGCTTGGTGTTAGAGATGTTTTTCCCCTTCCAAGCATGAGCGTGTGGCTGATGCTTTGGTTGTTCCAGACCCGCACGATCGCTCCCCTCAATACGGCCGATTTGTGAGCTGCTTGATCAGCCAGGGTGGCTTCACACCCAGGCTGAGCCAGGGCACCAAGCAGACAATGGCTTGGCACCAGCTTCCTCAACAAATCTGTTTGGCTCTTTCCGTTTGGGAAGAGTCCAATGGCTCAGGAAGAAAAGAGGTCCAAAAGACATAACAATTTAGGAGCAGCAAAATGCAATCCCACGCCACACCTACGCCGTGAAATTCCGTAATGAACTGGCAGACCCCGCGATTGTTTTGACACAGGTCACGCAACCTGAAAAATGCCAGGAACACCTCTTTTGGGAACAAGATGTACATCTCTTGAAAACGACAGGGTTATTCAGTATTTTATGTATTTCAATCGTGTTCCAAATACCCATTTTCAAAAAGACACTATTCAAAGCTTTCGGGTTTACCTTCCTGATGGAAAATTATGGTCCATGCAATATCTGAAAGATGAAAATACGGGGAGATTTTCTAGTGGTCGATAAGTGGAAAAAAACCTATTTAAAGCAAAGTGATTTAAAACCTTGAGTTTTAAGTTGAAAATAATAGACAAAAAAAATATAAAAAATCAGTTGTAATATTCAGTTATTTTCTTAAAAGAAAGACTTATCACTAAATAATGAAACAACAAGAAGAGTGACTTTCAAAAGCCACACCTTTTATTAAATATGGAATTTAGTTTTGTTTAAGCAGGAATCTGTATCATGTATTCATACTTATCTATCTGTATGCAACAGAATATTAATTTTTACAGTATTAATTTATATTAAGGTGTTAAAAATAGTGAATAATGTATCTTAATTCAGTAGATTAATTTCTTACTTTAGTTCTGTCATGCCATCTGGGAATATAAATTTAGTTTTGATGATAACATACAAAATACAGTTTTAATTAGTTGCATGAAACTATTCTAAGAGTGCTGAGATGCATTAAGAATAGAAAAAAAACAACTTTTTTCTTTTTTGAAATATAGTTTGGATGACAGACCTATTACTAAAAAAAGAATCTTAATTTTGGTTGTAAATAGTTTTTTTTGATCATCCTTTGACAGACTTTCCAAGATATTTTTAATATTTAAAAATGGACACACATGCGTAGCACAGTTGAAGGGCCAAATTAGACTAAATGGGCAGGAATTGAATTTTGCCAAGGCAGAACACCTAACGAGTACAGCAGGAACTCTACCTACCTGCTTGATATTCTGGATCCACTTCTTCCACATTTTTGAGTTAATAGATCCCGTATTTTTCCTACTAGTTTCTTGTTATAGAGTGAAAGAGGAAGCCCGCTGGCTTTTCAGCTCATAGCCATTTTTTCAACATTCAAGAAATTATCCAAATGAGAAGATGTTCTTCAGCTCATTAAGATTTGTGAGGCACTATTGGTTCAAGTATATTTTTAAATGAACATTTAAAGGATTTTAATAGATTATCAGACATTGATATTTTAACATTGCTAATCATAATATCATGTAGAAATTTAAATGTTATAGTTTAAAAAATATAAACACTTTTAATCTAAATTAAGTAGCCATGATTCAAAATTGATTTTTATTTCTGCTTAAAGTACAAATACTGATAGAAGTGAATCAGGAAAGAAAATAAATACCTGAACTCTGCATGAGTCCAGTCCAATCCTCCGATCCACATACCGTAGCACTAACCCCACATCGACATGGTGCATATATAATTCTGCATAATGCAAGTTCAGAAATATAACTACCTTCTCATTACAGTGATACACATGGTAATGAAGCATTGCATGTTGTAATTCTAACTTGTCTCCGGGGACATGAGGCTCATTTTGAAGTCTCCTATCATAACACCTCTGCTGGCTGAAAGCTCTGCAGAGATGAGATGGTGATGATATTCCCTGGCCACCCTGTAAACTATTCCAAGAGATCAACTGGCTTTGATCTTGAAGAATTTAACGGAGAGGCAAGGAGATGATATTTATACCGATATTCTCCATGATACCATGTCTGCATTTTATATTTGGGTCACTGATTTATCTTAAGTGGATTTGTCCGTTGGCATACGGAGGGGTTTTTGTATGGCTGCAGAGTCTAGGTGGGTGGAGGTGAAATGTGCGAGTTAATCTCGCAGAAGTACAGGTAAGCGATCCCATAATTTGGGTACTTTACAATAATCCAGCTGAGAAACTCATCCAGGAGCACAAAAGAACCCTGATAAGAAAAAGATAAGCAGCATATGTAAGTACAATCTTAGAAGAGAGCCTTTAGTGTTAATAGGATATTTTGTAGGAATCTCATTAGACTGTAACTAGAATTTACATACTGAACAATACCGAGCTAAATCTTTCCTTAAGGGGAAAAAATGAAATTCCAGGCTTAAGATATTAACTGAAAGTATTTTTCTTCTTCGTCTCAGAGGCCACAGCCTTTCCTTTCTTTCCTCTACTGCCTTGGCTCTGTGTTTCTGATGCATTGAACCCGTAATCCTTTTACCACATTCAAACTAGTCCTCTATGATGCAATGTATAAAATTCTGACCTGTCTTGGTTTTCTGTCAGCTGAAAGATGGTAATCTCTGTTTCTGTGGGGAAATTTTTTTGCCAGCCACTCAATCATCATCTTTTTTTTTTTTTTTTTTTTTTTTCTGTCGCTTGAAACCATTATATGCTATTAGGTTCAGGAGAATGAAAAGCTACATCACAAGGAGGGGAAAAAAATATTTTAAATAATAAATAAAAAGAATTATATTATTTAAGGAATGTAACTGAAATTGCAGAACACTCTCATGCTACATATGAGTTTGAGTGAACAGGAAATCAATTTCATAGTTACATTTCCAGGGTTTGCAGTATTACACCCATTGAACGCTCCATTTCTTTCAACTATCAGGGTTACTGAACTTCAGATACACTTCTCCTACTGCGTTTACAAATCAATTAAGTCAAAAGAACAAAGGTTTTTTACATGCTGGAAAAGTAATGCTCATTAAATTTTGGATAAGGTGCAAAGACAATTACTTCTAAAAATGGATGAAATTAATTGCGCTCTTGGTTTCTTTTGATCTTCTGCAGCTTACATTATGCTTGTTGGTTTTCTTTCCCCCTCTCTTGACTGTGTCAGTATTCCAGAGACAGTCATGGTTTAGTGATTAAAACAATATTTTTATGAATAAATTTCAGTGTGCTCTGTCTGCTCTAAACATAATAAGGCTGTATAAAAGAAAGTTACCTGAGACTGGGTCAGTCCTTGCTCACTAACATTGTCGCTGTTGCTTTAAGCACATTGTTATGCAGTGGGGTCACTCTGCATCCTAAGAGTGTAGTGTGATCCTGATTTTTTTTTGTTTGTTTTGTTTCTGTTTTTAACCTGTGATTTCAGATACCTGGTAATTAATCCCTGGCTATACCTGTCCTCAACCCAAATCTACCTTTCATTCAGATTATTTGGACATAAGCACACACCGAGGGCTGGGCTCTGGGCAACCCCTGTAGCTTAGCAGATGGGAAGGGTGGAGATTTTGATGATATTCCTGCAAAACAGGGCCAGGCAGCAGAGACCACATGAACATTAATCTCTTGTCTTGTTGTGTAGTACGGTGCGAGGTTCAGAGGCAGCCGATCTGTGGTTATCCGTGTGCTAACAGGTTGGATGTTAGAAGAGATGATGCTTTGACCACCTGTTAGACCTGTCTGCCATAAGGGAGTCTCAGCTCAGTTTCTAAATCTTAGTTTCTCTTACTGCAAAGGAATTAATATCCCTTATTTTTCAGGGCAAAACCAGAGAAGATTGATTAATGTTTCTGAATTTATGGTATTCATGTTAGGTACTAATTAGCGTTGTAGATAGAATACAGTCAGTGCCTTGGTATGAAGTTTTACAGAAATGACATCCACAAGTGCTACTTATTTAGACTTTTTTTAGCTCCCACTTGATGACTGTTTCTTCTGAAACGCATAATGATCTAGCAATTGCCTTTCTGAAAGAGCACATTGTTGTTGTTATTGTTATATACTGGTTTAACACAAATATCTCTTGAAAACCAAAACACTCTTCTCACTCATTTTTTCCCCAACTGTTTAAGTGTAGAGAAGTGGACACTTCTCAATTTAGCATGTAATTATGAAAAATCAAGATAATATGCTTATAATTATACACAAGAAGTGGAGAGATATCTAAGCAGTAGGTCTTTAGATAATTTTACTGGAAGTGGCTGCATGTTGAAGTATGCCTGTAGTGAATCCCTTGCTTGAGCAAGTGCCTGTGGTCAGTAGAAATGTTGGCTGAGTAGTTAACGGGATTGTGCTCTTGGTTTACCACATGTAGGCAAGATGTAGGTTTCTGTGGATGCACATTTATTGAAGAAAACTTGCATTTGTTTCTCTCTTTTGCATGCAGTTGATGATAGAAGCGGGAATAGAGACCTCAGTGGGTGTTGAAGGGGAATGAGGGAGGCACAGGGTTGCAACAAGAACCTTTTCCGTCTTGAGTATTTTGCCTGCTCAGAGAGGTTTGAGGGCCATGGCTCTCATCAACACTGCTGAATCAAGATGGAGATCTCTAAGAAAAAGAGGGTAGTCCTTAATTCTTCAGTCTTTGTGTAAGAATAACCCATCCTTCCTATGATATGATATTGGACTTGATGAACCGCTAGGAGGTATTTTGTGCATTTAAATTATAACATGAAGCTATTAATAATTAGTTATTTTTTTTATCTGTTACCTTTCCTGTCATGCAGGGTACGTGGTGGGGGTTGGAGTGGAGGAGGAGGAACTAATTTTCCTCCCATTGAATTTTACATAGAAATAAGAATGTTTCACGATGAGGAGATTTTCTTTACGAAGCGCTAATCCAGAGTGCTGATGGGAATGGAACATTTTCCGTGAATCTTAGGAGCCCTTAATCTGCCAGATATGTTATAAAGGTTAATCATTGCAATGCCATGACAGATATAGAACCATACCGGTCACTTTTCATGTGGGTGGGGAAACATAAGCAAAAGTGACTGTCCCAAAGAGAAGTGGTTTAGCAGCAGTAGAGTAAAACAATTGTAAAATCAGAGAACTCTTGGGTCTGAGCCTAAACACTGTGTTTTATATCTGTATTTGTGGCAAGGAGCTATCTGTAGGGCAAGAACTGAATTCTTCTAATGCAGCTATTAATCATAAGCTTCAAGGACCACGGTTCTCTTTTCTCTACCAAATAGTTTCTATGGGCAAGTCTATTAGATGAGTATGAGGCAAATGCCTGTAGATTAAGGGCTGAGTTTGGAGTTCAGGTCTTCATCACCGTGTTCTTTTGCTATATGATTGATGAAGCTCAACTGTAATTAAATTTAAAGCCATAGATTTGGCAAAGAACAGTATCCATTAACTGGACTGATGTAATTTTATCCCGTGTGATTCATTAACAAGTAGCAGTATATGTTTCCTGCAGTTTACCTGATGTCTTAGGACATTATAGAGAACGGTAAAGATCTTGGGACATCAGGTTTGTTTATTTTCCTAATAGAGAAGCTGTCATGTTAAGTTTGCCTTATTTTTGGGTGTTCACAGGAGTAATGTTCTTAGAAGGTTTAGTATTCTGTTTATGATTGTTTAACATTCAGCATCAATGATTTTATTGCACAGATGTTGGCATTTTACTCATTATCACTTTGGTTTTCATGCCAGGTTCTTGCAAGAAGTGTGTTTTATGCCAGGTGCCAAATAACCTTTTGTTATCTTGCTGAACGAGGCACTGCTTTTGTTCTACAATCAAAAATTACACCCAGATCTTAAGAACATTAAAATATATCCATCTTCTCTTCTGCCTTCCCCTCTGACACACACATAATTTGGCAAGGACTAACAGTACTTGAGAATCCATACATTCTGCTCAAAGTGGAGAGAGACATGCCCCTCAATTTCTTAAGACCATCTCAGGCCAATTAAAGACCTATGCAAATGAATATATTTTTCTGATTTGTCCAACACTCGGCTGTAAGGACGGTGGCCAGACTGCAATGTTGTGAGGGCTGCATAAGACAAAAATGTGTCAGATCCTAGGACTTGAAGGTCCAAAACATTAGAAATTTCGTCTATAAATAGCCGTGTGCACTGAAACCACCCACATGGCTATATGTGCCAGATATATGTAGGATGATCATTCTGAGTCATGCTTTTGAAAAGAAAAGCCAGCAGAAAGAACATAACACAAACCTGTAAATCCTTTAATTAATTCAAGAATTATTTATGTTAAATTATCATATATTTGCAGGATTACACATCCGCATTTTTCCTAACACTTTCAACTATTTTAAACCTAGCAGCTAATTCCTAATTTGCTTTCATATATTCTTTGAAAAGGCAAAGAAAAGCTTAAGAATTCTTATGTAAACCAGATCATTCTAGTGAAATAATTTTATTGCTGCAATCCATTACACAGCACTTTGGTGATAAAAGAGTCTATCTTGGAAAAGCAAATCTTGGAATTTGTAAAGCATTGTGGAAGGCAGTTGTTTTGTTTTAACACTATTTTATTAATTCCTCTTTTCACATGGTTTTATTCTAAATAAAATGAGGTGGAAAAAACCCACCCATGTATAAATCAATATACTCTATCTCTATTTAATTCAGCCGAAGAAATGACTTAAATACTTTTTTTTTTCCCTTAGAATCTTGTACTATAGAAAAGTTTTATGATGTAAAGACTACCATTTCTGTCTGCAATAAACCTGACATGGGATTTGAGTTATTCACTTGCTCTTTTAGGAAAAATAAAATAATAATAATAATAAATAAATCAGAAGACCTTAACCCAGAATGCAAGCCCGATTCATTACAAATTACATGTCGCTGTTTCTTAGCAGTTGAACCAAGTTTAGGAAAACCTCTCATCAAATTGGGGTACATCTTAAAGATATGAAGTGAGGGGCTTGGCTTCTATAAACTAATTTACTTGGTGGAAATCAAGGAATTATATAAACTAATTCTGGCTGAAGATCTGGCCATGCTTGTTTCATTGAACGGTGTTGTCTCTTACTTTCATCTCCCAGCTTTCTTAACAGGGTAGTATTTGATACTTCCTTCAAATTTAACTTCTTGTTCTTCAGTTCTTTGGTATATACTTTGCACGTCTTTCCACAAGGCTAGTTGCTCAATAATACTGCAGCAATCCTAGAGATGGTTTCAGTGACAGCTGCCTGTTTTCTTCGGTTCTCTCCTTCAAATTAGAGTAATTTTTCCAATATTGCAGCATGACTACTGGTCACGTCTAATCATTATCCGTAAGTAGGGTGATGTACAAGGCACATTCACCTGTACCTAGAAACATTAACTCCTACAAGTCATCTGTATATAGAAACATGAAGTCCTAGATAGTAGTTATAATCTATACATATGGAAGCCCTACTGCATTTTGCTCAGCAGGAGGGACCTTGCCCAAGGTGAGCGTCAGAAATCGGTGAGTGGAGCAGACCACAGGTCAAATAATTACCTGAAATAGTCCCTCGCCTTCTTGGATGATGTGGAAGGAACACTGCAATTCTTCTAGCATGAATTAAGGGTCCAACACATTTTAGGCGGTTGCGTAGTTTTAAACAGATACATAGAGATGTTAAAGCCATCGCTCATTTTAATTTTTTCCTCATTCTCTGTTAATCTTCTGGAGGAATTTCTCTTTGCCAGCTCCCTTGTTTAGTCCCCATCTTCTTTGATCCACATCCCCCGAAGGCATGGGCTCTTCCAACTGACTCCAATGCAGTGTCTCCGTCCTTCCCCTCTTCCTCTTCCCCACTGGCTGGCTCTCCTACAGTGCACCTCCCTCCTTCTTCTCCCCACTGTCCTACACTGGCTTCCTGCAAGATTTCTGGCAGCTCAGCTGGGAAGAATCACATTGTGCAGCATTTGAACAAGATGGCAGGGAGGAGGAGAATGTGGAGAGACCTGTCAACCACCAGCCTGACCAGGTGGCAGAAGGCACAGGGAGGGAGTATGGGACAATTTTTCCCCTTTTTCTTTTTTTTTTCTTTTTTTTTTTTTCTGTTCTGTTGACATTCCTTTCTGCGTAGTGATGTAACTCATGCCCTGGTGCTTGTGATCCCACACCCTACAACTTCTCAATCGCTGCTGTAGAGACTGTATGTGGGAATAAGGAATAAAACATGTTGCTTTCGAAGTTGCCTGTGATGCAATAAGCAAGGGCACAGCTAGAAGGCTACTGCAGCATGCTTTTTTCCACGCATAGCCCCAGGAGCGGCTTCTGCGCAAGGCAGGAAGCGTCTTGGAGTCCTCCTGCGGAATTTGCCTTCCTGTGGCTTTGGTAAACTCAAGAAAGAGAATGAAATCTATTTAATCGTTGCGATTGTGCAGATAGTCATACATAAATGCCTTTTGTGAAGACAGAAATAGGTTTTCTGCTTGGTAACTGACTGAAGTCCTTTTCTTGGATGACTGCAACAAGACAGCGTGACAGGATAGGGAACCAGCAGGTGTTAGCAGCACACAAAGGTGCAAACCGTCCTCATTTAGTACAGTCTAAAAATGATTTGTCCTGTAGAACAGGCAAAGTCTGTTTCCCTATTGTCAAGAAGGACACCTGCCCACGCCTTCCTGCAAGGTGAGAGTGCGTGGGCCAAGGATTGGTGTTGGGAGGGTGTCTAGATGTGGCTCCATCCAGATAGAAAGGATAGGTCTGGGTTCCTGATGGTAATGCAAGGACAGTAGAAACCTCTACCTGAACTCCTTCCCTCAAGGACCACTGTGATCCCCAGTGTCCTCTTCAAATCTCTGTATTCTGGTTGTAAATAATTAGAGCCTCTTGTCAAGTTGATGCAGCTCTAATTATCCTGTATCTGAATTGCCCCAGAGAGTGACTTGGCAGAAGAGCTTTTCACCCCCGTGCATACCTGAGCTGTAACCTTTCCTTTAGTCCCTCTAGGTCTAGTGTTGATTTTTCTTCGCCTGCTCTTATGTTGCTTTCTAACACCTTGAACTCTGCAATGGCACTGTGTGTTTAATAACCAAATTTTAGAACTTGCTGACACATTAGAGCTTATTGTCTGTTAGTTTATAACACTGCTAAGTTCCTCCTAGAAGAGGAGCTTTGTCAGATGTTTTCTGACAATCTAAATAACTAACATCTTTGACATTTACTGCACCCCTTGGCCAGACTAGGCAGTAATAGGCTCAATGAAATCTGAGTTACTGAGGCATGACCTGAAACAATATTAGCTGTCCTTGATTATGCTCTGAATTTTCACGTTCCCCTCCTCCCCAGCCCCAGTGTGATCCTTTTAATGGTTGTCTAAAACTTGCTCGACAGCTAATGGGAAATGAACTGACTGGTAATTTCTTGCTGTGTGTCTGCTTGGCCCCATGCCAGTCTCTTGAAATGATGGTACTAAATATAAATTTTCATTACACTTTCTTCAATTTCTATGCTTACTTCATGTAGTACTTTTAGATGAGCATTGTTCAGCTCTGGTCTCTTATTGGCTTTAAGAACAACAATCCAGTTAATTGACAGTTTGGGTATTATCACCTTTTCTTTTAATTCCTCACTATCATTTCTGTGTGTTGAGTCTTAGACAAATGTCTGCCCTCTTCAATTTTAAAGATAGGTACAGGAATAATTATCGTATGGCCTTCCTGTTCCTTTACACTCCATCACTTTTTTCTCCTGTCACTTGCTTGGTGTATAATTATGCTTAAAATATCTTTTGGTATTAGTTGAGATGCTTTGCGCTATTTGATGTTCATTTTTCAATTTGGCTTTCTCAAGTATTTTTGGTCGCCTCAGGCTCTTGTTATAATTTGCATAATCTTCCTGTATTCTAGATTCTACCTTTTAATGCTGTCATTTTATCCTTGATACTGTTTTCCTTACCCTTTGCTTCTGCACACCAGCTCCTGTTCTCATTCGTGGCACATCCTTTAGATGTTTTATTGGAACGAGCATAGCTAGTAATATCATTCCTTTACTACACTTGATTTTTCTGGACTCTATTTAATACACATCAATTTTCTTAAACTCACTTCTCCAAAACCTACCTTGTGTAAAGTCCATTATTTTCGCACTTTTTTCTTAACATAATCTAATGAATATTTTGAGTATACGTACATCTCTTGCTTTCTAAATCCACAGGAGCCTTTAAGGAAATGCTATCTCTTCCCAACAGTTCATTTTTATTCAATAAAACAAAATAAAGTGGGCCGCACATTAGGTTCTCCTGCTATCTTAAATCATAAAATAATATTTGTTGCATGTGAACTACGGCTGAAATTGTATATTGTCACCTAAGGCAATAATGGATGATTTTAAAGCCTGGTAACTATAAATAAAAAGCATGGCATAACAGTAAGTGGATTTATTCTTTACTGAAATCAGAGTTTTCTCACAGTAAGACAATTTTCATACAGCTGTTGGGATGAGATTAGCCACTGCCTTTCAGCTAATCTAGAAGTTTTTTGTTAGCGCAAAGTGAGTGTGGAAATTTCCCAATTTGATGGGAGCACAGCCTGTGCTGATTTAGGAATGCTTTGCCACAGACGTTGGCTGTGCCACATACAGAACGGTGGTGAATTTGCTCTTCTTAGAATCAAACCAAGTGTAATTGTAAATTAGACAGTAAAAAATCTAGCAAGTAAGAAGCGCAGCTCATGTCAGAACACTGGCATTTCTTTCACACAAATCTCCTTTTTGCTGTTGAGATTCTGGAGGATCTTAATGAAATTTTTACAGCCAATGTTATGTCTTTCAGCAGAGAGAGATAGAATTTACGCTGGTGTCACCAGTGATCTGGACTTTTCTTTGGTCTGCTGCACTTTCATGCCATGTCACTGAATGTCTTCAGAGATGATTTGTTCCTGAATTCTCTGAAGAGACTACCTTCGTGTTATTGCTTACTCTTGTAAAATACCATGTGCAGAATCCAAGAAAGACCAATTTTAATCAACTTTGTGTAGTATAGTGAACATTTGAAAACAAAACCATTAAATTACCGGCTTTGTTATCTTTGCAGAGGAATATTAAGAGCTTTAATGCTTGAGACAGACCTACCATTGTGTTCAGTGAAAGTCTGTGTTACTGCAGTTTGATAATTGATAGAGCTATTACTTTCTTCAGATATGCTGTTTTGAGGGGTTTTCCCCCTTGAAAACAAATATTTCTGTACAGGACAAAACAAAAGAAAGAATAACTCTAAAGCGAATATACTAAATCTGATGGATTTTGCAGGGACGCAGGTACTTCGGTTGCTCATTGGGGAGTAGAGCTGTTTGCAGCAGCAACTTCCAAAATAATGAGGTGTCACTATGCTACTGGTGGTATGAGAGAAGGGCAAGCTTTGTGTCTTTTCTGTAAAGAGAAATCAAACTTTCCCTACCTTCCTATACTTTGTGTTTTTCTGCTCTCTTCAAAACATTCCGTGCTGCCAAATAATTATGGTAAGTTACTGCCTGGTGTTTTTTATTTTCATTCCACTCCTTTATTTCTGTGGACTCAGTACTCATCACGTGTCTACTTGCTCCTTCCTGTAACACCATCTCAGCTTTAAACCATCTACAAGTAGTAGGGTTTTGCTCATTAATGACTTAGGTAGCCAATGACTTAATCACTTTATCCTCAGTAGATCAAGGATTCCATCAATAAACTGTGAATTAACTAGCTATGTGCTTTACTCAGTTACCTTGTCTGCCTTTGGAGGAGAGCACATTTATTTAATAGGAACATGAGGCTCCGCTTTACATGTTAAGATCAGTGTTGTACCATTCCTTGAAGCGTTACAAAATGGGATCTCTCTTAATAATTTTTTTCTTTTTTTTTTTTTTTTCGCTTTGCCAGTTTTGGACATGTATCTCTAGGGACCAGTTTTAATATATACACCTGTGGTTGATAACACCACATCGTGAATAGGAAGGTGTATTTTTCTGTGTTACCAACATGGACTAAGACACTATTTTAGAGTAATTGGGTACGATACATTGCGTGTCTACATGGGTAATGTCTACAATATCTGGGTATTTTTTACATGCTCTTAAGCTATTAGAGTCGGTATTTTACAATGAAAGAGTGCTCCACAATTTAATTACACGTTTGCACAAAATATTTCCATTTAACAGTTCCAAACTGTCTCGTCTCTTTGAGTATAACCATTTTGGCTCAGCTCCCATCCTTAACAATGGGAGTGTCACATACAGTCCCTAAGTGTTTGAAAATGCTTTTCTTTAGTCTCCATTTATAAAACGTGTCTTCCACCGTTTATTATGCTCTCACTGTTTTAATTTCTGGAATGGCCTCTACTGTCATTTTCACAGCGAGAGCAGCGTAACCAGCCGTCGTCGTGTTTCTGCTACAGAGCGTCCTTGTATTCCCAGTTTGGATTACAAATCCCAGCACCCTTCCTCAAAGCCCAAATTCTATTTTCTTCTATTCTAGATGAGTTCATTAGACCAGACTAGCCTGATAGATAGATAAGGTTAGATAGGTATATAGATAATTATTGATAGGATAAGAGCAAACGGCCTCAAGTTGCACTGGGGAAGGTTTAGGTTGGATATTAGGAAAAATTTCTTGATGGAAAGGGTTGTCAAGCCCTGGAACAGGCTGCCCAGGGAAGTGGTGGAGTCACCATCCCTGGAGGGATTTAAAAGATTTCATGCGGCATGTAGAGACACCGTTTAGTGGTGTACTTGTCAGTGCTGGCTTAACAGTTGGACTTGATGATCTTACAGGTCTCTTCCAACCTAAACAATTCTATAACTCTCTGAAAGAGAACTGTCTTGGAAAATCAGAATACTAAAGCAATACTATGCTGTTGCTAGGCAATACTAGGCAGTTTTTCTGCAGTTTTCTACCTTTTAATGGGTGATGTAACTGGTCTGGATTTGTTGTCTCTTGGAAGTCCTTATCTGGACAATATGTGGCAAGAGAAAAGGCTGGTGAGATAACAGGAGTGGTAGAATTAGTATTAATTAACCTAATACATCAAGAACACATTATGTGTGTGCTTGACAAATCCTGGCTACTTATCCCACAATTAAAATGTAAACAATTTAAAGTATCACACTGCTTCCGAGATGAAGTAATCGCTCAATTTCAGATGCTAGAAAAGCAAATAATAAGATGGGAGGAAGGAAAATAATAAAGCAAAGAGGAGTGAGATCGAGATGTGAAGACATTTAAAGAGTCTTGTGTTTTTTTCAGTGTAAGTACCTAACTGTTCCCGAGTATTAAGAATATAAGGTCCTCTATAAAGTACAGGTGTCACATGTTGGACTATGTCACTCTGACCTCATTCTTCCTATGTATTCAGCCCAGAATGTGCTATTTACCTTTTGCAAAATAGCATTATTCAAGTTATTACATTTGCCAGTGAAGTACTACAAAGTCTAAAGTACAACTTAACTTAGCAAATATTGACTAAAATTGAAGCGATTCCAAAGATTATAGACTTCCTGTAGCCAGCAGCAGGTATAGTGCTCGTGCAGCTTGGCTTAAATATTTAGTTGTTGTCGTTATTTGATCTGAAGGACTGATTCCAACTTTGACATCAGATAACCAGAGGGGTTTTCTTCCAGAGCACTAGCATCAGAAGGGCTTCATAAATAGAGTCTGGCGTGCAATTAAAGGGTTTGGAGATACTAGGCAGGCTTTCCATCTAATGCCGAGTCTATTCTTCCTGACAACCGAGCGTGCCTTTTGTGAGTCTCATTTTTTCAGTAGGTCAAGAGATCTAAGCCTTAAATGAAGCAGGCTGTACCAGACACAGATTTTCATCACCAGTGGGATCACGACCTTGCAGTGTATATTGAATTTAAGTTTAATACTCTAATGGATGGGACTTGTAATAAAAATTGCTAGATGTTTTGTGGATGAGTAATAACAAGTAGATCAGAGCGCAGGACTTCAAGAATCCACAGTGCCAAAGTATTTCAAACAATACTGAATTTATGCTATGTTTTGGCATTGTTTTTGTGGTTTGGAAAGCTCATAATAAAATTCAGGCCTTGTCCATTATTTAATTACTTTGCTACGTTTTTTGGCGCTTTCTTAGTAGCTTAATAGGTAGTTTGCATAAAATGGTACCACTGTTAAGTATCTGTTTGTGCAGCTAGGAACACAGTGGTGTTCCTTCTGTCCTAATGCATCACTTAAATGGAGATAAAATAGTGATTACAGTTACTCTTTAGGACCATAGACTTGGATTTACTTTCAGCTCTTGCTTCATATGTAACCATTTTGGCAGACTCATTTAAGTTTTCGGAAGATACCAGTACTCACTGCTAAGGTTACTCTGACTTTATTTTACAGTCTTGTCATTAACCTGCTCATCTCTCACCAGCAGTAAAGATGAGCAATCCTGTTATCCTTGCAGACAAGAAAAAAAAGAAAAAAAAAAAGAGAGAGAAAAATGTTTGAAGCCTAGAAAAGAGCATTAACCGCCGTATGGCATTTTTCTGTGGTTGTGATTACTGATGTGGAAGTTCCTTATCTTTTAAAAGTGTGAAGGTCAAGCAGCCAGATTCATGGCATATAAGGGTTTGTGGGAATGTGTCTATTGCTTTCACCTTTCCCAGAGAAGTGAAAAACTGTCTGAGATTGCCAGGGGTGGCTTAAACAGCAGGGTCAGTGCACCTGCTGCTGTATTTCCTTCCGAAAGAGAGATGGCACGGTGCGACTCAGTAGAAGCGTGTCTTGTGTTGCAAGGGCTCCATGATACACTTCCTTCTCTAGGAAACACAGCTCATGTTATTTTCTTACATTATTTAATTTTTGCACCCAGATTGCCAGTTGCCAAGGCTTCCTTCTGTGGGACTCCCAGGAAAGTCATGGTGAGATTGATGATTTAAATGGCCTTTCAGGGATTGGTAAAATTAAAGATCTCGATTATTGAATTTGATCTGGAGTACTAATGACAATGAAGCCTTCAAAATGGCACAGGAGAAATTAAACAAAGCAATTACATGGAAATAAAGGTTCTTCAGACATCAAAGTTCACAGGCTCATAGGAGGTTTCCTATTGCGCTGACTAAAACTTGCTAAAACCCAGCACGTTCACCTAAAATAGATGTGGCTTCCTTGTAGTGTATGGACAGTTACATGTCGTCTTGTTATTTCTACTATTAGTATTATTACTGTGCTATGTTCTGCGCTGTATTTCATCTCAGTAGTCATGCTAATTGAAAACCTGAAGTAAATTGTTATTAATTATTCCAGTAATACATTGAATAATTACTACACATAATTCTTGAATAATAACAAGCTTAAGACAGTAAGTAAGTCACTTAGACACGGCATGAAAGCAGAGGAGAACACATAAAGATCAGCAAAGGAGAGGGGAAAAAAACCTGAAGTTTTCAGTGTAAACTTGAGCAACTATGACCTTTAAAAAGTTTTCAGAAATTTGTCTGCACTCAGAACAGACATCCTGTGAGTATATCATACAGTTCTTTATTTCACTTCTCCTTTTTCACCCTCTATCCATATACCTTTTCAGCTCTTGAGAAATGCCAATATAAATGTGCTGTGAATTATGTGTGCCACATAAATGTTCCTTTTCTTTTTATCCTTCATTAGAACATTGTGATTTATAATGACCAGCTATTCTGTATTATGTCAGTTATACCAGAATGGTGGCATTACTCTTTGGATTGAAGCACAGGACAGATACTAGCAGTACAAAATACATTTTGCCTGGAAAATACTGCTGAAGAATAGCTATGTCCTCCTTTGGGAAGTGTGAGCAGGACTGAAGTGAGAACTTAGGAATCTCTCCTTTCAGTTTTAAACTATTCCAGTCAGAAACAAGTTGTAGACTTTTTGCACTAAAACTGTAGCCTATACTAAGGAAAGTTTTGGAAGTGGCAAAAAAGGATTTATTCTGGTAGCATTTTGGGAGATACCCTGTGGAAGTTGCAAAGGCACTGCTGGGAAGGTGTACTCTGCTGGTCTTCGTGCTCTGGAAGGAAGAAGCAGAGACCTATCTAAGCCCCTCTACTCCCCTGCTGAGAAGACTTGTGTTGTTACTTCAGAGTAAAGCAGTGATGGGTTTGCACATAGAGTTCATTAAAAAAGTTTTCTCGCATTTTGAATTGAAAGGGAAGGGTTGCTGCAAGCCAGTTATACTGGTGGAGCTTCCGAACAGCTGCTTGTTACACCAGGAACACAGTCTGGGACTTCTGCAATCTGGAAGCAGCAGTTCACAGCTCCCCACGGAAACTGAAACTGAGGAACAGAATTCTGCTTTCAGGATTCTAATCTGGCTTTTCAACAGCTAACTCTGTAGCTGTCATGTTTTGATGATAACGAATTTTGATGGCAATTGGTACCTTGGTCAAAAAAGGACAAAAATGTTGAGATGAGCCAGTTCTGATAAGTGCTGTGAGAAAGATGGGAAAAGTCTTAGGCCATTAGTGATGACTGATGCTGTAGGAGAAGCATATAAATGATGTACTGAAGTAATACATTAGGGCACAATATGAAGCCCCTCTAGACCTGAGAAATATATCACCGGTCACATTTCTTTTGAAGGTCTTCTCTTTAGCTAGCAAGGAGGACTTGATGGGAATCCCTGTCAAGTCTCCACTTGATATACAGTGCTTAAATGATGCTAGATGTTTTAATTTACAGATATTATCAGGCTGGGAGTGGTAATGTTTTGGCTGTTAGTGAAAAGGAAGGCTTGTTACTGGTATTATGCTCTTTTTAGTTGGGAGCGTAGGATGTTTTGATTTGGTTTCCTTTAGAAGAATATTTCTGAGATATTTAGAGAAGCACAACACAAGGTCACGATTAATTTCAACACAATTCACAGAATGTCTTTGGTTGGAAGAGACCTTCAAGATCATCAAGTCCAACCTTTGACCCCACACGGCAAGCTCATGATTTAAGACAGCAGGAGAGCCTAATGTGCAACCTGGTTTATTTTGTTATCTTGAATAAAATTGGACTGTTGAGAAGCACGGGCTGATGTTTCTGATGGCTCCTGTAGATCATCTCAGCTGTCAATGGCACACGGCAGCTTTCAAAGGAGAATATCACTCGTCTTTTGCACTTGTTTAACTATTAAAATAAAGTTGTGAGGGTGCTGAGTGGAACCTTTCCTGAAGCATTTATGTTCCCTTATGTGTCTGTATCATCATCCATTCTGCCTTGTTAGGTGGATTTAGAACTAGGAGAAAGGGAGTATTTATTTTACTTTGATTTAACTTCCTATTTTGTCAGGGACAGGTGGGCTTTGCCCAAACAACACACTTGATGCCATCAGTGGGGCATCTTTGCTTGCCAAATGCACGTGGCCCTAGTGCTAGGGAACTATTATGCAAGGGTAGCTGTGCTCGACTTCTGAAGTCGGTATGGAATTCAGATGCTGTGCTCTATTTTTCAGTTTCCTGTCATAAGGTGTAACAGTTATTTTGTGTCTGTCTTCCTGTTCGCATCAGAAGTTCTCCTCCTCTTGATTCATTCTCTGCTTTTAGCAGTTAGCTTAGTTCAATCCTAACATCGTGCTGCCAGGAGCAGACATTCATTGCCCTTCCTCACTGACTTGGATTTATCTGCTTTCTTGTGGGCTGGTGTGTTCCATCCAATATCTTGGCTATCCCAAATACCTATGTATTATGTCCAAAGATTGTAAATGCTTTGGTTTTGGTTTTTTTTTTGGTGTGTCTGAACTAAATGTATTATTTAGCTGAGGAGTTTCACTTTATCTGCCTGTTTCACCATGTATTAGATTTTATTTATTGTGTTAAGGCTTTTATGAAATCAGATGAAACCGGTGACTTATTTGTATGTTGCCTAATGTGAGGAATTTAGGCTATTTAAGAACATAACAAAACAGTAGAAAATGAGGTACAAATTTGGTACACAAGCCCTGAACTATTTACATTTTCCATAGGAAAGAAGTGCAGAAAAAAATACCGCTTTTAACTTCTTCCTCTGAGTTTACCATTCTTCTGCCTTCATCTCATTTTGCATGCTTTACGCAATGATATCATTGGAGCAATCAAATATTAAATCTGAAGGAGGGTAAGGATTTATATCTTCCATTACAGCTCCCTTAAGATTTCATATTCTGTCCTTTCGAACCAAGTATCATCTTTAAAAAGCTGTGTCGTAGATGGGTTAAGGAATCAGTAAAGACATTGGGGCATAATCTGAGCAAAAGTATATTTTGTGCCTGGCCATTCCATCACTACATAGCTGAAAGAGAGAAGTTTGGGCTATGAATCAATGGAAATATGATCTAGACATTTAACAGGAAAAAAAATAAATACAAAAGCAGATCTTGTCTCAGTGGACATGTTTCTTTCAGTATGACCATAAGCCTCGAGCTGTCCTCTGGCTTCAGTTTTATTTAAGTCAAAAACAAGTTTGAGAAACGTGTGTTGATTGCAGTAATGACTGGTCAGAATGCCTTTAACCTGATTTTATGTGGGGTTTTATCTCCTCAAGAATTTCATTACAAATATAACTATGTCTTTACTAACTCATGTAGTATGTTACTGCCTTTTTGGTAGTTGGTAGAGCTCCATAGCTTCCAAAATTTCCAGTGCAGGCTAAGATGAGTTGGAATCCTCCTTGAGTAACAGTGAAATTCATGCATTTCTGGAACCTACCATTCACTGCTAATGGCCCACAGTTTCCTAAAGAACTAGTTAATGAGTTAATGGGTTTGGGGGAAAAGATGATATATTTAGAAGGCTTTGTTCAGAGAAATCTATTTTTTTTCTGGCCAAGTAAAATCAAACCTTCTGTGAATAGGAGCTGGTTTGCTTTTTTATTTATACAATGCTTGCTTTGGGGATGTTTCAGAACACAAATGTGAGGCAAATAATGTGTACAGAATAACGTATACACGTTGTTTAACATTGATTTACGTTTTTTTCTTGATTGGATAAGTTATATGACTACTTTTTCCTTTTATTAGCATTATTTTTTTCCTTTACTTATAATTTAGGTAATATCACATCTGTATAAATCAATATAATAACAACATTATGTATGTATATTATTATTTAACCATTGCTCTCTAGGGCAGAGTTATGTCGGTCATATTTTACAGAGAGTTTCTGTGGACTGTTATAAACATTACAGTCTGTTCTGTGGAAAAACCTTGCAAATCAGCATTTTCTTGGTATAACGTTGTTGTATGGGTAAATAGTAACAGAATCTCTGACTAACATGAGCCTGTAAGGATTGCAGGAAATAATGCATGAAGAAAATGCAACTAAAGTACTGAATAAATGAATTAGCTTTATAGAAGATACTATTGGAAAGACTTTTTCAAGTCATCTAGCATGAGAGCCACCTGTGAATTTATGCCTGTAAATGCAAAAATATTAATATACCCTGGTGTCTTTTGGAAACCTGTCAGATGCGCATCTTGTGCTGTCTTGAATTGTTTTGTATGTATATTAAGTAGGCAGCAAATTGTGCTTAAAGATAAATGATTGCTATTTTGGATGCCTTTTTCTGAGAACTGCCTAAAAAGGAGGATGAAATTGGAAGTTGCATGCTATAATGTTTCACCAATACATAATGATCTCAGCCTTAAGATACATAAATCTTCCACTGGATGATGTCTTGTCAGAATGAACTCTCTAAATTTTCCTTCTAGCAAAATTATTTCATAAATCAGATACAATTTATGCTAACATTGATGTAATGAACAATATTTCGTAGATCTCTTCTCGAGTAATTTTCACCCACAGTTTTTTCAGAGGCCTCGAACACAAAGAAGACACAAGACAACTAATCTTAGCACAGTTAGCCCCATTTCACATCATTATCTTAATCTATCAAGGCATTTGTACGCTGAACACTGTGCACAAGTTAGTTTAATTGAAGGAATAAGGTGCACTGACCTATACCAGATAAAATCCTTTCCAGATCATGATATAATCTGTTAAGGCAGGTAATATAACCTAGAGTATGTGTATAAGATTTTTCTTTGTTATCTGTCCAGTGTTCTACTTAATAATTTTATTGTTTTAATGCATTAAAAGCTTCAAAATGAATTGATACTATCCAAACACATGTGAGAACTTTTGGCCACAATGGTGTTTAATCACTAATTATCACAAGGTGCCTCACAATCCAGCTTGTGGAAGCGTGGCCAAACCACAGCTAAGAAAGAGGTAACCACCACTTTTTGCTTTTACACGTGATAGTTGCAGCTTTAGTGTAAACTGAGAGGAAATGGTGAGGGAAATATCACTCACGTAGTCCACCAGCAGAGCAGTTTAAGGATTTCTGAGTATCACATTTTCTTGCAGTTGCAGTATTTATTTAGTGGGTTGACCACTGCATGTCAGATGTGTGCTTTGTTTTCAGAGAGTTCAGACAACACAACTGAGAATCTGTCCCTCCAAAATGCTTAGAATTAAGTATTTTTCTTCCTAAGGTGCTGTAACAGTAGTTACAGGAGAAGCATTGCTAATAAGGAAATCCATGTTTATCTGCATTTTGAGTTACGCAGCGATTTTTTGAAGTAAATGCATGAAGTACTAGATGCAGAAGGTGTAATATGGACTTTAAATTGTGAGTCATAGCTGTGTAGACCGTGGGAGATCTGAGAGCATTCCATGATGATGTTCACGTCAGATTTTAACCGTAAGGTATATAAAAGTGAGAAGGACATTTGATACCAGTGTCAGGGGTAGAGATGCCCAGTATGAAACTCTATGGATGCTTCTTTCACAAGCTCCAGGAAGTGTAAAATGCAAAATGTAGAATAGGTCCTGCCCACAATTTCTGGCAGCCTAACCAGGATGGGTGTCAGTAGAGAAGATGTGTTGGAACATCAGCAGGAGAAAAAGGGAGACTGTGGATGGAGCGGAGAGGAATTGAGCAGCTGGAATTTAATACATTTCTCTAGGAAATGCTGATTATCAAATTATATTAAGGAATTGCCTCTTTTACTTGGAAGACAATTTGACTTGACGAGCACTTTTAAAGAGCGTGTTAAAAGCACAAGGGAACTGAACCATTAAGAAAGGATACTGTATGTGAGTGAATGTGTGGATTCCTTGACATGGCACCAGTGTGTTCAGTCTTTATTATTATCTCAACCTCTCCTTTTTTTTTTTTGTCTTCTCTCTCCTTGGGCCATAAGAAATATCTGCAGAATCGTAAGAGACTGGGACTCTAACTGTAGATGTTTAGCAATGAAAACAATTTAACTTTGCATCCTGCCATAGTAGGGAAGTTTTCTTCAACAGTACTTTCTTAAGGCTCCTTCCAAATACTCAGGGTGTTTCTGAGCTGTGCATATAAGGCCCTAAGATGAGTCATAAACCATAATCAGGATGTTTCCAAGGTGTTGGGGTTTCAATAAAATTCTAAGTGAATCTTGCTCACTTCCTCCATCCAGATCATCTTCTCACAACACAAAGCTATTCCATATAGCTCTATCACTGCTATCGATTATATACTTTCTTTTTCCTTGTGCTTATCTTAAAGTGAAAGGGCTGATGGGAATAGGTGGCATAGATACAGAGCAGACAACTTGAGATGTTGAAAAGTGATGGTTGTCGACAACGAGCTTTAGTTACTTCCCTTAGGATAATTTCACGCATCACACTGACAGGACGTTTCTGCTGATGCTCAGGCTAAATATTAGTGCGCTGCCCTTACTCCTTGTCTTACCTCCCCCTGAGACGCTGCGTTACTCCTGGGTGTCTGTACCTTTTGAATACAGGCACTGTCACTGTTATCCATTCTTAAGCCTTTATTCCTTTGTTGATCAAAATACTTGGCCTTCTCTTCTGGGGAGAAGGTCCAAAAGATTCAATATTTGCAAAACTGAGCACTTTCAAAGCTGGTTCAACACTTCTTGTCTGACAGTCAGCAGCAAATGTCCACACCTGGAACTCCTGCACTTCCCGTTCTCTCAAGAATGAATGGAACATAACATAGCAAGGAAACTGGTTAAAGGCTTTAAAAATAGTTGGACGGAAACCTCATCTTTTTACCTTACTTTTTGAATAAAATACAGTCCTGTACACCTCTTGGGTATATCTTAGTTTTCCCAATTAAAAGGTAAAAACTGGAATAATCGCGAGGAGTGTGGATCCTTGAACATACACCCTCTTTTTCGTTCTCAAACTTTGCCTCTGCATGCCATTCGATGTTCCATATTTGCAAAAACTCATGTCATAAAGACGACTATCTTTGGATCTCTGTAGTTGTATGAGTCAGTAAATTGTTTATTTGTTCAGTAGAAGTTCCCTCAGGACATTGAGGAGCTATTTCTTCCTAATTAGTTCCCCAGAGCCCTCTTATAAAAAATAACCCCCCAAACCTTAGGCTTCAAGGAGTCTGTCTGGGGTCATTATTTTCGTGGTAAATATACTCACCACCACCCCAGATTTCCCAGAAGGGAGACTGCAGGATAGGAGAATGTTGTGTTGCGTGTTGTATTCCATGATTGGTTCAAATTACTCAATTTACCCAGTATTTTAAAAAAAACAATCCTAAATCATCAGTCAGTCACATCCTACTGCCAGTGCTGATGCCAGACAGTCATTTTCCCTCAGAGCATCATTGAACATAAGCCCTCCTCAGCTTGTTTCATACTTTGATGAACTAGATGGCTGCAGGGACTGCTCTGAGATTTGAGAAATTTCCTTTGAGATGTTACTGGTTGTTTTCCTCATGGATAGCTCTGTTGGAAAGGGAATGGACAACACTGATTTTACTCATACTAGATTGAGATCATCGACCTGTAAAATTTACCATCGTATTGTACCAAACAATGATGAAATGTTACCTTGTTAGATAGGTATGCTAGTGAAAGGTGCTTTATCTTTTTGAAAGAGAACCTAGAACCAAACCTAGGATAATGCTCTATGAGGTTGTCATTTATTTAGCACATGCTAATGAGACGAGCGCTATCGTTTTGGTCTTTAGATCAACAAATACTTCCTCAAAAGGAAAACTATAGACTCAAAATTTAGCTCCATCTTGTGTAATATGTTTGTTTGCACCTATGACAAAACCTGTCATGCTGCGTATCTTGTGATTATTACACTGTGCTCGGTCTTTGATAATGCTGAATCACAGAGGTGAGCAATTGTCAAGCCCAACTTTGTGTTTCCATTTATTCTGTCGATGCTAAACTCAATCTAAAAGAGCTGTAGACTGATTGATACACTGGGCTTAGGTTCCCTCAGCCTAAATCCCACCTAAATCCCAGTGTTCCCTTTTGGCCTTCAGAGACGCCAGGACAGTTGAGTAGACCAAGCACTACAAGTAGAATTACAGATGTGAGACACTGGACTGTAGCAGGTGTATTAATACTCTTTTACAGATACTGTGATTCACAGATGTGAATAATCTGTGCCAGCAGTACTGCAAAATGCTTACAAAATGAAAGGTGGCGAAGCGCTGTAGAGCTGACCTGCTCAGTAGTGGTGCCCGGCACACAGCCCCATCACACAGGGCTGTTTAACCCACAGGTGGTTATGGAGGGAGGCAAATACCCCCTTGAGGTATTTTTCTCTTTTTAACAAGGGCTGCTGCTACATCCCCCTTGCAAACAAATGCCTCTTAGCCCCTCCCTGATTTACATCATCTTGAAAAACTAACATTCCCAGTGTCAGGGAAATGTTTTTGGTTTATTTCAGTGAAAGTTTGTCTGAAGCCTGAAAGATCCTTGCATGGGTTCTCACCAATGTTTATAAATATCTAAAGGGCAGGTGTCATAAGGATGGGGCCAGACTCTTTTCAGTGGTGCCTGGTGACAGGACAAGGGGCAATGGGCAGAAACTGGAACACAGGAAGTTCCACCTAAATGTAAAGGAGAACTTCTTTCCTGTGAGAGTGCCGCAGCCTGCAACAGGCTGCCCAGAGAGGTTGTGGAGTCTCCTTCTCTGGAGACTTTCAAAACACCCCTGGATGCAATCCTGGGCAACCTGCTCTGAGTGAACCTGCTTTAGCAGGGGCATTGGACTGTGATTGTGAAAATATTTGACAGACACATCTCTTAACGTTTGCAGTCATAAGATACGTGAGCTCGCCAGCCTTTCCCCCAGTCTCAGAATTGCACGTGCGCGACACAAGCCCTGCATCACTAGAAACACTGCCAAGAGCTGTAAAGAAAGAAACCGAGCAGCCGAGAAAAACAGATGCCGTGCAATTTGTACATATTATTTAGTACTGAACTGCACCATAATGTACCATTAGATGCCTTATTCTATTTGCCCACCCACCCCTAGCAAGATGCTGCGACAGCGGCGGGTGGGCAGCTCAGGCGTGCGGGACACGCAGCCACGCTGCCTGCCCCCTCTACTGGCTGATCTACAGACCACACAGGGGCCTCACTTGTTTTTCTCAGCTATAGGAATAATTTCCTCAGCCTGAAATGATAATAATTGTCAGAAAAAAAAAAAAGTATAGCATTATTATTAAAAGTAATAGGAAGTGTGGGTGTCCTGTTTGTCTGGAAAGGGAAAAAAAGTGGAAGATCTGAGAAACAGAAGATTAATTAATTCTTTCATCTAGCTGGAGAAACTGTTTGTTGAGAACCACTGTGCTCACTTTCTACAGCAAGGGAATGCCGGAGTTTGCCACATGGAAAGAGATTAAGATGTATTGTGCTCATTTTGAATGCTAGGGACATTGTTCATTATGTTCTGCAAATGCCAGATGTGAGGGAAAAAAGGTAGTATTCTGCATCTAAGACCACCTAGAAATTTGAAAATTAAAATTCAAAGTCATGTCTTTCTGGGTGTGGGATTCAGTTTAGCCACAGATAGGTATTACAAAGTATTTGTATAGATTTAACTTTCAGATGGTTCTAGCAGATCTTGTATAAGGAACAACTGACATTTCAAAGTCTGTGCAGAGTACATATTGTAACATGACCATAGTATATAGAGGATGATACATTCTCCTGGGTTATGACATCAATTAAATAATAGGCTTCTGGGATGTGGCAGTTTATTGCCATTTCTTTCTCCTTTCTTTTTTCCTTTTTTTCTCCCTTGTCTGCCTACAGGGATGCCAGCTAAGGCTTCCAGACATGGTATTTTTGCTGTCATAGCAGACAGACATATCTGCAGATGTTTTGGATAGAACAGGGGTGATGTTTGTGTCTCTAGTTTTCCAGTAGGACTTGACAGCCAGCTACTGTAGATCTAGTACTATCACATGACTATGTGCAGCTGGAGACACAAAGGAACATAACCCAACATGCACACATTACACAGCTAGAAAGAAAAATTTTGTTATGGATGTTCTGCTATTAAATCACTAGAATAACTAAATTTTGCAGGAATAATATTCATAGATTCATAGAATGATTAAGGTTGGAAGGGACCTTAAAGATCGTCTAGTTCCAACCGCCCTGCTATGGGCAGGGACACCCCACACTATATTACTATACTATAAATAATGGCTTGGTTATACTATCATGAGATTTTAAGACCTTACCAGTGGTTTGATCTACTTTTAGTTTATTTTCTTAAAAGTAATTGTATTTTCAAATGGATTAATGCCACACACATCCCTCCAATCGCCTGTTAAAGATGCCATTTCTTCAGGGGTCTCAGATTTGTACCTCCTTATGTGTCTCTGCTTTGGAAATTCCTGGCAATTTCTGCATGCTCTGCTTTGCCTGTATGTTCTTGCCTGTGCATGTCACTTCTGTATCGTTTGTCATAGTGCAGTGAGTCAGATTTTCAGACATTATAGAATCATAGAATGGTTTGGGTTGGAAGAGAATTTGAAGACCATCTGGGCAACCTGTTCCAGTCCCTCACCACCCTCCCTATAAAGAATTTCTTCCTAATATCTAATCTAAATCTTCCCCCTTTCAGTTTAAAGCCATTACCCCTTGTCCTAACACTTCAAACACTTGTAAAAAGTCCCTCCCCATCTTTCCTGTAGGCCCCTTTAAGTACTGAAAGGCTGACATAAGGTCTCCCGGGAGCCTTCTCTTCTCCAGGCTGAACAACCCCAACTGTCTCAGCCTGGCCTCATAGGAGAGGGATTCCAGCCCTTGGATCATCTCTTATCACAAGCTTTAAAAATTACCAAGATAATCAGGTGTCTATGTTACTGTTCATACAATGGTATCTTTATATTGATACTATTTCCTGGATTTCCCATCACTATTGAGGCTGATTAATGCCTGCAGAATATGGGAACATTTTATTCATAAAGAGTTTTTCTGTTGGTTCGTTATTTCCTAATGCTTATTATAGCAGAATTTCATAACAATATTGTATCGACCCCTCCACAGAAACAGTTTGTTCCACACAACTCTCTGCGGTGCCTGGCCTCTTTCAGAGGCCTATCCATTCCCCGTAGCAACCCGGACCCGTTGCTGCACCTGCCAACGACTGCGCCTGTCGGTGCCAAACAGCTGGGGCTGGCAGCGGCGGCAGCACCCGGGCAGCGCCAGAGCTGGGCTGCTCCACACAGCCCTGCTCTACCAGCAGCTCCAGTGCTGCCTCTTGACCTCTCTCTACCCCCCTGCTTGGGAATCCCTAGCCTCCTTCCTCTTCCTCCTCCTCTTCCTCCTTGGTATGGGAAGGTTGTCTCTGCGCTGGTGATAGAAAAAACAAATTGGATTGGATAGAGGTAAAAATAGGAAAGATGAAGTAGTTTGCTCAAAGTCTCCACCTGATCACTGGCAAAACCAGAATAGGGATCTGCCCCTTCCTCTAAACCCAGTATCCAAACTCGAGACCAAACCAGCCTCTTTCAAATGCAGCTCACATAAACCGGGCTGGAAGTGGTTTACTGCTTTTAAAGGGTGTTTTCAAATTACATCTTTTTCAGTTGTCAGGAATTAACAGAGACTGTATGAGTTTTAATTAATGGATCATGTTATTTGGTGCAACTGAAAAGAAATTTTAAGAAACACCTTTGGCTCTTTTGGCCAGTAGCCATAATGACAGCCCGGCTAATTATACCAGTCCCCAAGTTATCAGTGCAATCGTAACTGGAGGCGAACAGACGCCAAGAGAAGCTGGTAGTAAAATCATGATGTATTTCACAATCGTCTTATTACGGACTGATTTAAATAAGGACCTAAAATGCTTTATTGGTACTGAGAGAGTGTCAAGGAGTCAGCAAGTCTTAATTCACAGAAGCTGAAGCTTTCCTTGCTTATGGAAACTAGCTGGTAAAATAGTACAAGGTATTCCTCAGTAAACGCACGTGGAAAACAATTTACGATTTTTACTTGCAAATGCTAACAATCCAGCCTACATGTTCATTTTTCTGCTGAGGTTAGGTACTGGAAAACAAAATTCTCTGATGAGGTTTCTCTAACTTGCATTTCATTAGAGCAGAGATGAAGTCGGCCCGCAGTCCTCTGTTGTTTGCTTACTGCATCTAAAAGAATATAAACCATGTGTACTACTGACTGACAGCACCGTGGACTGCAGAGAATGCCCGTGTGCTTTAAAAGTCAGTATGTCAGGATTACTATACAGCATGTAGTCTTTTCAACTATAGCTTTAAACTAATTTAATTTTTAAAAGCTAGAAATAGTTGGGCTTTCACATAGTATAAACAGAAAAACTGTTTGTATAAATGCTTTTTAAAATTTTTTTTAAAAAGAAAAGTCTAGCCCCATACTTTCCTATATTGGGTCACTGCAAACCAAGGGTACTGGTAGATTCTGACTTCAAAGAATAACTATAACTTTGGGAAGGAACAAAGTCATAAAACTCTTCTGGACTAAAAGTATTCACAGACACAGAAACAAGAAAATGGATTTTATAATTAATTCAGGGTTCTCTGGCAAGCGCGGTGTTGTAATGTGTTGTAATCTACCGCTGAAGTTCCAGTAAGAACACTGGCAGTGGCTTGGTTTATCTATATTAGTCCGTTAACAGCACCTGAAATTCTGAATCTCAGAATGACCACGGTTGGACTGTGCTCATCTGAGCATCTAGTTAACGTCGGGCAACATTTAGAGAGGAGTGAGTCTGTAGGAACAGGTTTTATGTCATCCTTGGGTCCTATTTGCTTCCTCTTCCTGTGTGCTTGAGTGTTGTGTTTTGGAGCCGCAGTACTTGAAAGAAAATTGTCTTTGAGAAGCTCGGATTGAATGGGTGTTTGAAACCTTCCAGCAAAGCTTTTAATCCAGCAGAATTCTACTTCACAGAATGCTTTGCCATCTATCAGACTATTGGTCATGGCTGTTAATTAAATGAAAATGCAAAATAAATCTACAGTGCAGAGATACAACATAGCAAATTAAATATTCCAGTGCAAGGTGCTTATGACAAAAAGCGAATGTCACTGAGGACAACCTGTATGATGTCAGAATACAAATCCTACCAGATGACATAATGTACGATGCCCATCATGGGCTGAGCGGAAGAAAACCACTGACCCTGACCCCTGAAGTCAGACGTTGCAGAGGAGGCAGTGATACGGACGCATGGGATGTGGGTACAGATTTGGGAACTTTTGTGTACAGGAATGAATGCAGTTGAAGTTGACTACATACATCTTATTTTCCTGACTCTGATGTGAAAGTCTGACCATTCCTGAGTGAGTTCTTTACCATACAAGCAAAGTGTTTTGTTTTTTTTTTTCCTTAAAGGTGATTATTTTATTATAGAGGAATATTAAAGAAAGCAAATGATAAGCAAGTAATAACAAGTATTTGAAGTGACTTGGGGACCGTCAGTCCCCTGTATCTTTGTGAAGATAGTGGCTACGCTGTGAAGAGGGATGGCCTCTTTAAGTGGCTCTCTTCTTGGCAAGAGTAAACCAAATGAATGGCAATAACTAAAGCTAACTAAAGCAGCATATAGACAGGCATTATAACTTCATTAAAGGTTTGGCAGTCGGGGCAATCTAAAGAATATAAATGGACAGAGGTGAGTAATCTTAAGTAAGTTTCATGCAATCAAAGAAAATATTTAATGAAGTTACTCAAAAGAAACAATTTAATGAGCTATCTTGAGACAAGTAAATTAATGAATATTTAGGATCTTATATATGTAAAAAATTCCACCTTTTCTACCTATTAGAAAGGTTAATTTTTTTATCTTGAGAAATTCTGTCTGGTAAAATCTATACTTGAAAGAAAGACATATTACTATCTTAATTTATATCTTTTAATAGTTCATGAAACTTATGTAACAAACCTTTCTTTTAATGCTTCAGGTGCATACTTATACACCTCAGATATGTATTTTAGCTTGGATTGCTTGGTGGTAGCCTCTTTCTTCTTTTTAGCTTTTGATTGTGTGTTTTGCTCTTTTTAGAAGTTAGGTGCTTAGGTGAGGGTTATATGAAGAGCTTTGTGTTCTTAAAATGGCGAAAAAGGAGCAGAGTTAAATTTTAGAATAGCAGAGGATGCTAGACTTTGAGACTTCCATGGATTTTCAGTCCATGGAAATTTATCTCTCTCTCTTTGCATTATTTTAATAAATGGAGATAACACATCTCTGTCAAGGCTCAGCCAGGTGTAATAGTAACTAAAGTAATCCTTTAAACCAGTGTTGCATTCCTTAGCTTTTAATAGAAGTGTAATTTCTTGACATGCGTGCAGCCTATTAAAACATATCTACCAAAGTTCTAATTGTCTGCAAGCGCTTCTCTCCCTTCTTGCAATTGAGTCCAAACTCTCTATATAAATACGTGTGTGTATACATGTGTGTATAAATTAATGTGTGTATAGGCCACTTTGGTCTTAGAGCAAGGGCTTTCTAGATGTAGACTGAATCAGCGTCTGAAACTGTTCTGGTAACGCAGTAGTATCAAGCCTTGGGCAGGGTTATTACCACATTTATGTTCAGGCACAGCTATTACTATCACATCTCAGTACAGAGAGATTAGTCTTGTACTCAGTTCTCCCAACCCTATATCCCTTTCCAGACCTGCACAACTCACTAAAAGTGAAGACAAATCTTGTTGCGCCCCACAAGCTGGTGCTTTGGATGAGAGGAAAGCTGTTGTGCCTCTGAGGTCCCTGAAGAGAAGAAGTAAGGAGAAGTGTTTAAGCACAGAGGAGGGGAGTAGAGTGAAAAACAGTGGGAAAGCTTGGGAAAGGGACCCTCAACCCTGGGGACAGGCCAGAGCAAAGGTGATATTATGCATGAACTGATGTCACATATCAGTGCTGTGATATTAATGAGTTAAAGAAAAACTTAATGTGCTCAAACAACTTTGTGCCATTTCTGCACAAGTGAGGATAGGTTAAAATCAGGTGGAGGCTTGATGACCAAAGCTGGGATTGTAGCAAATTGGATGGAAATTATCAGCTCCTGCCCCAAAAGGGATAAACGTGCAGAACTTTTCACATATTTAGTGCTTAAATGATTCTTGGAGCACTGCAATGGCGTGTTCACATGATAAGTTGGAGAACCTGGGGAAGATAACCTATATCCTGCTTGAAGGAATGAGAAGAAAACCTTACACATCTAGATGCCAGTAGCTCATCAAGTGACAATAAGGGTGCACTTGTTTTATATTACCATTATTTCTTACTTTTCAGTGAAAAAAAAAAAAAGGCAACCCAAAGATAAAACTATTCCAGGGTTTCATGCAGATGAGGAACGGCAGAATAGCTCACCTGGTATTGCCCTCTTCGGTGATGGTTGTTGGTTGATCTGTGGCTGGTGGCAAGTGATTGATATTTGTATGCACATTTTCTTACTAGTTTTGAAACCTTTTTTTTTCCTCTAGTGCTCCCTTGAGAATAACATGGCAACATGCACAGGATTGCTCTGGCAGCAGCGTGTTCTGCCTTTTCCTCCCATATCAGAGAGCCGCGTGCTATCAGTGGCAGTGAAAGAGTTAAATTTCGGGTTACTAAAGGATGTTGGACTTGGAAAATTAATCATGGACTATAATAATTATTGATACTTACCAGGTGAAAAAATGTGCCCAGAACACAATTATTCCAGTACACAGAAATGTCACAGGATCAACTGCTGCTGTGCCTTGTCACTCCTGCCACGGGCATTTAGATCCTCAGAGGGCCTGAGAGGCGTAAAGAGCCCGGTGAGGCTGGGACTGGCCTTCACTCCACTGGGACCTGCTCTCAGGTGAGGGCTAGAAAAGCTTATCAAATTATCAGGCACCTTCAGACCTTGCCTGGGGCTATTTGCTTGGAAACATGAGTGGGTGTGCCGCGCTTGATTAGTGTCAATATTTTAAAAGGAGGTGGATGTTAACGCAACAAAATACAGGTTTTTAACACAACGTTGAAGGGAAGTCTCTTAAAATAACAGGCGATGTTAATGAGCTCTCTACAAGAGGTTTAACTCAGGATGCTTATAATCTTTTAGTGAGTGATTGTGGCTGCTGCTGGAAAACGAACAGACCTTTCAGAATTCAAAGGACTATTTTCCTTTTCCTTCTGATCTGGCCTTCCTTTCTGCCCATATGTTCTGAGTCGCCAACTTTCATTCTCTGCTGTGATCCTAGAAAACATGCAGGCCGGGATTGGGGAATACTATTTTTTCAATTCAAAATAGAAAGTGGGCAATGAAGAGTAATTAAAAGATTGTAAGAAACAGCAGAGGAGGGGGAGGGGGGAAAAAAAAAGTCACATATCTCTTGTGTGCAGACAGTGACAATCTAAGGAAGTAAGATCACGGTTTCTTACCGAATTATACCCGTGTTGCACACAGGTATAATTTAGTAAAGCAGCAACAGCCTGCGCACACGCCAGGTGTATCTACAGCCTTTTTATCCCATACTGGCAACACTTGATACCTCTTACCTATACAAGGGTGCATGTGCTTCGTGCGGCTGCTTGGAGCTACCGGAGGGTCCACCCCTAAATCTGCTTTTCTGCCGGGTATCTTTCCAGGAGGGTCCCCCGGAGGTAGGATCTGGCGGGGGCCAGGGGCGGTGCGGAGCGGTAGCGGGGGCCGGTGCCGAGAGGAGCGGGGTCGGGGCTGCCCGCGCTGTTCGCCGCGCTGCCGCTGGGGGTATCTTTGTACCATTTTTCATCCAGCAGCAATTTGGAGTGGAAACGTGTAAT
>VWZK01011219.1:269860-354149 GCA_013396935.1 Baryphthengus martii
CGGCTCCTGCCCCCGCCGCCGCCCGAGCGAACTTTTCCTGCCCCGGTGCCCCCGGGAAGGCCGAGGCCAGCGCTCGCCTTCGGCCCGGGCACCGAGCTGCGCGGCCGGTGCCTTCTCCGCACAGTGCCGTGGCTCTTCCGAGGCTGCCATGCCTGATGGAGGGGATTTTTTTTTTTTTTTTTTCCCCTCCTCTCTTCTTCAGACATCTTCTCGCTTGAGTGTTTAAGTCCTGGTCTGTCTCTCCCCTCCTTGCTCCTCTCTGCCTGACGATCGCACTAGAGCCTCGTCTTTACTTGCTGAAGGAAAATCAATTTTCAACAGGTTTAATTAAAATTAATCAGCCAAATTACTTAATATTAATTGACTTATAATTAAAGCCAGAAAGTTACCTTGGAATCAGGAGAAAGGATGTAATCTCGAATCCTTCTAAAGGATGCATATGGTTTCAGAGCAATTACATAAAAATAATTGTTTAAATAAAACAAAACAGAGCTTGATTAAAGTGTTGCGTTCTTGCTGCTGCAGGTGACACAATCTGAATAAGCTATTTTCTTCTGTAAATTTGCTGACCTTTTTAAGGAATATCATTATAGCTTGACACTGGTCTTCCTTTGTGGGAGGCCAGTTTGTTTTAGCTCTAACAACTATGGCATTAAAAATCTACTAGTATAAAATGGAAATGTGTCTTATAGAAGCTATAAATATCAAAGTGAATGTTTTTAGCACGTTTAGATGTTCTGCGAATTTGAAATGAAGCAGATTTAATTATTTTTTTTCCCAGCAGAAGTGTAAGAAATTGTTTTAGGAAATATTTTTTTTTTTCCAGTTCTGCCATCTACTGTGGCAATATTTGCATTTACCCAGAGCCTTAGTGGGACCGGGCTGTACTGGTAAATTCACAGAGATAATTCAGATCTGAACCCACGTATTTGTAGCAATGCTCAATGTAACTTTTTCATGCTCCCTTAAGACCTAGAGATTTTTTTTCAGTTTGTTTTTTTTTTTACAGTAGCAGCTTTTTTGATTCATCTACATTCTATTGTTACTGGTGACAGAGCAACACTGTGAGCTTTGGGACCTTTTCCTCTACTTTTTTTCTGGGCTGGCTTAATTGAAGCAAAGGACACTTGTGAAATTGCATGTACTTTATTACAAGCACCTGACAAGTGAAAGACCCATGCATGGTATAAATGAATGCTTAAAAATAGAGCCCATAATTCAGGGCCCTGATTTTCAAAGATACTGATTCCCATTGACTGTGCTGAGACTTGTGTGGGCTCAACAGCTGTAACATGCAGCCCACTTTTGCATCTTGGAAATTAGATTTGCAGATTGGGAGCCAAAAGCTAAGTAGCTGTGATTGGAAATGCTGGTTGGGTGGGGTTTTTTCTTTTTTTTTTTTTTTTTTTTTTTCCCCCTTTTTTTTTTTTTGGGGCACGTNTTCCCCCTTCCTTTATTTCTGGTGCACGATGTAGTGTTAAAGAGGACTACTTCTTAGTTACTTTTGATAAATGACACCGTTTTTCTTAGACTACAGCTACAGACTGCAGCAGGGTTGCAAAAGCAGTTTTGCAGTAAATGATTAGAGGGTCCTTAGGTACATACAAAGAGATCCCATTTATTTGGTATATTTCATGTGAATCATGCAGACTATGGGAAGAAAAATGAACCAGAGGATAATCATCCTAAGTGTGCTAGGAAGCAGGATTTGGCTGAACACCTCCGTTTTGTGATTAACTGAAGTAGCAACGAAAACCATCAGAGAATGTTCAGGCTGTTTAAGGCAGTAAGTTGTGTAGAAGCAAGAAGAGCTGTCATTCTGATGCTGCTTTAGTTATCTTGCCCCTTTTTCAATGGTAGGGTAAGAAGGTAATATCCTAGCTGTATATCCTATACTTAAACATCCTTAACCAAGTGGGTTTGCTCTGGATTATTTGGCTGGAGGTGGAGCAGTCTGCTGAGGGGGGTTATTTAAAGACTGGGACAGAGCTGTAGGCAGATAAATTGATTTGCAAGTGAATGGAGGATTTGAACATGGTAATGGTGGTGGTTTTATTTTTTATCAGTTTGCATATTTAATATGCACTGGCATACACACAAGCATAAACCACTCTAATCGTTCAAATGGAGTCTGGGGAAAAGAGAAGAAAGCAGAGGCTTAGATATGGTCTCAGATCGTAATGGATTAGCTTGCCTTTCTTTATTAAAAGCAAATATACGTGCCTTTCTAATAAAGACGTGGAGCTGTATTACAGACCCTTGGCTAGCTTTGAATTATTTGTTTGATGTCATATTTGTTATGTTTTTTTAATCACACGAAAAAGAAACTATTTAAAAATTAAATAGTGAAAAAGAAGGGCAAAAAGAGACAGACATTCTTTGAAAGCAAATAATAAAAAGACAAAATCTTGCTAGAGATTCAGCAGAAACCTTGGTGGATTTCTGTTAATAAAGGATGGGTAGAGATCGATCTGATCCACTAAACAATGTAATTTCCGATTAGTCCCAGATATCCATCCCTGGTAAGTACAACAGGTAATGATAAAAAATGGATCCTGACTGATAAATAAAGGCTGTTATAAAAGCCGTGTTTGTGAGCTCTGCGTTATGAAGGGATGCAGGCATTTAGAGGAGGATGCCTGCCCTGCTACCCAGGCATTGCAGAAGAGTTTGTATGGGAAAGGAGGGAGATAGAGAGTGGAAAAAAAAACAAACCAACCAGAAGCTGATGGGGGAACTTCCATCATACATTGCATATGGAAACCCACCCTGTAGTTTAAATGACAAACGATGACATTACGTTCCCCAGAACGACTATTGAATTATCACAGTTACAAGGGGAAATTGTGTTGACTTCTCAGTGGTTCAACTCCACGTTTTCACCTTCCTCTGAAGACCCCACATATTTTCCAACAGACTTTGTTTCTGTAATTATTAATTGCTAGTTAATGATGTTCTGTGTGTTATTCAGGGATAAAAAGTGACTAGTTGGCTACTTAGTACCATGTTCAAGTTTTTCTGTGCACCCACTCTACCGTGCCCCTTTTCAATGAAAAACAAAAGGTGGTGTAAAGGGACATCATCTGTGTGAAACCAGGGGGCAAAGTGTCTACTGTAAATATCCTTATGGTAATCAAGCCATGTAAGGGTCTGGGCTGCATATATATCTCTGTAAAATGTTTTTTCCACTGCTGTGGGCAAATAAAAGATGAGGCCATTAAAGGAAAAGCAATTGGAATTTCCATTCCTCTGTTTGTTGAATTCTTCTGTTTTGTCCTCATAATATTTTCTACATAATCAGTTTTAGTGCTGCCTTTGGGTAGGCTGTTGCTTTCCACTGATGCTTGATTAGGTCTTTTGCACTATATTAAGGGAGAATGTAATGCTTGGAAATTAGCAACACGTGGCTGTAAAATCATAAAAGTGATCAAGGACACTTTACAAATATTATATTTCAAGTGACTTAGATTCCTTTAACCAAGCAGAGAACTTAAATGGCAATTTAAAAATATGTTTTCTGAATCTTCTCAATCACATACATCCTGCCTAGAGATGCCATTAGCCCACTTGTTGAACTAGTTCTAGGAATTTAATGAGGGGAATATATTTGTGTTGCACTTTATACATTTATTTAATTCCATCTTGTCTGAAGCTTTTGAGATCAGTATCTGAACTTGTACCTGGGAAGGTAGAAGTATCCAAAAAAGTACTTGAAACAGTGAAGTGTTATGTAGGCACATAGCGTTACAAATATTCATGAGAAGAAAACAAGAGTTTGTTTAGGAAACTTTACTACATATACTGAATATTCTGATATCCTCAACCTGTGTAAAACAGGTGTTGTAGGATGGATGGAGCTTTAGTTTCACAAAGATGTGTTGTTTCTGTGGAGGCTTGAGTGCTGAAGTGGTCTCCATGAGACTCTGCTGCTGGATCAGGAAAGACTTCTGTCACTGGAGTCATGGTCAGCATGACCGGGCCGTGGTCACAGCGAGGCCCCAGACTAGTTGCTATAACTTCTGCAACTGTCTTTCTCCCAGATACTGGTAGAAAATGGAAACAGGACAGGGAGCTGAATAATAGGAGCTACACATGAAGTCAGATGGAAAGAGTAAATCTTTGTAGACATTTAATGGTGTTATATTCTAAGCTTTTGGTAAATTTTATATGAAATTTTTTTTACAATAGTAAATACAGTCTGTGCTATATCCTATTTCTATTTCATGTGAGAGAAAAATTCCCCGTCTATGGCACAACGCTTTACTGCTGCCATTACTGCAGACTTTATAGATCAGAGATGTGTCAGCATGTTAGCTTTAGCTGTAATGCTTTTTTTTGTGTGAAACCTTATGGGCCTTGCAGCCACTTTCTCATACTGACACTCATAAAACGTTCAAGTTCTCATATTTATTATTTAATTTGCTTCCTATATAAAGCAGGAGAGCTCTTTGATACATGAATATGAAGCCAAAAACGACAGGCAGGCATGAATGGGACTAATGAGTTTTAATAATGCACATATTAGAAACTGCTAAAGGAAGTTTAATTAAGAAAAACAAGTTAAGCATGAAATTCATTTTGGAACAAATACAAGTAAAGTCACAGATGTACATGATGCTACATCACAGGAAATGGACTCTCAAGTTGATAGATCCCTATAATGCCAATATTGCACTTGAAACGCAGTGTGCACTCTGCAGTTCTGGAAAGCATGGTAACACCGTTTCGAGAGCACTTTTGAAGTCGAGTTAGAGGTGCTGGGTTTGTGATTAACAAATTATATTTGTATCTTTGTGGATTTCATGATGAATTGGAATTTGATCTCCATTACCCTGATGGAATCGAGACCAGAATCTGATAAAGAAAGAAAAGCATTTGCTCTTTTTTTGTGCTACAAGGAAGTTGGATTTATTTTCGGTTGTTTGTTTTGTTTGTTTGTTGTTTTTTTAATAATTCTTCTTATAGAAGAGCTATTTAGTTACTGCTTTATCTCTACAACAAGGGTTTTGTATGCTTTGGAACTGTTATTTCATGGCATCCAGATGGAAAAAGAATTCATGGACAAATTTGAGTTCATTCAAGCATCCTTGATTTCCAGGTTTTCTTTCAAGACATGGTAATAACTGTATTTTAGCTTTTTTTTTCATCCTGAATTCCTAATGTCCCCCAAATAGGAAAGTAAATAACTAAGATCTTTCGTCTGAATCTCATAAGAATGCTTGCCTTAGGTGATGAACTAGCATTAAATACAGTATTATTGTTGATATTATAATTTTATAAAGTTTGCAAGGAAAATAGAATTTACTTTTCTGGTACGATTAACCCTGATGAACCAAGGATTAGTCACAAATATGTATCAGGTAACGAACTTTGTTACTAATTATATAGCTTGTTTTTTCACCTGCAAGAGACAATAAAAGACCACTTAGTTTCAGGGCCCTCTGCGTGGATTCTGGTACACTCTGTTGGATGGGGAAGCACGTGAATGTTTTATGAAGTATTAATCAAGGCAAGTTAAATCCACTCGACTTTATAACATACAATATGCAGATTTCAGTACTGAAGATCTCAAATGAGAAACATCTGGGATTTTTTTCCCTCCCCTCTGCTATGACCTCTGATTAAGATGATTTCAGTTGAATTTCTACAGTAGGTCAAAAAATCCTCACGTCCTGAAGCACACTACTGCCATCCACAGAATAGCCATCTGATCATTTAGCTGAATGGTTACTGTACTCAAAAGTGAGTGTAATGTGTGGTCCATTTAAGAGTTAACCGTAAGCTGCTAAAAGGAATAAAGGTTCACTTCAGTGCCCATTATATTCCAAGCCAGTGCATCTGTCATTTTTAATTTAAATCTGTATTACTTAACTGTCTAAAACTTTACACGTAAGTGACAGAGTTACCCATTCTTTCTGTTATGGGTAAAATCACCATTTCGTTACCTACTTACTGTGCAAAATGTCAAACAGCTATAGACCACATTAAAAAAATTGTAGCCAACCTCTGGTGATGTAAACAATTACTTCAGCTAAGAAGTAGAATTATTTTAAGAAAATAATTTATTGGTATGAGTGAATGGAGGATAATAAGAGTGAAGTGACCCTCTTCTTAGGTTTAATTTATTTAATTCAAAACCAGCTTAGTAGAAAATTATGATCAGAAGTCTTCCTATTTTGGCAAAATAAATTGCAAAAATTATTTAAAGGGATCTTTTGATCGTGAAAATAGGAATGAATATCTAGTTAGCATTAGTGAGTATTCCCACTAACAGGGAAGAACAAAAACACTGTGAAGCTGAAAAATGCATGACAATTTCAGTGAATCTTAAAACATCTACTTGGTTTAATTCAGCCTTTCACGGCATTGCATACTGTATTTAAATATTGTAGTTCTTACTAATTTGGTTGTAAGGTTTTGTGTACAAAACGTAGTATTAAATAGAGGTAGATATGAGAATGGCAGTGAGAAATCAATCTCTCTGATCTAGGAGTGATATATTTACACAGCTTGCAGCATCTGGCAGTCCTTGCCACTGGGCTGTCTGGAGACCCATGTAGCGTAACGCTTGTAATTTCATATTAACGTGGGGTGGAACTCTGACCCCATCAGAATAATGTCTTATTCATACCTTTGCCGGTGATCTCGGTAAAGCTTGTGCATCTCAATAGGGTTGGATTTGTAGCTGCTTTCTGAAGCATCCAGACCTGTAGCTGCTCTCAAGTGGAGGGGGTGCTGCATGTGGGAGCCTACCCAGCCCCACCAGAGCTGGACGCTTCTTCGGTTTCTGTGTTCAGGATTGCAGTCTCCTCTAGTACCATTTCATGTTCATTAGCTATTCCTTTCTAAATGTGCATTGTTCATTTCTTGAACTAAATAGATATAAGGCCCTTCCTCTCACCGAGTATTTATGGAAACACCCAAGAGCAGGGTCTGTTTTCAAAATCTTACATAGAAAGAAAATATGCCTCATTTGACACAACGCTTCCCTTTGCTAACTTGAAACGTGAAAGAAGAGATGGGAAATTCAGTGATGCATCTCTTGAGGATATGTCTGATCACGTTTACAGTTGATGTGTCACAGCAACCTAGTGCTCACCCTGGGTCAGAGTCTTTCCTTTAATGGCTTCTGTTCCACTGGCCACCATCCTGTTTGGCAGTGTAGCGTGTTTTAGAACGTGGATTTCTCTTTGGACACACGATACATCTTTGGGCTCTTAGTTCTAAGCAGAGACTGTTGTAAACAAAAATGGATGCTGATGTAGCTGGTTCTGCAATACAGCATTTGTGTGTTGAAACAAATTGGCGTTGTATGGTATTCAAAACTCTCACAATCACTTTCTATGAATATTTGTGCAATTGAGATTTACTAGGAAAACTGAGGTAGAAGGGAATTTTTAAGCATGAATATCAAATCACAGAGTACATCTCCGCTAAAAAGAAAACAGCTGGTGGTGTAAAGATATCATAACAATGCCTTTACAAGTGCTGAAGCTGGCATATGGCCAGGAGCCTTGGGTGCCACCAAAGGTTTTATTAATCCATTGGAGCTATTGACAGGTAGTGCAGTTCAAGACATCCCTTAAGATTTGAAGCTCTGTGCACGAGTAACAAAGAGGAGTTTAGCTGCTGCAGCAGATGCGGCCTGTTGTGGGTTGCCCTGTGTCATTGGAAATGCAAAGATGTGCCGAAGTTATCTTGGATTGTTTGCTCCTCGGCATACTAAATGCCTCTCCAAAGTATTTCAGAATCTGAGCTATAAAGTAGTTTAAATTCAGAAAGGAAGATAATAAAATAATAGATGATAGAAAAAACCTCTATATAGTATCGACTATTCCAGAGACCATGAAAGACTTTATCAGACACCTTTTACAGTAGAATTCATTTGTGTTACCATAGGGAACAATTGTGATCCTCACATCTAGATAATAATAAAATCTGAAAATGCTTCTCCTTCTCAGATCTGCAATATTTTGATGCTGGAGCTTGCCCCAAATTGATTATCATTACTCTTTAGTTTATTGTTCTGCCTATCTCCCTGATCATTCCTGCTCCAGTCTAGTGCTTGTCTGTCTGTCCACTGATTCCTGTTCAGTCAAGTGCAGTTACCAAGGGAAAATCCTAGGTAAATCACCTACTTACTGTAGGACTAAGGAAAATTTTGTCCCAAGATTGACTCTCAATGAGTACTACCTGCTCCAGGCTGGCTTTCCTGCTTGCCTTTCCACCTAGCACTCAAAATAAAATTTTGGCATAGAAGTCTCAAAAGATACGAGTAACCTCAGTCTCTTTATTTGTGTGAGCCTGTGGTTGTAATGTTGTAAGTGCAGGGCAGCCAGTGCCATGAATGTTTGATCTCTCATTCTCAGAAATAAACTGTTACTTAGCCATTTAAAAAGAAAGGCTTGTGGAAAAAAAAAATAAAAAAAAAATATGACAAATCCAAAATTCAAGTTGCAAATACAGTGAAAATCTATTGATTCCAATTGTGCAAGTTCTTTACAATTTACTGCTCTGTATAGCCTATAAATCTGTTCATTGAAGCTAGGCACTACTCAATAGTTAAGAATAACCAAACACAACGTTGAGTTATATTCTTACCTTTTTAGACTTCTGTCTCCATTTTAGAGAAAAACCTTGTCTGTGGAAGGGCAAACGAGAACTTTAGATCACAGCAGAGCAGTTGAGCTGCAATGACAGAACAGCTGAGGGAGAAGCTTACAACTATAGCCCAGCTCTAGGATTTGCTTTGAATTTACATTTACACTGAATTTACCACTGTAGGTATTAAAAGTGTATTAAAAAGTTGTCTTAGATCTGAAAAGAGGTCAAAGACTTTTAGAGTGAAACTGCTAAGAGAATTATTAGTAGCATCCTGGTCATTTTCCACGTTGAACCAACTCAGCAGCTTGGCATGAAGAAGGATGCTGCTGTTTAGCACAGCTATGTTGAATTTGGTTTGACTTCAGGCCTTGCCCAGACTATGTAAATTAGCAGGAGGGCTACTGAGTTTATTAAGTTCCTGCTATTTACAGGTTTGAGTTTGAGAAAGAAGAGCTGCTTCCACTGCTGACAGGAAAAAAAACCCAAACAAATGTGGATTTTAAGACCTAGTGGAAAAAGTTGAAATTTGTGACGGGTTTTGAATATCTCTAAGGAGTAAGCTTCTATATGTCCGTGACCTGTTGCACATCAACTCAGAAGAGCAAAGTTGCACTAGGTGCGGCCTGCTCTGGCATCTGTCTATGTACTGTCTTTACTATTTCTCAAGTAATATCCTACTACCTTCAAAATCTGAAACGCAACAAAGCAACAGTCTTCCAAGAGGCAATTGTCTGCGTGCCATGCTGTGTAAGTTTATTAAACTAAATGCAAACACGTGCATCAAGTTTGGGGAATTATTTTCCACAGCTAAATTGGTGTGTTTCCAGCAAATGCTGAGGATTTGAAGCTGGAGAATGAAGGACATAAGCTTGTTTGTTAATGCGGTTTCACAGTGAAAGTGTTAGAATTAGCAGAGAAAGAAAGGACGAGAGAAAATTGCAGAAAAGCTTCATCTCCTTCTTGCCTCCTGAGAGAGATTGTTCAGAGCTAAAGGAGCACTAGACATGAACCAAATCTCTTGCTGTCCTATATAGCTTTTACAATCTCCTTTTTTAATAACCCAAACTGCAGGGTAGTCTGACTGTTAGACAAGCCGCTCTTTTGAATTCTCTCTACAATGTGTATGGACACGATAAAAAAAACAATTCTCATTAAAGCTGCCAATGCTGTTTCAAAAGCAGGTGGTTTAAAATGTTTCCTATACAAAGCAAAACACATTTCTTGTGTATTACACACTGCTTAATAGGGAGTGTAAGATTACGCTGCTCTGTTGTGTATGACACTGCATCTTAAATAAAAGGATATTGTAAGCTGTGTTGGAAATGTGTTCAACATGAATATGGAAGATAGAATGATATGCACTGAGTAATTTTCAGAAGTGCTGGAACACAGCCTTGTGTGACAACCTCTGAGCTAACGTAGTTGAAAATAAGATCTGGAATTTGAGATTATACAGTCTCTGATCCTAACGGATTATTTTTCTAGGATATTGTTCAGTCAGCGCGTGGGTATATGAAAGAGAAGATTTCTACTGTCCTATGGGAACATTTATTGTTTATGTTATAAATTAAGGATGGTAGGGGTTGAGTGCATTCATCATGCATTTTCGTTTTTCACTAAAGTCGATGGTTTGTAAGGAATGCAGGATTGATCTGAGGTGAAACTTGTAACATAAGGCTCCATCCCTAAACATTCTGTTCATTTTTTTTTTGTTTTTCAAATCAGTTTTGAAAAAAAACCAACACTGAGATCCAGTTATACCTCTGTGCAAATTCAGAGTTGGCCACTTCCTTCAGTGGAAGCAGATTTTGGTCCTTTATAGCTGTGAACGTTTTGTTCTGTAGGTGTTTTTCATCAGCTATCAGAAAACTTGTGGAGAAAGAAAACCATATAAAGTATGTGAACTCAGGTTATCATGAATAAGCATGGTAATTCATGTTATCTTACAAATATATTGCAGTTGCCTCAGTGTTTTTAATCAGAAGTAGTATTTTAAAATTAACAAAAAAATTGTTGTATGTCTTATAATCTGCTTTTAATGAAATAAAACGTATTTGAGTCTTCAGTATGTCCATCTATTTTAATTGCACCGTCTTCTACTTTAAGAAATAATTACTTCTGTTTTGATAAATCAACTTGTGCAAAAAAGGTGAAAGTTGATTATAAGCTGATTAAGTTAAATGAAATATTAGCATAAATGCTTATGTAATGTGGCCTGGCAGGAAATTGTTTATTCTTAAAAAGGTGTATTTTTAAAACGCATTTTCTGAGTCCCGTTTCTTCTGAGAAATCTCTATAAATTCAACAGGTGACGTTATAGATAATCCAGTAATAAGTGTTTCACCCACCATTTCAGGGACCCATAAACTACTGCAGTTTTACTTACATGACTCTAGCAGCTATTAATGTATGTAAATAACTTGTGAAACATCTAGTTATCACTCTGCTCATATTAGCTCTTTCATACTAATGATTTATTTTCATTTTCTCCAGGATATAGACCTGCGGCTAACTGGATTTGATTTATAAGAGGGGATTCTGCAGTAAATGGCTGCTCTCTTCATATTGCTCCTATGGAAAACAGAATTGTCAATAGGATGTAGTCTGATAAATAGTGCTGAGTGAAGATGCAGCTCCAATAAGTGTGAAATCAATGGAAGATACTTACCGCATGAAAAGCCTTTTGAGATTTTCCTGACAGGCACCTATTTAGGAAATTTGATCCGTTTCCTTCGGTTGCCCTGTTTTTACACCAGTGGATACAAATCAGATTGCTTCACTTGTAGTTACACAACTAATGTGGGACCATGGCCTTTCCAAGATCCATGTGGCTGAACTGTGTATGGAGAGCGATGATAGTCCACCTGTTACACATGGGATTGAATGCCACTTTTGCTTTTTGTATACTTGGATTTTTGCTTCACGCTGCAGCTGTGTCCTCCCAAAAATTGGATGATACCAACCCAGTGGTGACCACCAACTTTGGCAAGATAAGAGGGATTAAGAAGGAACTTAATAATGAAATTTTGGGGCCCGTTATTCAGTTTCTTGGGGTTCCGTATGCTGCCCCTCCGACCGGGGAGCGCCGATTTCAACCTCCCGAGCCTCCGTCTCCCTGGGCAGAGATCAAAAATGCCACTCAGTTTGCTCCAGTCTGCCCCCAGAACATTATAGAAGGCAGGTTGCCTGAAGTCATGCTTCCCGTGTGGTTTACTAATAACTTGGATGTAGTTTCCACCTATGTACAAGATCAGAATGAAGATTGCCTCTATTTAAATATCTATGTCCCAACCGAGGATGGTGAGTTAATAGCAGGCGAAACAGGGAGATCTTTTTATTTTCCTGTTCTACGTTCTAACAATATTAATTCACGTGTACTGGTAGCATGCATGGCTTTCTTTGTTTGCATGCCAGCATATTACATGTGTGCATGCTGCTTTTCTGTGTGTGCATCTGTCCTTGGGTTTTTTTGTTTTGTTGGTTTTTGTTTGTTTTTTTCTTTCTGTCTACGCTCATTTTTTTTTTTTTCCTTCCACAGCACGCGTATTCTTAGGTCAAAGTTGGTACCTAATTCTCATTGCCACCCACTGACTTCTGGGAAGATGCATCAACATGTTATCCATTGCATGTGCAGGCACAACCAGTTGAGAATCTTCCTCACCTAATAAAGCAGGTCATATTTAAGTTAGATAGTGGTGTTGCATGCTCCTACTGTCTGTGATGGAGCTCCATGTTATTTTCTAGTCTTCTATTCATTTTTCAGTCAAAAGAATATCCAAGGAATGTGCCAGAAAACCCGGCAAGAAAATTTGTAGAAAAGGAGGTATGTATAAAGTGGACAAAAAAATTATGGGGGAAGGATCGAAACCTTGCAGAGGAAGAACGAATAATACAGCTGAAAGAGGCTGATTTGCTGATGCTGTGAAGTGAACTGTTAGGGACTGTCTTGTCCTAATGAAGCCAGAAAGGTGTTTAAAGAGAGGAGTGTGTGAAGCAGATGAGAAGATAACGTTTGTAAAGCCTGAACTCGGTTGCACCTGCTCATCTCTCTTGCACTGTCTCATGCTGATCTTATTGGCAACTTCTCTGTCTTGGCCTCGTGGCTCAGAGGAGCGTCTGTCACTCATACGTAGATCCGGTGTGTTGTATTTGCATGCTTAGGAGGTAGCTCATATGCCTGGGGCCAAGTATTATGGAACTGTGGCCCTGGAAGTTGCTGGCACGACTCTGGAGCTCTGTGTTGCAGTGGTACAGCGTAACAGCTGTGATGTATTATAGCAAAGCAGAGCTGAAAATCTGCATTGATTTTCGGCATGATACACCCTGTTTTCTTGGAATAGCGTTCGCTTCCCTGAAATGCAGAGGCAAACACTCTTCTTCATTTACGCGCTTCTAAAAAAGTGAGCGCTGGTTTCCTCTATTGTGTGATTACAGCTCTGGGTAAAGCCAAAAATCTCTTTAATAGCGGCATAGGGAAGTGTTAAAATATCGTGACATGGTACCTTGGAAACTAGGCTGCTTTTGGAAGCTTTGGGAACTTGACTTCTACCCTTTTTGTGTTAGTACAAGAGAATTTGCAGAATTCTTGGTGAACGTTTGCAAATTACCAAAGCAATTGATACGTGATATAGGAGGTGTATTTGGTACTGATTTAAAGTAGGTATTTGGTACTAAAGTACTAGTTTTGTACAACTTTGCACACTTGTTTTGTGTCAAATTATTTTTCTTCATTGTTTTCTGTAAAATAGCGTGTTATTTAGTAGCTGGACTGCATTTGAATCTAGAATACTTATCAGGGTAAACAAAGAGTAGTGTGGGGGTACAGAGGTGCCTGTCGGCTGTAATCCACACTTTTTATATCAGTTGCTGTATTTCCCTATGATTCCAGACCATTGATGAAAGTTGGGCAAACTCTGTAAACTCTGTATTAGGTTTTTAAGGTAATAACTAGGGATCGAAATGAAGGTGGCTTTATTTTCCAAGGTGTTTTCTCTTACAGCTCCTACTGACTGATAGTTGTAGCTATTTGTTAATTATTAATTGTTCGTTGTAGCTGCTCAATGTATAGTTTTTTAGATGTTTCAATCCCCCTCCAGTGAATTAAGGTAATTTAGTTTTAAAGTGTCGGGCTTTGATGCAGCTTCTAATGCATCCTATTAGGGAATTTTTGCTCAGTGCTGTAGGAATACAATCGTTTAAGCTGGATTCCCAGAGTTGGAAACAAAGATCATCAGGGCACTGTGAGCAACGTCACTTCTTCACACATCATTCAAGTTAGAATAACTGCTGTCATTTATATGCATTCAATTAATGTGCAGCGCTGCAGCAGTTATTACGCAGTTCATCAAGCGTGTGTAATTAGCTGAGCAACTTTCACTTCCTATCACCCAGACGCTGATTCACAAAGTCATAAATAAAGATGCAAATCTCCATCATTGTTCTCGGAAAGCATCTTTTTCCTGTGAGAGAATGTCAAAAAAAATAAAATAAAAAAAAATAAATCAGAGAAGTAGCAAAAAATAAAGGGAGGGAGAGCCCAGTAGATGAGAAAGTCATGTTTATTGTCCTGTGAGCCTGAAGGAGAATAAAGAGAGCGCTGCTTGGAATTCCGTAGGTACCTTCCCAGCGAAATTCATTGCACACACAGCACAATAAAAAGCAGCAGAAGCCTGCCTTCTCCCGTTGACAAGTGCAGAGAACTCTTGAACACCTTCAGCCTGGGCAGCTGGCATAGCTATCATAATATCTGGTCTCTGAGTAACTCACGCTCTACTCACCTGTACGTAACCTAAGATTAGCCTTGGCTTGGATTGCCCCCATACCTTGTAGTAAGAGGAATCACGTTGTAGAACAAAGCCACTGTAGAGTCAGAGCATTTTAGCAGCACCAGCAGCTGTGGTGTGTGAGAAATGAGAGAGGTCCAATATTCTTTCTTTTGCTGCATTTTTAGGTTGTAATTATTTCATTATGTTTAGTGATGTAGTGATGAAAGTTACTGGAAAGAGAAAGTACTAAGATAAGAGGCAGACTTTTACACCATCTTTTTAATTAATAAAATGTAGATTAATTTAAAGTAACTGAATCAACAACTGTCTGCTGTTATGTACATATTGTTTGATTCTTCTTTATTACATGAAATAGCTTGAATTAGAGAAAAAAATTAGTATCTATACTTAACTGTCAGCTGAGAGACCTGAGAAACTAAAAAATCTTGGAATAGAGAGTAATCTGATGAAGATAGATGCAGAAATGCAAGGAATTCTATCCATGAGTCACACTAGAGATTGTAATGAACATTCTAACCATTACCCCCCATCGGTGGGATTAGAATACGCACACTGCAGGGACTACAGAACGAAAGGCTGGAGCTGGGTGGAAAGGAATGAGACAATACAGCATGCTTTTTGCTAAAGATGGGTGCCTGTATTTCTGTGTAATTCATCTCCAGTTTACTGATTCAGTAGATAAGAAAGATCATCTGGTTTTGTGTCTTCTGCTTCAAGCACGTGAGGGTCAGAGGTTCCTAATTCCGTTGCGGGTGTGCTCACAAGCAGAAACCTCTCCATTTGCAAGGCCTGGTCTTAGAAAATCTGTGCAAAGGCATCTAATTAATTTTGTGTTGTTTCTTTTAGAGGCTAGACTCCATAATTCTAAATTTTATTAGAGCCTAGGTTATATTGTAGGAAAAACCATTTTACTGACTGATGTTATTGATTTTGTGGTATTTCCTGGATCTCCTGACAAATTGTTGCATCATTTCTAGGAAATACCTAAGTGGTTTTGCACTCTTTGTTTGGTATTTCAGAGCTCTGTTTTAATTTATAGTCAAAGCACAAATATTTCACTTGTGATCCAGAATAACAGGGGTAACTTCTTATCTCTTAGGAGGACGGTACATCCTGGTTTGGCAGCATGCCTGTGGCTTTTTTAATACTCTACATTAATTTCTTTGCATTGCAATGGTTCACACCATAAATTTCCTACTTTAATGACAACCGCATAAAGAAAGTTTGAAAATTATCACTAACATGACCACGAAAAGAAACCCCAGGTATTGTGTGCTGTGCCACTGGGATGATGTGTGCTCTTCCTCCTGAACCTGTCCTAAAGCCTTCATATTGCCGAAGATAGCGGAACGTGAAAATGTGGAGGTGTAGCTTTTATGTGAACACTACTCAATGTCATGGAATTAGGCACATGCAGTTTTGATACATTTGTATTTGTAGGAGAATTTGGAATAGAATAGGGAGAGAAATCTCTTGATCCTTACTTTTATGTTTAGGAATTATCAGTGGCTAAGAGACCGCCCAACATCAGTGACTTCTTCACAAGTGGATTCTGTTTCCTATTCTAGTCAGTGCAGTGAATAAATGTTGAATGCAGAGAATCGTGATCTAAACTACCTCATTTGAGAGTGTAGGATTAGACAGCTCTATTAATATTTATGCCTCCTAATGGGCTACTTGATTTTTCAGAGCAAAGCTCCCAACACCATACTGTCTGGGTTATGGCTGTGGTTACTATGAATGCATAAGAACATACATACAAATCTAAATACCTATAGACATACATACAAATACATTCTTGGGAGTGAAACACAAATCACAGTGCTATCATTTCATCCTGCTTTGATTATTTGTTGTTTTCAATAGAGAATAGGTTGCAGCAGTTGTGATTCGTAAACGGCACTGGTAACTTTAAGGCTTTTAAGCTTAGCAATGCGAAATATTTTTTTACAAATCTAAGCAGAAATGAAAAGAGCGAAAAGAGCCCAGTTTAGCCTGTTATGCTGTGTTTCTGATGGGTGTTTGTTCCAATACTCCCGTTTAGCGAGCCTAGAACTGTTTACTTATCAAATTTTGGAAAAGAGGAATTAATGCAAAACGTGCAGTTCCTATAGACTTCATTAACTTCTTCCTGTATACCTGTTTTGGCTCTGAAGTCAACCAGAAAAGGACGAGCTGAGACCTGTTAAAATGTGTGTTGCCACTTGCAAAATTTGTCAATCAGGTTGTTTGTTTTTTTTTTCTAAATATGTCATGTAGTAAATAATACCAAAGTAATAGCCTTGTAGGTGGTATATTGTCAAAAGTTACTGAAATATTCCTTCTTCGTGGCCATACAGATGACAAGTATGAAATCTAAGGTGTGAGCCTCCATGACTGTAGACTGAGCTATGTCAAAATACATTGCTTTGCCAGTAGGCTAAGAACATGCATTTTCAGACCATTACCAGGGCTCAGGGTGACTTGAGAGTGAGTGTCAAACCCCACAGAGCTACCTTAGTGCATGTTTTGGTGTCTATCAATTGTTACAAAGGGTGTATACCTCCATTAGGCCACTTAGAGAATTCCTAATGAATTATTTGCCTGTAGTTCTGTTTATGTCGGTAGTTACCTGTCCACATTTGAAGTTTTACCTCCATTCACCCTTGCTGGCTCCTGGCTAAAGAGCCCTCATCCTCTCTTTGGCCTCGGGAGGCCAAAATTCATTCCTGTGTTATCAGCAGGCACAAATGTAGTCCATAATCCTGAACCTCAGTGCTATGCACTAAGACACCAAGATTGTTCTATTTTTCTCTTCCTTTTTGAAGCACTGTACTCCTGTTTCTCATCCTTCAGATAGCACTGCAGTATTTCCTATTATACTGGTAATACATGGAAGAAGATAATGAAGCAAACATTGTCTTGTACAGACCTTTTCATCCTTTCACAATCTAAAGCTGTTACTGTCAGTTAGCAGCATTTTTCAAAGATGTGCAGTAGGTTTATGTCATATTAGAAATAAAATAAATTGCTTAAACTCTGGTGTACTTTCTCCACTCCTCTTCCTGGGTGAGCCAGTGCTTGACAATAGAAAACTTTGCAGACTACATTTTAAGACTCCAGTCCTCTTAAATACCATCAAGACTGGTCAAAGTTCTCTGCAAGTGTCTGGTTGTTCAGGCTCTGTGCTCTTGCTGACCACGCGGTCCTGCTGTCATTGCTTTGTTCATATACCTTGACAGTGCTTATAGCTCTAACAGGTCTTGAATTCTGATCTAATTCCATTCCTTGTCCATTATTTTACTGCTTGCTTTTCATTTTCTACATCCTCCGGCACACAGGCTCTGAAATAGTCCTGTTAAATACTAAGTGGGATAAAACTGGTTTGTGCGTCTTCCCCTGGCCTTTCTCAGGCTGGACCAGTTGTACTCAGTAAACAACTGTGAGATGGTTTTATTTCGATCTGCTAATTTCTAATGTATCATTTAAAGCCAGAATGGACAAATATTATTGAAAAAAAAAAGCTATATAAGTATGTTTGTACATTTTCAGGAAGAACTTTTGAGTAACTAATGTGACCTTTGGATAACTATTATTTTATGCTTGCTTTTTTTTGTCATTTTTTTCCCCTTCATTGTATTACTCTTTTGCTCTTCTCTCCATTCATGCTCTTCATTTCTCTGTTTCTGTATAATACACATGGATACAAATATTTTTAGTATTTTTTGCGTATTTTTTGAAGTTTGAAACATGCTGCTCACATGTCCAACTATTCTTAAGGATCATCTAAATTATAATGTTAGTAATCTGCTTATAACTTGACTATTGCTCCAGTATGATTTTGGTTTTTTTTCCCCCCACATTCTTTTCACTTATAATTCTTTAGCCCTCTTCATTTTTACTTACTTTTTGTTGTCAACTGTACATGTCTTCTGTACTTTGATATGTATAGTATTATTAATTAGACTCTGCATTCAGAACCCAACTGCTTTAATGAGCTTAATGTAAATAAGATTTGTTTTTGGGATATCAAACCATTTCCTTCTATTTTAATATTATCTCTTACTTTATTCTCTCATGCTAGTATTAATGAAGATTTATCATTAAAAAGAAGCAACACTTGACGATAGAAGGGTAAGGGAAGTGAGACTAAGCTGCCTTTAAGCCACATTTGCACCTATATTTTGACATATTGCCAGGACCAGAGGGGTCTCTGGCCAGAACTGGAGCCACCTCGTAGCTGCTCTAAGTGAATGCGGAAATTGCAAGACACATGGAAATGCCGTGGTGCGGGTGCTGCAGCTGATGTTCCCTTCCAGAGTTTTGCCAAAGTGTTCTGAAATATCTCAGCAGCAACAGTAAATCACATTGCTAATTCCTCTGCTGTGGGAATTCTTTTAACATCTCGTTATGCTATCAGAGCAGGAATCAGAATCTGCCCGGGTAGAATTTTCTGTATCCTTTTTTATTGAGTGATGCACAGTGAGTTTAGTCTTAGGAATGTGTTTCAAGAGAAGGAAAATGCCTGGCTGAAGGATTTCTGGTTCTTCAAAGCTGATAAAACTCTGAAAGAAGTTCCTTTGTTGAAATACCATTTCCTTGAAGAGGTTTGACCGTTGAGGGGGATAGAGGGTGAAGAAATCTGCAGACTTTCTGTGTTAGAAGGGGGTATAGCCAGTAGATTTGACCAAAAAGACATGTTTTAGCAGAAGATGATAGCCAGTGTGTCTGGTAAACTTTAGCAGCAGCTGTGCTGGAGTGCTGTGCCCTGAAGGAAAGCTTGCCGTCCTACAGCCGCCGTCAGCGACTCCTCCGCACATGGGCCTTTTCCCAAGTATTTTGTGGTGGTCCAGGATCAATCCCTCTTTGCTGCAGGGGCATCAGGATACAGTTTGTCTGCTCTTGTGGGCACTATTCACATCTTCCTTCTCTCACTGGTAACTTACAAATCAGTGTCTTGTGAGATGCTGAGCTATGAGATTGTTAGGTTTGGGCCACGTTAATGTAGTTGGGTTGGGATTAGGCCCTGTAGACATCTCTTAGTATGACTTACTATTTATTTGAATAATTTTTTTAATCCTTATGTTATTTTATAATGTGTGAAAAATCTAATACATAGAGAGAAATAATCTAGTAAGGTGAAATCTATAGGAGTGAGGTAGCTAGTTATTATTTGTATTTGTTTTCTGGAAAGCTTCCATTTGTTAAACTTCACCCTTTTTGTAAAGGCCTTCTTTAATTATTAGCTGAAAATCAGGTATTTATGTAATTACCATAATTATATCTACACATCTAGTGTACTTGCAATTATTTCATTAAAAATTGTAATTATTATACAATTATAGGTGATAATGACGTCCTTGTAACATGTTGCAGAAGCCCTAATTAAATGGTGGCATAAATGAATTGGAAGTGATTTTGAAGTTTTGAACATTGTTTTATCGGAAATATCAGAAGTGATTCATCCAGATTATGAACTGGCAGTAAAACCCCTCCAAAGTTATTTTGAGAGAAGATTTCACAGAGCTCGTGGGAAAGGATTTGTCTCTATTGCCTTGCTATCTTCACTTTCTGTTCTCTATATTCTTACACCTAAAATCTGTCTGCATATTATTAATAGAAGGGTGCATTGTGTAAGAAGAAGATTTTACAGCTTATTGAATCTTTCTAGAAGGTTCAGCCCGGAGCAAATAGATCTATGTGCAAGCACAATCTGTTCTTAGACATCCTTCTTCTATGCAGAGGGAAAAACCTACCCAACAGTTCGTTCAAGATGATGAAAAAGCTCAACTAAATATAAGGATGTTTTCATTATGTGCTGAGTTTCAATAATCTTCTATATATTGAAGCGCAACTCTACGTATTAAGGAAAAAGAAAAAAAGTTGCCCTTGTAGCACAAATCTCTATGATGGTCCAAGGACAGGAGGTGGACTAAGCAGCATGGATACAGAGGAACCCTATGGAGCCATCTCCCTTTCTCTCCTCTGGAGTGGATGGGGAATGACGAGCAAGGATGACATATGCCAGAATCTACCAAAACCTCAGGATCACAGATTTCTCATCCTCTTTCATTTCAACCTTCTGTAATGTACAGATGATCTCACTTCTCTTCCTTCAGTTCATTTTAAGTCATTGAAAGTGTCGGTAAGGCATATATAGTTTGTAGGCTTATTTTATCATTCTGTTTTGTTGGTTTTTTTTTTAACATCTAATGTAGTGTGTTCTTAAGTGATGAATGTAGAGCAATGTGTGCCGATGGCATGACTGGCAACCGTGTAGCCGCCCTTACCATGACATCCACCTCAGTTTTACTTCCAAAGACACCACTTTACTGTTGGGTTGAGTCTCTGGACAGACTGGAGCTTTGTACAAACCATCTTGAGGGGCCTCCCATCTCTCCTGCACCCGGCTGCTCACCTCCCACCTACCAGCTGGGGCTCCTCCTCCAGTCCTTGCTCCCAGTTTTGTTAGGGGAATGACTCATGCACATTCTTCCCAGTTACTTCAGATGCATTCCAGGCAGGTTAGAGAAACCTTCTGGTTAATTCACTTAACTCCTGTCATCTCATTTTTGCTCAAGCCTAATTAAGGAGGGTTTGCAGGGTCTACTCTAATACAGGATTTTAACATTCCACAAAAGGATGGAAACAAAGCTTCAAAAGGCAGGAGATCCTGGAGGTAGCAATAATGTGTTACCGTGCCCCAATGTGAAGAAAGACCGTTTATCCATGGGCTGGAGAAGACCCTCCCTGTTTGTACCATCTTGTCTCAAGGTTTGTTGCTGAGGCAGCCAACACAAGAACCAATTTGCTTACGTGGTTGTGGTGTTTTTCTAAGGACTTGCTGCCCTTTAACCAGAAGCTGAGCATCACTGTTGTTGTCAAGCACCCTTCCAGTGCCCTGGCAGGGAATTTTTTAGCTTCTGATAACACTACTCTTTCCTTCTCGGTCTTTAATACATTAGTGTTAACGTAGTGACCAGGCAAACATACCATTCACCTGTTGAATCTATCTGAACCAAGGAGGATTTAGTCTCTGAGGATCCTCATTTCCAAAGCAGTAGTTTTAACAACATGGACCCAGTGGGAAGGGACTATGAAACATGCATCTATCTATGTAGATGCGTATTATGTCTACAGTCATAAACAGATTTGAATGCTCAAAGGAAAGCTAGTACAAGTTGTCTTACTTGATTGCAAAATTGATATTGATTCACATGTTTTTGTATTTATTTTGAAGCGCCAAAAAGAATTTGGATTTTTTTCTTTTTTTTAAATCTGAGCTTAGCTGCTGAAGGCCAGATCTAAAATACTTAACGTGAGCCAAACAGAAGATTTTGCACGTTTACCTACTCCGAGACTGCTTTTATTAATGACAGTGCTCCACGATCTATGGAGCGTTTTGGGTTCCTGAAATGCTGCTGTATATGGCTGTTCTAGAGGCAAGTTTAGTTTGGGAATTTCATGAGAAATCATCAGACTGGAAACCTAGATTTTAAAATCTTAGTCTTTTTCCTGTTTCTCTATGACGCTACACTCAGATGAAGCAGCTCTCCCTATGAATCAATTAAAGTTGTGTCATGTGGAACAGGGAAGAGAATTAAGTTCATTTTCCACACTTTCCAGTCATTAACTGAGCTGTTTGTTAATGACAACTGGATTATGTTTGCTGGAAACAACAACTTTTGAAAGAAAAAACAATTGCCCTACTAAAGTGCTGAAGCACCTGCAGTCTCTTTTATATGAAGTCTCCATAGATGAAGTCTCACATAAAGGAAGAAACAAAAGACGCATCGATTGTCTTTTCTTTAAAATGCCGTGAAACCCTTGATTAACTGGCAATTCTTGCGGTCTCGCAGTTGCAGTTCAAGTATTGAAGGTATTACCTGGCCAAAAGCACATTATGATACCAGGTGATGGGGAAATGGATGCTTGAGTTTTATAGAGACACAGAAGATTGCTGAAGAGGTCACCGTAAAAATGTCCTCCCCATCCTGAATGTGGGCCTGTTAGCAGAAATCCCTCGCATTCCCTTCTGTGCACGTTACAGTCTGTGTCGTTCACATGTGAACGAGAACATTGCCCCAGTCATGTGTTTTTGACAGCCTGATTTTGTTTCTTTTCCTGACATCTTTGAAAGATGGCTGCCGAAATGTGCTTAGGCGTGAGAGGGACATTCGCTTGCAGAGGTGAGCTGGGAGACGGAAGATGAGCTGAAAGCAGCAGTCAAATCTGACAGCAAAAGCGGCTCCTGACGCACAGGGTGAAGCAGGTGTACACTGCCAGGCAGTGTGCAAACCAAGCATAGAAATAGGAATAAAAGGCTCTTTCCCTCTAGGCAAAATAAGACCAAGAAGAAGGCAGTGCACAATTCCACCCTGCAGTTTTCTGTGGCAGAAACTATTCTTCTCTCCAGAGTTTGCTAACATATATCGGTTGCTGTTTTTCTGCCCAGAGCTTTGACATACTCAACTACAAGCGAGTTTGGCTGAGTATCAGCACAACAAACAAGCAACAGTCAAAGGAGAGAGGAGGAAACAAAGATTTTACCAGAAATGCTCCGTATCCCTTCTACACTTGATATTTGCACTGTGTAAGTGATCTGGTTGTCACCTCTGTGTCCAGCACCTGGGCATGTGTTAGAGGAGCTGTCACAAAATAGGTTTGAGCTAAGGTAGAGCAGAAGCTAGACCTTGATATTGCTTGCTTAAAAATAGATGAACTCAGCAGTAAGTCGGATTTTGGCCTGTCTTTGAATTATGAATATTATTCTAAATGCTGTCACTTCCTTAAAGAAATACGGTGGTTTCTTTTGAATTTTAAGTGACTTTGGATTGAAATTCTGTGTGAGTGATTATCTGGCTCAGTGAATCCTGTTGTTATTATTAGCAATTTCGGGTGTTAACCTCTTCACGGCTGAAATCTCTAAGTGCAGCATGACATTGTACTGGCACTCAGGAACTAGAAAGGTTAAGAAGCCATTGAAACACATTCAGGAAATGTCATAATTTTCAGGCTGATGAAGTGCTAGCCTGGAAGAGAACAAAGAAACGATAATAATGATTACATTTACTTGATGCTTGTGAAGAAGACATTTTGAAGGAGAGCGGGCCGTAGACAAGTAGCTCATTTTTGGTTCTGCTTCCATTAGTTATGTCACAGTTCTGCTTTACTTCTGTAACCCCAGAATAGTGCTGTTTAAATGGAGCTTGGTTGTAGAGGGATGATTTTGTCCCTTTGCCAGATGTCCCTTTGCAATCGTTCTAGACCTCACTAGCCTTTCCCCATTCCCTCCCTCCCTCGGCTAAGCAGCATCTGGCCCTCTCCCTCTGGTGAACTTGTGTGACTCTATTTCAAGTATAGATTTAGTTATTAAATCTGGAGATAAAGTATGGATCTGTTCCACTAATCAGATACTACAGTGATTAGAGCCATAGAAATACTGGGAGAGATCAATTAGATTAGATTATCAAATCATTATAAGGAAACTCTTAAAGAGAAAGCAAGACAAAGTAATCTTGTGTCACTGTATTTCTTCCAAGAATATTTATACTCCGTTATTGTTTGTTTGCCTCTCTTTTATTTACATGTGCGAAGACCACAGCGGCACCAAGCCTCATGCTCAGAACTGGGCTGGAGAACAGAACAAACCAATTTTGTTGGTCATAGGCTAAAACACATTATTGTTTGTACTCTGGGTGAAAAAATACGTGCATGTGGAAATCTTAGTTTATAAAGCAATTGGGCAGTTTCTTGGGGAGAGCTCACTTCAGTTCTGTGGGGTTAGGTGGGAAGCCTTCTGCTCTCTTGCCAGTCTTTTATTATCCTTTTATTATCTCTCACCTCATTCTGCATTTATTATTATAACCGTGCAATCTTGTTTTGACTACTTTTATTGCATAAACCCAGCACGATGAACCAACAGTATCTAATTCAGATAAAGGTTTGTAATTCATTCTGTGATTTTCTGGGCTCCTGTGAAAATGGTTTTCCTGTGTATAAGCCATTTGTGTTGGTCCTAAACCTTGAAGTTGTGATTTCTACAGCCTACAGTGTCATTCTCTTAACATATATGTGTGTGTATATACATATATATATAAAAGCGCTTTTCTTTATTAATATATATTTTAGTACGTACTCCGGCTAATGCTAATGTGCTGTTTTCATGAGAGAATTGGCAGAATAGTATACATCAAAGGCAACAATTAGCGTATTTTCATTTGACTTGTTCAGCCTATTAGGCTGTTAAATTTTGCCTAGAAAATCATTAGCATGTTTAATTTGGGAAGGAGGCTTTTGGAAGAGGAGTTGTGGATGTAAATCAATCCATGAGGAGGCTCTCATACAGTACTACAGCACAGCAGCTAGAGCTCTGAAATATCATGGAATGTTTTCCCATATTATTAACTGTAAATGCAAAGAGGTGGAAAAAACTGCAGGATTATCACTGGCTGAGGAGTTAACAAAGAAGCTTCTGGTGGTTTTGTCTAATATTAAAATCTAATGCGAGTTTGTATCAGATTCTTTTCTTACCGAATATTGGCGTATTTTTGCCAGTTTGCAACGGCAGGTTTGCAACTGCAGGACACCTGCTCTTTTTTCAGTGAAGGTGAAGGACACCCAAATCAGACTTCACATAATGTACTTCATGATTTTTTTTTTTTTCTTTCTTTCCCTAAAACTAGTTCAAGAGCTGTTGCTTCGCAGACGGTGTTGTAACTGATGGGAATGTTGCTTGCTATTTCAGAATTAGCTGAAGTTGAAAAAGTGACAGAAAACCCCATGATGTGCCTTTTTCCCCATCTTTATTGGGAGCATGTGACCTCACATTCTGTCAATTTAGAAACTGTTATCTGGTATTAAATAAATTTAAAAAGGCTTGGGTTTTGACCACTTAAAGTCAAAGAGGAAAGGTCAGAAATCTACACCAAAATAGAACAAATATTAACTAAATATTCCATCATACAGCAGATAATCAGAGCCTTTGTGTGCCCTGCTGTGCCAATATCTATTCAGAAGCTAGTCATTATGACTCTGTTCTAAAAGAGAACTAATTTTGAAGACTTCACTGCACTAAAATCAAGTAATTTACTGCCCTTTTTTGCCTGTGTTTTTATGATGTTTTGCCTGATTAAACATTCAGTACTAGACACAGTGGCTTCTGGTTTTGTCCCTGCACTTTTCAGGTTCAAATTTCTTTGAGTGCAGTTACTATTCTTTGGAGCCAAAGTACTTAATTGCCTTCATAAACTAGGATATTTAGTGGCAAGACTGACATGAGCATCACGATTACATTATTGATTATTTTGAAGGCACAAAAATCCCTAAGTCCTTCCATTGTGCTCCAGTGGAAAGCACCTGTACCCATTCACACCCAGTGGGTAAATTTGTTACCATATAGAAGTCAATCACGAAATTCAAGTTTCACAAGACCAGGCTCAAATTCCCATTTCTAGAAGATGAAAAGACATGAGCTTAGAGGCAGATACAGGGGGTTTTGTAGATTTTGAAAATTTTGCTGGAGATGAATAATTACTTTTTCCTTTTCTTTGTTTTTATTTTTTTCCTTCATTCTTATTTTCTTGAAATAATTTCATACCTGTCTTGTATCATAGCCTTGCCTATAATAACAAATCTTTTACCCTTTCCTGTGCTTATTTCTTTTTCGTTGCCTGTGATTTGTCTTTATTTTATGTTTCCCCCCCCCCCCCTTTTTTTTTTTTTAAACTTTAGAAACGTTTACTACATCTTTATGGCTACAAAACCATGAGCTATTCATTTGCCACTATATCCTTTAATTTTTACCTTTCCATTGAATATGGAGAAACTAGAACAAAAGAGTGGGCTTCTGCAAAGTCACACATGGAGAGGGAAAGGGACTGCATATCATTGTGGAGCTGAAATTAAAAAAAAACTCATTGTTTTTATCGTGTGTTTATTTTTTTTGGCGGGGCTGTTTATGATGCTCCTGGGCTGCTTTTATGACTCGCATAGCTGAAGGAATGCTTTGTATCTTTAATTCCTGCACAACTTCATCCTCATTTTTCCTAAGTGCAAGTATTTGTCAGTCAGTTACCCCCTATAGGGGTGAGAATCACGTTTCATCTTAGCCTATGAAATATTTTCTACCTCCCACTTGTCTTACTGCCTTACAGTCTCCAAATAGGGGAAAAAAGAAAGGGTTGCTGCAGCTTTTATTAATTATTTACGTGCTGTTATCAAACATTCCTAGAGTGTTGTAAATTTACAGGCTTTAGTGCAAACTCGGAGAAAACAGGTTCGCTGCTCTGGAGAATTTACGGGGCAGAAAAGACAACAGAGGTGAAGATATAAAGCCAGTGGTTGTAGTAAAGTAGTGCAGGATGTGGGAGCTTTGCTAAAGAGGGGTTGCCATAATACACGGTGTGCAGGAGAGCGTGCGTGTGCAGGGTGCGTCTGCAGGGTGCCCGAAGAGGAGGAAGAGGCAGCAGTAAAAGCCAGTAACAAATAACGTACAGGGATTACAAGAAAAGCAGAAGGATTGACCTGATTTGTGTGTTTACCACTCGGCGTCTTAGCGGTGCTCTTTCAGCTCCTGAATGTGATCGTTTAACTCAACGAGTGGCAGAGGCAGGCGCGTGCTTCAGACCGAGCCCGACGGGACCGAACCGCGCTCTCTCTCCACCGTGGCGAGTTCACGTGTGTGCCAGTTAGGGACCATTTCCAAAAGTCTCATCAAACGGCGGAAAATTAATTCCCTTCAGAGGAATTAATGACACATTCAAGCCATAGCACAAGGCTTTCTTTGGGCCTGTCAGAGTAGCCACTGTATTTCTGTCCTTCCCAGAGGCAGCGGCGGTGTGACGGCCAAGTGCTGCGTCAGATGCCCACTGAAGCGTTTTTTTGAACTCAATCCCTAGCTTTATGTAGAACCATTATAATTTTCTCCCCCCCCTTTTTTTTTTTCTAATATGAGTCTATTTTTAGATGCAGGAAAGGATGAGCACAAAGAATAAAAGAGTATATAAACAACAAGGAGTAATCAGAGGTGAATAGGGCAGACTTAGCTTACAGAAATCCCCAGATGCTGACATTATTTGCCAGCGACTTTGTTACGGTATTACACATTGTGTGGCAGTGCACATCGTATGGTAGTGTGGCCACTCTGTCATACAACTGCTGCTGTGGAGGTCACCTGAAGAAACGGAATATTAAATGACATACTATATGATAGAATAATCAGCCACAGCATAAAAAAATAAACGTGTCTGGGTGCCACACTGTCTCACCTTGTTCTGGTCAGTGCAAAGGGCTGCTCTAAATCACTTCTGACTGGGTTTTCAAGCATCGCTTCTTTTCCGATCATATACAGTTGATCGTACTGAAGAGCTGCAGAGTGTATTCAGAGACTCCATCCACACATATTTAAGGCCCTCACTTAAGCATGTTCATAAGGAGAGCAGTTGTGGAACGTGGGGTCTATCCAGGAGTAGTTCAAGGTGGGTATTGATTTAGAGACTCGCCCGGTAGTAACACTGCCATTTACTGTTATAGGAGCAGGATTTGTCCTGTAGTTTGCTGACGCTAGAGGGGTGACTCCTAGGGACCGTAAAGCCCCTGGATATTGCTTTGGCAGTTTAAAAGGGTTGTCAAATGTCTGCAGGTCTAGTTATAGGGCTATTATAAAATAGGCATAATTGTAGTCACTGTATGGATTCTGGGCAAGACAAATATGTGTTTGGTCGTGTGATTTCACCCTGAGCTAAGATGACTTTGCTTCTGGTCTTCTCCACCTGCAGTTGCATTTATTTGCTTATTTGCTATAACTTTCTTTTCACTAACTTTAAGAGGGAGTATTTTCAGCTGTAGGAGTGTAGCGTATGCCTCTGAGCCTGTGGACAAAAAGACCAGCCAAAAGCTATAGACAGGAATGAATACATAATCAGCAGCCTTGTACTTGCCTGTTACAACTAAATAGCATTAAAGAACAGAACATTTGACTGTAATGTAAGTTGCAGTTACTTCCCTGCCAGGGCAGCAATCCTCTTGAGGCTGCCGTCTATTGCAACTTGAGCGATTGCTAATTGCTTTTATGAAAGCACCAGCTTCAATTATATTTTTTAGTGTGTCACCTGTACAGCTTTGTATTTGCATGTATTTAACAAGGCATTCACGCAACGCTGAAAAAAAATGAGGGAACAGTCCTAGAAAACTTGAGATGCTCGTTTGAGGAGCAGTATTAAACACGCTGAAGCCACAGGACAAACTGTATTGTACCTACCACGCTTTCAGGTTGGAAAAGTGGGAAAAAATGCAATGTTTTGCTACCTGTGAACGCTGCCCACGCCTCCTGTTGATCTGCTGGGTTTGCACCTGGCACTGATGAAATGCTGCTGCACAGAGCAAGTACCTATTATTTGTTAGCTGCTTTTGGTGTCAGACTTCACAGATCCTGCAACACGCCCAAAATGCTGACTGTTCCAGCAGATGTTAAGTGCTTAGTGGGTTTATAGGAAGAACTGATGTCCCTGATAACTGACTTTGCTGAAAGGAGAGAGGACCTTAACAACGCATCTGGGGGTTCACCTTAGGCATTGCAAAACTTCAGGTTTGGCTCCAGAGCGTCTGGCTTGAGCCTAACGTGGCTTTTATGTCTTTCTTTGGAGTCGTCATGTCACTTGTTCTGGCAGGAGATGCGACAAAATTATTGTACTTCTTTTGAGTTTTCTATGTTATCTTAATGGCCCTGAAATTTTCTTGAAGGAAGTTTAGATTGTGTGGCATACAGTGACAAGTGCATTAATGCCAGTGTTTCTGTGACCACAGCTTTTCAGTATCCATACTCATTTTATGGTCTGTGGTAGGCAAGGTTGAACTGCTTTATTGTTTTGCTCTGTTTTAGTGAATCAGAGTAATTCCTCACAGTAATAAACCAGAGACTCAAACTGGCAAAAATCTGATCCCTAATTGACCTTATCTTGCTGCCAGTCTGATGTAACCCTGATTCCGATGTGATCTTGCCCTCCTTTCTTGTGAATAGTGAAAGAACGTTCACTTTCATTGATTAAAAACCTTAGTTTTCCTAAAAAAAACCCAACAAAAAACCACAAAAAAAAACAAGGTTAAAGAAGAAGAAAGAATGTATTTCAGGCATTTCCCACACTGGGAATATGTTTTATTGTTTTCCAAAATTAAAATTGCTTGCACTTTTAAAATTGAATATATTGCTGATGTCACTCTGCATTCTTGGATACCTCTGGGTCTTTGTGCATGTGGCGGTGCCTGTAGCTGTAAAATCCTGCTCCAAGTGCAGTCTAGAAGCTAAAAACCCTGGTACCTAACAGTTTTGGGAGGCAGATGTAGATTTTATTGCTCTGTCTCTCTGCTTTTTTCCTGCTTAAGAAAACCCCAACCAACCAAGCAAACAAAAACCCCGTGTTACATATTTTCAACAAAATGGTATTCAGATTAAATAATTACAAGACAGACTTGTAACCTACTGATTACTTTGTGCTTGGGAGTTACCCTTGCAGTAGGTGAAAACATTGGTAAAATGGTGATAAAGAAAATATACGTTGTTTATTAGAGAACCATTTCTAGATGAAATAAGATAAATTTTTAGGTTTCGTAAACCAAAGCAACATAAAAATAAAAGCTAAGAGTACATTTTATGGATTTTCAACCCAATTACTATTTATTAAACTTTAAAATTTATTAAACAGTTCTTTAGATTTCTGTATTTCATATACTTCATTGTGCAATAATAGAGAGCTGAGACAAAAATTGACTTGGACCCAACTGAAATCAAAGTGAACCAATTTCTTCATTTTCATTCCTCCAACAGACAGAAATACATAAAGTAGAAAAGTCATAAAAACTTTATAATTAAATATGAAAAGTCGTTGCTACTTATACATCATGGATAGTTTCAGGAACAAAGATGCGCAAAGTTCTTAAAAAAAAGAAGAAAAAACTCCCATTTAATCCTGTATCTCTATAAAAAATTAATAGCAATGCAACATTGAGGATTACAATCCAGCCTTCAGAAGTGCTTCTGCCATGTCGTATCAGTCTTCTCCTCATCCTCTGTAGTGTTCTGAACCATAGTTTATGGTACACTAGATTTTTCAGGGAAAGCAAAAAATGCTCCCTTCTGTGGGGAAGGGGAAGGCAGAATTTCCCCACCAGCTGTACTGGTGCTTTACCAGCAGTGGGGCAGGTGGTTGTTTTTTATGAACACACATTCTGTATTTATTTAGATTTATATATTAGTATACATGTATCTTTTAGTGCTTTTATTATGGCAATTTGAGGTATGTTGGCTGAAGTGCCCAATATAAATATTAAAAAGTAATTATACGTGTGATTTGGAAAAAAAGAAAAAACGATCAATTATTTGCTTCTTCTGTGTAAAAAAAAATAAACAACAAAACACAACATTGAAAGGTTCGGAAGTTTAATCTTCTTAAGTTTATTTTTGCTTGTCTTGGGCAGAGGGACTTAGCTCATCCCAGAGCTTTTACGGGTCTTTTTAGGAGCCAGGAAAAATTACCTCATTTAATCTACATGGGGGGTCCTAGAACCATAGAATTATCAAGGTTGAAAATGACCTTCAAGATCATCAAATCCAACCATCTACTAAACATTATCATGACCCCTAAACCATATTCTGAGGCACCACATCGTTAGCATCCTAACATTAAGTAAGAGACCAGGACTTCAGTTGTCCAAAATACTTTTTTATTCTTAGTATTCTCGCTTTCAGAAGTTAAATTTGACTCTCATGACTGCCTCTGAGGTGATAAAACCTCATTTTCCTGGCTGCTGTAGGCTTTTGCTGGCCCACATTTCTGACGCGAAAAGCAACATGAGGAGCTTGTGTATTTTGAAACTGTTTTGAAAACCAGAGCAAAGTTTTTTCATATGTAACAGAGGGGGGAAAAAAGGGGCACACTCTATTTCTTTTTCTTCTCCTCTGCAGGTAATCTTTAAACTGACTCTGCCTTTTCATAATTCCTTTTAGAATGAAAATTTTGATCAGAAATTGCAATTCGTGTTATGGTAGAAACACTGCAAAAAAAGAAGTTGTCATTTAAAGTGGAAAATCTGATTGAAGCTTAACTGTAGGCAAACTGGAATGTAAAGTTAAAGACTGGAGTGGAAGGCAGCCTCCTTCTTTGAACAATAGGCATAAATATTTACACTCCCCAAACAGTTAATAATTCATTATACAAAACAGTCATGGAATATACTGTGTTGATGCTGTATAGCAATTTTTTTGTATTTTATTTTTTAATTTGTATTTTTTTTCTTTTAAAAAAGCAGCACCTTTATTCCCCGGGCACTTTGTGAAGTGATTTTTCACTCGTGACAGATTCCATAACATCACATCCCGCTGTTACTGGGCCATGGGTGCCAGCTGGTGCCCTATACTGTCCATGGCTCCTCTTTGCCTTCCTATCATGCCCTAGGGCTTCTCCCATGATTTATTCCAGGTACTGACAATAGGGATCCCTACAGATAGAGCTGCTTTATCCACATGTTTCTTCTCCCTAGTTTTACTTGCTTCGAGTTCGAGCAATTAAAGCCATCTATGCTGGTATTGGCATCAGGCTGAATGTTGTGCGAGAAGCTCAGTGAAGACCTAGTAGCTGTTTGCAAGGAGAAGGCAGAAATGCACTATTTTAACTTGCAAAGAAAGCTGTTGCTGTTTGATGGAGGACCTGTGTTCCCCCCTTGCCCTGAAGCAGGCATGGGGTAGATGTGAGCATGTAATTATAAGATTGTAGACTGTTTCATAGGGTGTTTGCATAAAAAGCCAAGTTAGATTCAATTAATTTAACGCTGGTGTTTCTTAAACTCCCAGTCTTTTGACTCTTCAACCTTAATATTATTTTAATATAGTTTCTTGAGATTAATGCAAAGAGTCCCCTAGATCCTATAAATCTGATAAACACATGGAAAATCTAACAGGAGATGTTTCTGAGAAAGAATGGGAAAATGCGTGTTTATATGGAAATGAGAAAATGTTTCTTTATAGTGGCTTTTAGAAAAATGGCTGTAAACTACCACAGAAGGAGAGTGAAAGCTTCATCCCTTTGAAATCAAAGGGATTTATTTGAGAGTTTATGTGATTAGCACAGAAAAGATATCTGCTGCAGTAGAGGCAGAAGGATTTTCTAAAGAAGCCTTTAAAGTGACAAAGTGAACTGTTAAATTCTGTAGATTTCTATAGTAGTATTCTATAGGATTCCAGCATGTTTCTTACAGCAGAAAATTCACTTTATAAGTATGCTTATTTGCATTATTTATAATCCAAAGATAAAATTCAGACTGTTTCTTTAAAAAAAAATAAATTAAAAAAAAAAGTTACCATTTTCCTATGTTGGTTGCTGCCGGAATAGTACAGTGTGTTCACTTAAATTCTGGGGTGGTGTGCTGGAGGACAGGTAGTTGCATCTTCTTACACTTAATATTAACATTGGATTAAGAAAGCCAAAATGAGAATCATCTACTTGATCTTACACAATTAAGCATTAGTCTTGTTTAAAGCTTTAAAGTATCAGACAGTACAGCAGTGCAAGTTCTAATTAGCATCCTAGCTGATGCATATATTGGTGTTCATGCGAAATAAACATGCCAAAGTGCATAATACATGTATTATTTTTATGCTTGTGGGGTTTTCTTGTGACACTAATTATAAATCAGATGACAAAAGGGTTATGAGATGATGTTCTTATTAATTCAAGCAAAATACACTGATACATTGATTTTTTTTTCCTCCATTACAAGACTGGAAAGTCAGAAATGACTTGCTGTCCTCACCTTGGCTCCTGTTTGAGATTACAGAAAAAAATACCTTGAGCTACTATAATTTCATAGAATAACAGAATCGTTTCAGTTGGAAGAGACCTTTAAGGTCATTGAGTGCAAGCATTAACCGAACACTGCCAAGGCCACCACTAAACTGTGTCCCTAAGCACATCGTTGGCCATCTTTTTCCAAAATTTTTACCTTTTCCTTTTCAAGGTGTTTTCAGCAATCACAAAGAAATAATTTAGCTGAAATTTTCATGGAGCCACTGGCTTCAGGAAGCTTAAAGAATGACAGGAGCTTTGGTGAGGTTTGTGATTTACAAATCTGTGCGAGTGTTAGTGTGACAGTGATGATCTGTCACTGCAAGGGTACTGATTTTCCTGGACCCGTGATGGCCTTTGGGTTTCATCCAGCTCTTTGGGATGGCACAGAAGGAAAGATTCACACAGTTTTCCACAGGGGATTTTGATGAGTCTCTGGCCTGGAGTGGGGAACCCCCTGTATACAGGGAGGCAGTGGATATCTGCTTGGCACGACTGCTTGCATCCCTGCGCAGGGGACAGGTTTATTGCAGTGAGCACTTCTCTCCCCTTAGCTGGAGAAATAGTTGCTCGTATTGCGGGTTATGTCAGGCAGGCATCCCTCTTTGGCTGTAAAATCTCCATCCCTTCCTCCTCTCGCTCCGTTCTTTCCCTTCCCCCCAGCAAAAAGCACATCCCATGGCAGCAGAACCAGCAGCACAAATTCAAGAGCAGAACTGTACAAGAGAGAAAGGAGGTTAAAAGCCCTTAAAACATATGGCATGCTTTGGCTTAATAGGAAGTAGGTGGCAATCTCCACAGGGATGCTGCGTGTTTTTTGAAGCATTTGTTTCCTGAATACCTTTTTATGATTCTTTTTTTCCAGCATAGACACGCAGTAAGTGAATGTAACTAGAGTATATGCTGTGGTGTAATATGCGCCTTCTGTAAATGTGACAGTGATGAGTTTGACGAAAGAGGAGGTGGGAACCAAAACAAAGACAGAAAGTGCTGTAAGGACTGTGTAGAAATTAAGTGCAGGTGCCATTTAGGGTATTGCTGTAGAGCCTGCTGATACTGTTTACTTCCCTGCTGAGGTAGAAATCTTTCTCCGCTAAAAGCCTTCACAAGAGCACTGAGGATATCCCTGTGCAGCAGTGTATTACAGGACACACATCGGAGAGGAAAACTGTTAAAGCCACCTCTTAGTTTTATTGAATTATTACTGCTCTGAGAAAAAAAAATTAAGAAAAACCCAGCTGTTAAATGTAGTGCTTTTGGAGCGAGCATGTTTACTTCAGCGTGGCACTTAAAATGTATTTATCCCAAAATCAAACAGCAAAAGCTACAGCACTGGATGTAAGGAGCACATTTACAGATCTGGGTTACTTCTCTTGCAAGAGCTGCCTTTGGGGGCACAGAGAGGGCAGCTGTGGCCAGTCCTGTGAGGGGTTAGACTTATGGGGAGGGCAGGGGGGTCTCTGCGGTGGGGGTCAGCAGGGGGAGGCTCAGGAACACCGGGCACAGGCTAAATTACAGGTTAGAGATGGCCGAGTAGCTTGTTTCCACCTCTTCCCTTCCTCCTCCTTTCCTTCTCCTCCTCTCCCTCCCTTGCTGTTCTCTGTCTCCCTCTGAGTATGCATTTGTGGTGCTGAGGCAGGACTGTAGAGCCTTGAGCATCCTGTGGCAGTTCGTAGAGCACTGTGGCAATTTATTTTTCTTTTATTACACAAAAAAAGGGATTCACATTTCCCTACGCTCTATCTGTGTACAGCTTCTGTTCCTCAGGATACAAAGGCAGAAAACAAAGTGTGTTCCTATAAAAAGTAGGTAGGAATTTTAACCATTGTCTAGAAGTCCTCACAATATTGTGACTGCTGTGGCAGGTGAATAATGAGCCACTATGCTGGGCTTCCAGCTAAATGGGGCTTTGTCCTGTCTACGCGGCAAAGGCATCCAGAAGAATGCAGAGCAGTTTTCCAGTATACAATGAATCACTCAGTGAGGCCAAATGACACTCTCCAAACACTCGTCCCAGATATTACAGCTGTTGAAGGAAGCTGCTTACAAAACAAGGGTAGGCTCAGTCGCTTCGTGACCTTACAGTTCCTGCGCTGTAGGAAATACTTGGGGGTAGCTCTCGGCAGGACTAGCATTGCTTTTAAACCCTTAAAGCGCTGCAAATGGAATCACTGGAGTGTTAGAAAGATATTATGTTGGGACCTGACCCCGCAGGATGTACTCTGAAAGCAGTGTGGTAGCCATTTAGGGTATGTGATTCAGAAATTTGGCAAAACAAAGGAAAGGAGTACCAGGAAACGGGAGATTTGTCTCTCCCGAGCTGGGAAACCTGTTACAGTTGTAACATACTCAGTGAAATGGACTTTCCCTTGCATGCTCCGCTTCTGCTACAGATGGAGTTGTGTCACTATTTATGTATATAAGTGGGAATTTGGGAAGTTTTGCAAAGCAAAACAGATAGTTTAAATGCAGTGGGCTTAAACATAATCTCCTCAGTGCATTTATGGCGTGGAAGAGTTCTAGGTGTTGTGGCTGTGACCACCGCAGTGTGATGAAGTACTGTAATCTAGCTATTAGCCCTGCTTTTGCTACTCCCATGATCAGTCACATAAACTGTACTTTACATTGCCCTGTATAAGCTCTTAGAATGCTCTGTGAGCAGCAACAGTCACTCTTACGCATTAGGGCAATGGGAATATATTATTTACAGGCTATACTTGCCTTCAATTTCCATCCATTTTATTTCCTTGAAAATTTCATGTGTTTCTGAAGTACAGTCATAGGTTAGGCCATATTCCAGCTAGATTTGGAGAAAAGGTTTCATTTGAACATCGATCCACTGCTGCATCACTTTACTTCACGGATAATCAGTTTCTTAGTGTTGATAATATACATTATTAAACTGCACTTTCATTTTAATGAATTTCTGTTAAGAGAGATTATGTCCCAGTGATTCACAATATTTATATACCTGCATAACTCAGAAAACAGGAGACTGTACCACAGAGGGAATATAGGCTTGTCTGCAGCCTTTTTTATGAAGAAATCTTTACCTGTAAAGCAATGTCAATATATAATTCCTATGCAGATGCTTTGGGAGAAAAAAAAAAAACAAATTAATGGTATAAGCAAGCAACCATTTGTTAGGTCTGTGCTAATCATAAATGAGCAGTTTCTGGTAACTAGAAATTATCTTGTGTGTCAGTAGCCGAGCGAGGTCTTGCACTTTCTTTCTGCCCTTGGGAGTTAAACATAGTGCACCCAGCAGTCATTTCCCTGGTCCATGCTTTGCTTATCATCTGTCATAGAACAGGTTTTTTTCTTTTTTTTTTTTCTTTACTGAGGATACAAATTTTCTCTGATCCTGAGGCCGGATTGTGATAAATCACATACGCATTCACAAAGAAAACAAAGAGCGAGATGATATTAACTGGGAAAAACACACACATACACAGACTGTTGTATGTTACTTACTCTAGTGTGTAAATCTGTGCCCGTTTAATGGCCTGTTACCCCATGTGCTGTACAATATGAAAATTACACATCAATGTTCAGTAGGGAAACTGAATGGATGCTGGTGGTGCCTGCTGCCACACCCTGGAGATTTGGGCTGTTCTCTCTACCCAGGGACATCAACCTCATTGAGGTCCTGTGTCCGCTGCCAGTCTCTGTACATATCCTGGATACCCTGCAGTATCTTAACAGGATGCAAGATGTTCCTGTTTCAACAGCTGATCCAATGCGGGATCCTTGTGTTTCTTGAGCTGTGGGACCTGGCACTGAACCTTTCATTCGTTTGCCCTCAAAGCAGTGACATGGAGAAAGTAGTGATCTGAAACTGGGAGAATTTTTTCTCCTGTATCTTGGTCCCCTCCTGTGCAGCAATCAGGATCCTTCAGCGACATTTCAGGTTGACTCAGCTGCTCTTTTAGTACTGTACTGGAATAGCTTCATTACAGCCAATGGAACAATTTCATTGAGTAACTTATTCAGCAGGGTTGAGAAAGAAGCTCATAACATGGCCAGAATAAAAGGCCCAATTTTGTCATCCTTAGCTGCACAGAATTCCCATTGACTTCAGTGTGAAGGAAACAGGCTATCAGGTCCTAAGGCTGGCTGTCTAAATATAATTCTACCTGACATGTCTGACCTTTATTTTTAGAACAATTTCACTTTTAAAGGGAAGTACAGAAATACCGGAGAGTTGATTTATTTATATAGGGGAAAAGTGAAATCCTTTCTGTTCTTCTGTCTGGGTGCTGAGCATTATAATGTGCCTGCCAAACCTTATGTGTAGCTTGGCCTTCAAGCTAGACAGCAAAGCCTTAAATGAACAAAAGACACAACCAAAGCCTTGTTTGAAGTATAGCAGGAGAATGTCGGGTCTGGAATTACATTTAAGGATATCAGACTCTTTGTTTGTCTCCGAAGTTACATTTAAAAAGATTCAGGTGGGACAGAGTTAAACCTTGGCGCCAAATGAAGGTGGTCATCTGTAACGTTTTCGTATTACAAAAGGTACGACATGTACTGTTACATTGATTTGCGAGGTCCAAGAAGTGGCACTGGAAAGAGTCCAAGCTTCATTTTGCCTAGACTAAAGCAACGGTTTACAAATGTTGTTCTGTGATTTATTTATTTTTTTCCCTGGCGTTTAGCTGAATGCAATGATAAAATTTATCTGCAGAGTATTCCCCTAACAAGACTTGCAATGTAAGACTAAAACAGCAGATGGCACCCGGGAGCATTACTGCCAGGGAGACAATCGGAGCCTGGTGTTGCAATTGGTTTAAAACAAATAAAGCAACAATCTCCTCTTCTTGCTAGCGGTGAGTGTGTTTAGACCCCAGATATCTTTTATTTTACTTGTTTCTTGCAATCCTTGAAGTCCTCTGGAAGAATCTTAAATACTTTTCAAAATAATTGGACTCAATATTATAAAAATCTCTCAATACTACACAAAAATCAGTAAACTTCTGTTACAAATGCCAAGATACTAGGTGAAGGAATGTGGGCACAGACCCAGTAACTTCCTTGGCACTACGGGGATCATTTCTTTTGAAAATAACTTGTGTCAGGTTTGGGATGAGACTCTTCCATTCCATGACACTTGCATCATCTCTGTCTACTATGAATATCCTGGCCAGCTGTGGGGATGTGATTAATACATCAGTCATGTCACAAAAATAATTCTGTAATGTTATCTTTGTATTTTCAAAATCTGATACCTTTCCCTCTTGATTGTGTAGCTGTTTCATAGCTACTGTGTGGGCTAAGCCAGCTATCCCAATGCAGTGCATTGAAACAAGCTTAACTCTTATAAAGGAAAAAATGCAGTTTAAAAAACTGTGATGTACTATTTAAAAAATAGGGGGTTTAATTAAAAGGCCCTGTAAAAAGTAAACTATAAAACTGAATTGTCACCGTATCATTTATAAATACATTATTTCCACAATCATAATGTAATTCTTATTTGCACTTTATATAATGATTATCACATTTATCTCATTTAACTTATTGGTATATTTTACTGAAATAACCAAACTCATTTGTCTGATAGAAAGGAAGAGAGCAGAGGAAGCTTCTAAATCAATTTGGAATCTTGAATTGCAAGTCTGAACTGTAATAGCTGAATGTGTTTTGGTGTATATTTGAGATTAAATTAAACTCACAATAATACATCCGATGCCAGTTCAGATCCTGCTCTTGCACAGATTCTGAACGTTGGGAAAAAAAAGGAACATGGCTTCAAATTTCTACCTCCACAGCCCAGCTGGATCCATTTATTGAACTAAAAGTATCTATAATTCAAAAGATATCCCTGATAATGGATTATATATATACACCATATACTGGTATATATGAATGAACATATTTTCATAAAGCTCAAAACAGTAGCTCATGTATCAGCTAAAAATGCCCTCTGTGATCAGCATCTTTTCATTACAGTCATTTTTCCAAGACCTATGTACTGTAACATCCATCGTGTGAAGACTGTTTTGATTGCTGTGATTTTTATTTTTTTTTTCGTTCTGGGAAAGAAAGCTTGTAGTATGTGTCATCTTTGATTTCTGGCAGTTCACGGAGTACTGTTGTGTTCCAAAAAGCATAACCTATGACTTCTAGGTGAAGAGGAGAACCATGTGGAGCTAGACTAGAATGGTGCTCCCTTCATGAACGTATAAGGGCTGTATTCTTCTGAGATCAGTTTGGAGCAATTTCAGATGCATTTGAATGCATCTGAGATAACATTTTGCCTGTGGAACATTGCATTGTTGCCAGGCGAACAGGAATACACGTGGATCGGACCTGTGGTTCAAATAAGGACGCTCAGTCAACAAGTGAGCCTCTGAGTTGAGCTTAAATCCGACTGCCATTCCTGTTTCCTAAGGCTTTCGATCCACTTTCTGACTTTTGGAAGGTTGCTTTTAATCGCCATTTGTCCTACCTCTGCAAGTTCAAACACTCTCTAAAATCTGCTGGGAAATGTGGTGTTTGTGCAGTGTTGAGTCTGTCTTAGCATGGTATAATAATTATACTGCCAACATTTTAGCTTACAATACGTGCTGAATGCAACCCCACTGTGAGTGATTCTGGTTTTCATTGTTGTCTTATTAAATCAGCCTGTAGTTTGTACCAGAGCTGACACATGACCCAGTTTTATTTGAGACAATAAAAAGCTTCTTAGATTCTTCAGAGGAATGTATCAGATCAATAGAATAACGTATCGATATTCTGATAATGGGAAAGCAATCACTTGACCTAGGAGAACTTCGGGAAGAATGAATAATATAGGCACTGTATAGGAGCTCTGAGTTAATCGGATTAGAATCTGTTTGCTATAACTAATTTAGTAGTTGCCAATAATATTGGACAAAGCTTCTTGCTTTCCTGATGAACCTGCATGCAAAAAAAAGCAGGAGCTGCTTCCTCACACAGCCTTTGCTCTCTCCCCCTGACTATATTCACCTCCAAGAAATTTTTCTATTATCACGTCTTATCTTTCTATTAAAACACCCACAGCACTGCTTTTTGTTATGGTGGTGTTTGTGATGGAGACATCTATCAAACAAAGCAGCTTCGGGCCATATTCCTATATTGCACAAAGCGTTGGATTGCTCCAGTGGTACCTACTTTGAATCACTGCAAATGTCATTGCAAATGCTTCATCCATGTTAGTCATTTGCCTAATGCCTGTACTGCTGAAGAGAAGCTTGGATAGAAAATAGTTTGCTTTTACTCCAAATAATGCTGAAGTAATTAGATGTTCGAAGTTGCTTGAATGCTACAAGTACCATTAGGCTCTTTTGGCACATGAAAGCCGAGCAATAGGAAAGCCACTTTAGAAAATCACATAAAAAATGCATTCAGAAGATATTTTTGAAAGGTATTGCGAAAAAGTATACTTCTTATACATTGAAGTAATAAGTAGTTTAGCAAATCCTTGGCAAACTTGTCAAAATGTCATATCCAGGTACTGGATTGGAAAATTAGTAACTGCTGAAGTGTGTGAGTGTTTAAAGGTGTCACCGTGTGTGGCAGACCGGCGGATTTTAGCTTCTGGCTTTAAGGAGAGATGTTAATCATTATGGCTGATACCTAAAATGTCAGAAGACCTTAGCATGAAGATAAAGGATTTAATGTGAGACTCTACTGTGTTACGTTTCCTCACAGAAAAAAAGAAAGATCGGCACCTGTGGTTTTTTGTTTTTTTTTTTTAATTGAGTGGCACCATAATAGCTGAAGCAGCATCCCCAAAGCACACAAGCTAGCAGAGTTGGGGAGCTGTGAGGTGGAGAAAAGGATTGCTTAGCTGTTCCTTGCTCTTGGGTACAGCTCCTTTTTCTGATACTCCTGTTGTAGCTCCTGTACTCTGTCATAACGGTATCTGGAACCATTGCACCCAACGGCGCTGGCAGGGAAGCACGGCGGCAAGAAGGGAACCTTAATTTATCATTTCTATCCTCACCTACTACTTGTCTCCTTTTCCTTGGCTTTGAATGAGCTCTGGCAAAAGGAGAGAAATTTTCTTTCATAGCAAGTTCCTTGGTAAGGATTTCAACAACCTCGGCTTAATGCTTTCTAAGACAATACCGGGTAAGCAAAGCTGCAGACTTATTTTACTTCCACAGCCAGTGCTTTTAAACTACTTAATAAGGGTGATCTTGGTGGCTGGAAGAGATGAAAAAGGACTGAAAACAAAACTCTGATGGTTTGTTTTGTTTGTTTGTTTTTTTTGTAAAAGGCTGCAAAATGTGCTCAGGTAGCTGAAGCTTTAAATTATTTGAGTTTAAGTGTATAGTTTCCACGCTGCCAGGTTAATTCTGCTCATCTTGGTAAAACTATGTCAGTCATATGTGAATTTCTCTGTTTTGATGTTCAATTGGACAACCTTCTGCACTGGGGACTGCTGAAGGAAGGTATTTGTTAAACACGTGACAGATAGACAATGATCCATAACTATTGAATAACAAGACTGTAATAGCCTGTTCAGAAGCATTTAGGTCTTTTGTCTAAACATAATTGTTACATTAGTGTAACTTTAGTTAGGGCTGTGGTTTTTTGCTACTGAATTTGATCAACAGTATGAGCCTAGCTTTCACCAGATAAAGTTATACAAAGTCATACATTTTTCATTTTTAAAGATAGAGTTCAGAGAAAGTGGTTTGTATACTGAATAGCATTTTCTATGCTAGGAAATAGACAAAAAGACAAGATTTTTTTGCTTTTGGCAAGGTAACACAGAGACTTTGTGACTGGTGTTTCAGCTTTAAAAAGAGAATGGAAGAAGATTGATGTCTTGATGAATATTAATTGACACTTACCTTTCCAGTTTTTCTATGAAACAAGCTGTTTCCTAAAGCCAGTCATGAACTTCAGGGCTGTTGTCTTGGTACCGTTACAAAGAATGTTTGAGTCTCAGTCTTTTATCAATATTTCTAGCAGGCTGGATAGTTTCATAAACAGAAAAATTACTCTTGGAATGGGAAACAAGCTACAGATTTGGTATCTGAGTTCACAAATTAAATTTACTCTGGTTACTAATCTAGGAGTTTCTGATGGCCTGTGAAATAAGTGAAAGGTCCTCTGTTTGTTGGTTGATGCTCCACACTTTTGCCCATCTGCAGCTGAAATTGTAGTTAGTTAATGACTGTATTGACAGCTGCTGTGAAGAGAAAATGAACAGTCCCAGGAGGCAGTCCCTGAACATTAGCGTCAAGTTCAGACACATGAATTATTTGGTTCTGAACTTACTCAATAAGACAAAGGCTCTGGTAACCCAAAGCAGTACCCTGATGAAAATATCAGGCAATGCACTTATATTTTTTTTATCCAGAGGAATCAGGTGTATTTCTGCAAGGGGATTTTGACCCTGTCCCATTTGACCCTAAAAAAAAGGAGGTATGTTCAGTGATTTCAAGTTAGAGATGCTTCTAGTTAGCTTTCACCATTCCTTTCAGAAATCAGATCCTTCTACTTCTCTTCTTGTTGTAAGTGGTGGTTTTTTACTCTCTTGAGTGTCACCTCCATCACCTCTCATAAGCTGTCACTGTACTGCAGAGATGGAGAGTGAGGCTGAGCACCAAGGTCTCAGCGCTCGTTCCCGAAGGGCTGCTTGTAAGCGATGTGCCGCACAGCATCTGCCATCGCCCACCAGCTGAGGCATCACTGCTGTGAGCCTCCTGATTGTGACATGCAGGGTGAGACTGAAACCTGGGGTTACTTTCAAGCCCAGGTTTCTCAGACAGCTTGAGCGGCGCTGTGCTCACAGCTACCGTTTCCAGAAGGCGCTTTATAGTATTCTCCCTGTCGCAGACTAGGTTTTTGGTTTCTTGCTCTTTCTCAACATGATGCAGAAAAAAGGTATACATTTAATTGCAGAATACTCTACTTTCAGCAGCAGTTTAGTGCTCAGCATTATAAAATTACATTTAAATGTGTTACTTTTTTCTTCTGATGCACGTGTGTTGCTTCCCATTGCTTGATGAAAATAAAAGAAACCTGACATGATTTTTTCTCTCTTGACAATATGCTACTTGATTCCCTTCTCTCACTTTCTTCATTCCTCATAGTCTCTTCTTATTTTGTTGTCCCATTCATGCATTGCTGTTTCCTTTCCCACTAGCTGAGAAATGGGTGGTTCAGAAACAAAAGATATAGCACATATACTATAAAATTATTGTTACCAGAAAGTTTAATGGAAAATCTCAGTAATCCTTCACAAGCTAGTACATTTTGGAAAATAGAGGACAGTCCACAAAAAGGAATACGCATGTGATAAACTACTTGGCACGTAGGAGTCAATACACAGACAGCAGAGAGTTTTTGTTCCTATGTGGAGAACAATGTTGAATAATTAGTAAGATGTAAAAGATAAAACATACTTTTCCTTCTCTCAGTGATGACAGTGGATATTCTTGCTACGGGTTGCATTTCTCAAAGACAAGAAGATTAAGTAAAGGCAATTTCTGCCTGAGCATCATAAGGATCCAAATGTTGTCCATAATTTCTTGGTGTCTAAGGCAGTTTTGACAAGTATAAACCTGACAGTCAATGGTCAGAACACATTTAATACATCTTTCATGTGATGAAGTTAGTAGGTCTAAGGTCTCCCTGGGGTAATATGATGTAAAAGATGTTCGTGGCACTAATTTACTCACAGACCATTAGCTCTCTGTAGACGCTAGACTCTAAAGACCTATGTGCAAGGAACATACTCTTCAGATACTCATATTATACGGCAATCTTTCATTTTCTTAATGTAATTTCTTGCAGCTGTCCTGTTGGTCGTGTGATGTGCAATGAAGAGTAATCCTTGGAAAGTCATAACTCTGAATAATAGGTCTTCTTATTTTGCACTAACTATTTTGAGTGTTTCATTCCTTAAGCAAAGCGGGGAGATGAAATTGTAAATATAAAAATGATTTGTTGTAACCAGTTTTGACAAACCGTATTCTGTAGTGTTCCAGTGTTTTAAAGAACTTGGCGCAGAAAAATGAAGTGCTAACTATTGTTATCAAGCTTTTTTTATAGTCTTTCTGCCTCTGTTTTTCAATTTTAATAAAGAACCTGTAAAAAAAAATGACTAATGAAGCAATAGATAAACAACATTTCTAAGGCAGCCTTTTCTCATTCGGTTGAACAGCCTGCTATTTTTTTAATGTTCGGAAGGTAAGTTTTGGATGAAATGCCAAGAATCTATAAATGATACATAATGATGAAGAATTAATGTCACATACCAAACCGTGTTGCCATTTGAATAGTACATCGTGCAATTCAGTGCCAGCAGATTTAACAAACGTGTCAGCCGTCGTCATTAGAGCACCTAAAGGGTCATCTTTCTATCTGAGCAGGGTAGTCTTAATAGCATACAGTATGCACAGAATAAAAGATGATGTGTGGGATCGCCAGTGATCTTCTTGATCAAGAAACAATTAAAATAAGTTGCTGTCAATGTGACACTAGATATAGACAAAGTGAGACACGCTTGACAGTTACTAATTACAGCAGGCAACCAAAAGCTCAGTAGAGATACGAGGACGGAAATGGCTAAATTGGTAAACTGTGTTGACACACTCGCTCAATATTTTTAGATATGCAAGGCTAGCATATTCCCAGGTCTAGTGAACCTGACAGGCATGAGTTACTGACACTTTATGAAAATGAAGCAGAGAATATGATTTTATTTTGTTTTTTTACAATTAGAGTAACTCAAAACTAATTAGCCTAGCAAAATGGAATGAGCAAGCTGTCCCAGCAGGGAAGGCTTGCGCTTGTCCATGTTGCTGCCCGAGTTCAAAAGCAACCTCTAACTAAACGCTTTTTAACCTGGGGATGCCACCAAGAAAATGTTCCTGTTCTGTAAAGCAAATGGATGCTGACTTTTGCTCTGCTCCCTCACTCCTTGTGATGCCCAGTGGGATTTCTACATCACCTTGCTTTAGAGCAGGAATTAAAGAAATGTAAATCTGGGATAATTCTGCGCGGCTGGATCTCACTCGCAGAGCTCTGAGCTCCCTCGGCATATGCCCTTCTTTGGGACGATGTCCAAGAACAGCCGCGTTCAGATGCCTGGAGTGGAGGCAGGGAGCTTTATTTTGTTGGTTTTTTTTCCCCTTCTGTTTTGATATCTTATGGAAATGCCAAATGATCTTGTCATGTTCTGGGTGATTCGATGTGTGTTTCATTTGGAAATGTGTATGCCCACAGGAGGTTAACTGGTGCCTTGTAAGATGGATCCTGATAAAAACCTAACCCAGCTGCCTGGCTGTTTTGAAACTGAATCCTATATGAGAATCACAGGGTGTTGTGTCTTCTGGTTTGTTAGAATGTTTGTGAATATTTTTTAAGATAACTCAAGGATTTTATGGGACCGAACTTGTTGTCCTTCGCCGCATCTCAAAATTTCCCTACATTTTCTTAGCAAGCATTTTTTTACGGCCTCGGACTTCTAATTGGGAAAATTGGGACTTCTTTAATGCCAGTGCTGTATTTCAGCTAATGGAAGAATCTGACACAGCACTGAGGTCAGCATTTTCTAGCATGTTTATCACACTGTTTTCAACCCTGGGTTGTGCCCAGCTCTTTCTCCTCTTTCCTGTGGTCAGACTTGCCAAATCCCTTCTGTTTTCTCTTTTGCAACCTCTCTGGAAGCCGACTGTGCCCCACTTTCCTCTTCTGGCCACTTAATGTCTCTCACAGTGACACAAAACTCTTGTTTATTCATTATCTTGACCATAGCCTCACCTTGTCTGTTGGAAGCTTATTTCTGGTTTCTTGGCCTACCATCGCACCCCGGTCTCCCCAGAACGGAGAGGGAGCCTGCAGTGAGCACATGCAGACCATGCACACCCCTCCCTTGTCTGGTTTATCCCTACCTGCTCTGTGAATAGCTAAAGTTTATTGTAAAGTTTATCACAAACTGGCTGCCTGTGTCTGAAGCCAAACATTTAATCAGATTTTGTACCACTAAATTATTGACCGAATGCTCTCTTACCGAACCAAGCATGAATTAGCAGCGCAGATGTATTTAACTCAGCATTGCATAGGCTCTTCAAAACTATTTCTTCTCTACTAAGGTATCTTTTGAAAAACTCTTCATCCTGTTTTCTTGGTAAAATGAGTGCTGCTGAAAGAGCTTTACCAACAAGAAGAGAAGACATAGACCAGTTGTATTAATAAAAATATAAATGTTTTTCAGCCAAACATCACGTGTGAACCAAAGCTGAGGATTGAATCACAGATTCATACTGTAAAAGATCAGAAGGAAACATCATAATCCAATTTGATTTTCTGTCCACAGACCTTCACCCAATCAATTCTGTGGTATAAAGCTGCTGTTTCTAACCTAGATAAACTCAAGTTATTAGGCTGTGTTGCTGTTGCAGACTGAGGACTCATCTTTTTCCAGTTCTAGGAAATGATTCTATGATTTCTGAGGAAATGGAAAATATTTCACTAGCTGACTGTTAAATTGTTCAACAAATTGAACATGCTATGAGTTTGAAATATGAGATACCTCAGAAGAAGTGTGTCAAGGTGGAATGCAGATGACAGGAGGACAAGTTGACTAGGAATTTACCTTTTTCACTTACGCTGAACCGAAAGCAAGCTAAAATCTCTGCCTGCGCTATGATTTGTGAATCTGTTTGTTTTTCCATGTCTCCCGAATGGGATGTACATAAAATGCCTTTTGCTTTCTATTTTGATGTAAAGAACTCTTGCTATACATTTAATTTTTTGTTGCAATACAAAATAATCTCTCCATCTCTTGAAGTTTCCGTTTTTGTGGAGTTCAGAAATAGTTTTTCCATGCGAATGTTTCCCTTTGCATTGAGTGAGCTATGACTGTGGTGTTCTCTGACATTTTCCCCTCAACATAGACTGTTCTGTATCTCTTAAAGGCAGTGAGCCATTCTGGGACTGATGTGACAAGACATGACAGGAAATTCCACTGAATAAAACAAATTATACACTAGAGATGTGCTGAACTGACTGAAAATAATTTGGACACCAGGGGCTATGAAAGGTGCTGAGAAGGATGAGAGCAATGACATTTTCTTTTAGTTTTTATTTAAAGTGTTTTGATGCACAACTTGGTGTGAATCAGATCATGAGTTCTTCTTTGGGATGTCCCCCTTCAGATTCCTTGCTCTGAAGGGTCTGCGCACGTGTATGTGTGTGAGCTGAGTCAGGAACTTCCTGTGGCTGATAATGACTCATTATGATTTTAACTTATATTGGAAAATTTATGGATTCATATTTTCAATTTGTATTTTACTGAATAATACTTGTGCAGAATAGAAATGGGTGATGTATATGCCCAGGTTTTAATTCACAAATGTAATCAAGCAATCATTTGCTTGGGTTGCAAAACAAATTCTCAGTCAGATGCACACTAAATGATCAATGGAAAGATTTTGTTAAAGCTAATTTTAATTTATATAGTGATAAAGAATTTCCTGTATATTAAATACAGCAATGAGAGACACAGTTAATGTGGAAAAGTATTTAAATACACCCAGAGGAAAGAGGAAGAAATCTAGTAAATGAATTGGGGATTATTTGTCATTCCTCTTCTCCAGCTTCGACAGTGAAGAAATTTGATTTGATTCTTCTTTTACTTCTGTTAGTTTTAAATCATTGTGTGTCATCTTCTTTTGTGAAGTACTTCCGATTTCTAAGTGAGACGAAGGTAGTGAATTATTGTCAATGAACTAGGATTACCATTTTGCCTGTGCAGTAACAAAGCATAAATTTTGTTTAATGTGCCTTTAAGAATGTGAGCTGAGTGGATATGCTGTTGGCAATGAATAATGATTCATGTCGTCAGACTGAGGATCCGTTTGTCTGTCTCGTCATGTAAATGTTTGAAAAAACCATGGAGCAGATAGTATGGCAATCTGGCAGCAGCTGATAGTAAGGTCTGCAAGTCAAAGGGTTCTGCATCAGAGGGGAGGGTGTTTACATGAAGAGTGTGTTTTCCCTGGAACCATTTGGATGACAGACATGGAAGTTTTGCTGCCTTTTTGAGGGGCAATCTTACACCCACTGGCAATGGTCAATACCGTTGGAAAAGGCGGTGGAAAGCAGTGGATGAAGATGGTTTACACTTTATTTGATGCATTTTCCAATAGTATGCTGAAATTAAACCCTGCAATAATACAGATTTTTCAAGTAAGGCCCAAAGAATGTCATTTAAACTTTATACTGACACCTGTTCAGAAGAAAATTTCAGTAAAGCCTTTAGGCAACAGCAGATCCAGATTTGCGATTTGGAAGAACTAAAGCTGAGTTTAATTAATATACTTGAGATTTCTGTCTTGCATTGGTAGAAATCAGCGATGACCGTCAGCAAACCTGTAGAATTCCTCCTTTGAAAGTCAGAACAGAATATTGTGATTGCTCCTGCCTTTGTTTACCTGCACGTATTGGCAGGAAACTGTCCCCTAGTAATGCTGGTTTTACATCAGGATTTGAGCTGCCAATCTTACTGGAGCTGTTGAGTCTGATGACAGGAACCCCGTTTCAGAGGCTCTGTCAGCATCAATCCAGGCTGCTTACAATTACCTATTAATCTGGCGCTTTGATATTAGATTACAATGCTTCTTACAGTGTTTCTGTCATGTGAAATTCAGTAAAACCTACAGATTGAAATGCATTATTGGCTGCATACGCTGCAGTAATATACAGATTTTAATTGCATTTCTGAGAAAAAGTATGAACTTAAATAGTTGTCTCAATGGAAATATAAAATTGGCTGCAACTTTGAATGAACTCCAAAGCAGCTGAAGAGAAGATGTTCTTGGAAAATAGAGACACTATTGTTTCTGCGTATTGGGCATACCAACATATGCACATTATGCTGGTCCTGCCTAGTAGCTCCAATTAGTATAATTATTGACAGATTTTTAAAGGTGCATCCGTGGCGCTTAAGGAGCAGGCCCAAAAGGCTTGTGGAAGAAAACGTATTGTCTCTTGCCGGGGTCAGTACCAGATGCTTCATGGAATAGTGCAGCTTTTTATAGCTGGATTGTACTACCACTGATGGGTCAGTCAAATTCATTGTTCACATGACTGACTTTACACCTGAATTTGACAAGGAGCTGCCATAATTTGTCTAGCCATTGAAATTAAGGTGTTTTGTTATAATTGGAATTATCAAAATCTGTTTCTTTGTGCAACGATTTTGTATGGGGAGTACAGAGAGACGTCTGTTCCCAAAACACAGTGATTCATTCTGATGAAATTGTTCATGTTTCTGGTTTTACTTGCAGTTGGAGAGCGTCAAATTTTATGAGGTTGGTAAAAATAATTCTGCCCCTGTACGTGTCGTTTTAACAGTGATGTGCATGCTTTCTCTCCCACGCGGCTTTCTGTGAAACGATCTGTTAGTTGTGAGCAAAATTACTGGCTTTTGCGAATTAGAAACCAGATCCAGCCATCTAAAAATGACAGACTTCTGAACATCTTTAACAGGGAAGACACAAAGAGAGCTTTTATTGGGCTATGTACACATACACATGGGTGCATATATGCGTGTGTAGTAGATTCATACTAAGAACATTGTTCTAAGTAGGTGTTTGCGTATTTCTCAAGAGACTTGAAATAGCAGACACAGAGCACTGTACAGGGATAGACTTTTTATGCCAGGAAAGAAATCCCTATTAGCAGCTGCATGGTAATCTGTAGAATATATATGACTGATTTTATTTAAAAGTCTTAAGGTACAGTGCATATGATAAGATTTTCATTATTGCAAATTAGGTATTAAAAATATTTTTTTTCACAAACTAAAACTTTTTACTTTCCTGTAGTTCTTAATAGTTTAGTTATTCAGTTATGAAAGTTTTTTGTTTTGTGTTAAGAGAACAGACTTGTTTTGCATCTTTTCCAAGACTGAAAGGAAAAAGTATATGTTATAATCCAAGTGATAGAATGGAAGATAAGTATCCATAGCAGATTCAGTAAATAAATTTTTCTTTAGCCAGTTCCACGTGCTCTGTATAAGGGCAATATGTAACGTTCTTGTTGCCATTAAAATATTATTTACTTAAAGATAAGGATTTCCATTCTTGATTTTGCTCAGAGCTAGCCCACGCCAGGTACTCAGTTCATCCTGCTGAAGCACTTGAATCTCTTGCCCCAAGTTTGTTTGGTAACATGTTCTGCTGAATTTTACTTTAGGGTAGCATATTTATACAGCTGACATTTAAGGGTTTCTAAATAGCAAACAGCTTGTAAAACACTGTTGTCAAGATCTTCAGAATTACATTTTTGAAAAACTAAACAAAAGGTATAACCCTAAATGCCAATATGAATTCACAGTGTAGTTTAGTGCCCGGTATGAAATTTTAAGTCCTAATGGTGAATCTATGGAGATAACGTCATATTTTGTAATCTAAGTACTTTCAAGTACCATGAGATGTTTCAGTATAATTAGTAGAGAATATTGGGCCCTGCCAGAAATACAGTACCCGTCATTAAATTCAGAGGCTTCTTTATCTCTGTGAGTCTACCCAGGTGTGCAGAAGACTAATTGTTAATGGCACAGGCTTATTGCTCTTAGCATTCCTCTGTTTTAAATGGAATGGCCTGCTTTGTGAGAAATAATTAGGGTTTATTGTTCTACCCGTATTGAGTCTTGTTGATAATCTTATAATTCTACCAATCCAGATTCAGAGAGCACTTAGTAGTAGCGATGTTTCATTTTAAATCACAAAGTATTGTTATTTTCCCTCCTTTTTCCTTTATATGCTTTCTTCCTTTCTTGTGACCATAGCAGATATAGTATCTCTAACTTTTAGTGGAATAATGTCAATAATTAACAAATGGAGACCATTTGGGCTTGCAATATGTGGATTTCAGAGTAAAGCTTCCTCTCTTGGCACATGCTTTAATGATTTGTAGGACACCTCACCTGTGCCTTTTGCGACCAGAAAATGTAAAGCCTCAAGGCAATGACAGTGTATTACATAATCATATACAATTTTCAGTGATTTACTAACTCATTGTTTGACCTTGCTTTTTTGGTTGAATGAGTTATGATTATGCTTAAGGATTAATTAGCCTTCTGGTCCTTGCTCACGTAGAAGAAAGATTTGCTTATCTGTACCAAGGGTCATTTTCTCTGTCTTCAAGTCTCTGGAGAAACACCTCTCTCATCTTTTTCAGTTTTAGCAAATCTCAGAATTAATATTAGCTGAGGTTTTATGTGAAACCGAGGGACTGTGTGTCAGGGTCATTTAACAGATCTGTCGCTTGTAGCTTCAGAGGCAGCATCTTGGCTCTTCCGGCGTAAGTACCAATTCTCTTGTCGACTAATACATTTCAGAATAATTTTAGAAGGAGATTCTTGTCCCAGATGCACAGTAGGGAAAAATAACAGTACAACTGAGAAGTCGCTATGGGATGTGTTTCTCTGTGTACAGGATGGAAGATTATACATTTTTTGTTCGTCTGCATTTCACATTTCCAAACGTCCCCTGCGGATTTCCAAGGGTGTCTGTCAGCGCTGCAGTGTGCGCATTCTCCACCATCAGTGCTCTTTTGCTAGGATAGCTCTAAAAGACCAGGAAAACACTTGATATTTTTTTCTTTCTTGTACCAAGACAATTTCTTCAAGGATTTTTAATTGTTCTTCCTCTATGAGTAGGTCCTGACATTGATCTAACTACATCCAAACCCTCTTTACTGATTCTTAGGTAAATGTTAATTTAAATGTATTTTCATCCTAAAGACAACACTACAAATACTTGTGGAGTGATTTAAGAAACAAAGCCAAAGGGGGTTGTTCAGTTGCTAGACTTGAGGGAAGATTTTCCCCATTTTAATGACTGTAGTGTAACTCAGACATGGAAGATGAGGAACATTAAAACATCACAACTAGAGCTGTTTGTTGAAAAATACTTGGTTCGGTCATCTGAAGTGGAGACTCTGTGAAATGCAGGACTCTAAGTGCGCAGGAGTGGACTTGAAAATCCCTTGCCCAGCAGAAAAGGACTCATATTTGGTTTTCCAGTAAAGTCCCCGCGTTCTTAAATTGGTGCTTTCTCCATGACACAGATTCATCTCAGACCCGAGGCACTTTGGGGTCCTCAAGAAAAGTCATGTTTGATCAACATCTCCTTAGCAGTCCTATTCAGTTAAAGTGTGGTCAGTGTGATGCCTGCGCATAATATAATGGCCAGATCGGGACTTATGAAATTTATACAATATTTCAGTAGATAGAGCACTCATCCAGGCTTGCAAGGCTGAAACTCTGGGCTCTTTGTAGCCTCAGGGAGATCAAATTCATACCTTTCATTTCCTATTAAAGTCCTCTAGGTATTCAGCACAGAGGGCGTTGTCCATTCCAGTTACATCTCTGTCATTCTGCAAAAAAAACCCTCCAGGTTCTTGGGCTGAACAGACACAGTATGTCTGTAGTTCAGTCTCCGAGGCAGTTGCCTGGGTCAGCAGAGATCTTGGTCCAGTTATAAATCCGAGTATGGTTTAAACTGCCATTGGGCAAAATCCACCATGTAAAAATCACAAGCAGAAGAGAGATCAGCACCCAGCCTCCTCTTTCTTACTTGTAAATAGGTGTTCTAACCCCCAGATTACAGATTATTCTGCCCCTCTCTGATTCCAATTCATTTTAATGTAGGGATGTTTTCCACACAGTTGCGGAGTGTAGGGAGCGCTGCTGGCCGAAAGAAGGTGGTTGGAGCATGACAGAAATGGGTAAAAGATGTGAGTTTGAACCTTTTCATGCTGAGAACAATGTGGAACATTTACTTCTTTTTCTCAGTAGTGTATCAAAGTGACTTGTATTGCTTCCTTCCATTATGCTGGCTTTTTTTTTTCTTTCTTTTTTTTTTTTATTGGAATGACCCTCGCCCGCTTTGTTGAAAAGAATGATTTAGGTGCATAAATGTTCTGGTAGAGGATTATTTTCGGACTGGCTGTAGCAATTTAAGAAGTAACTGCTACGCTGCCTTTTTGTGGTGTTACTTTTCCCCGCAAGTGATTACCACCTCCAAAGCAGATGTTCTTACTCCCTGTCAATCCTGAGTCAGCCAGGTTAGCCTGAACCAGCATTAAAGGTGATTTAAACTAATCTGTTTGACTTGTTATTGAACTGGTCTTGAAATGTTCGTGCAACCCAACAATGGGGCTCTGCTTTGTGAATGGAGAGAAATGGAGCGGAGCCAGCGTGGAGCGTTGCCTCTGTGCGCGGTTTCTACTGGGCACCCGGAGCCCGTCTACCAGCTCCCTAAATCACAGAGCATGTCAATCCTCTCAATTCCTGTCTGATGCTGGCAGCCCAGACCAAGGCACTTGGGCCTTACAGGTTGATGGGATTTACAGCTCTTTCATCACTTCAGGATTCCCCATTAGCTGTGTGAGTGTGTTAGATATTGTGAATCCTTCCCAGAATGTCTAATTTTCCCACTATGCTGCCAGAAAAATACCTCTAAATGCCACGTGTTGCAGTTTGGAAGTCAGGTGCTTAAAGGTTAGATAGCTCCATGATCAGTGTGGAGGCGTCGAGGTCTTTTTGTATATTTAGAGCCTCGTGTTTTTTCTCTCATTTACCGCATTTATCACACAGTGTTTACTAAAAACAATGAGGAGAAAAAAATAACATGAAACAGAGAGGGTTGTTCTAGCCCACCAATATGATAGAACAGTTAAATTAATGGCTAAATCTAATTAGGAAATGAAAAATTACAGCTTGTCTGCTGCCAATACTAAAGCCAATGGACTGTGAGATAGAGCTATGGTTACACTCCAAAATTATCTCCCCATTGTTGAATCTTAAGGTGGCTTTGCTGGCTGCGCTTGGAAATAAAATAATCCTAGCAATTATGGTTTGCAATTTGTGAGTGGTTTGAAATGTAGTGGCTTTTACTATAATAAATGGATTATTGTATGTTGACAAAGTGCAAGTTTAATTAACAGTGACAGATAAAGCTCTTACATTTAGAAGCTGTTTATATTAAAAATTACCTGATAAAAAGGGGATTTTTTTAAAGCATTCTAAGTACTCAGTTATGCATTACCATCTCGATCTACTACCATATGTATTCATCATTGCATGGATGTTGCTTGGAATCACAGCAAGTTTTTCTGAGTCATTAGACTGTCATAATAACTGATAGATCAATAGCTTGATTTACATATTTATTATGGAGAAACTGCTTGTGTTCTTCAACATAACTTAGATTTTATGCATCCTTTGTCTAAAGTGAATTTGAAAATATTAATTTTCCAGTGATGGCTCAGTCTTCTTCCTGTTTAATCACTTAGTTTCCCTTCTCCCTAAGAATGACATTCAATGCAATGTATGAGAAATGATAACTTCAGGATGTCATTGTTATTACTGACTAAGAGCAAACAGCCCAAGAGAGGTCTGGGTAGCTATATGAAATATAACCATCACAAAAGCAAAAGCTAATTACTTAATTTATTTCCTTTACATGAAAGTATAACTTTAAGAATATGTTATTTTCCTGTTTATTACTTCTCTGAAGTTTAAAAATATGTGTTTTCAGAAAAAAATAATCCGAAAAAGGAAAAAAATGTGCCATCTGTCAGCACTGGAAACGTTGTTTTAGTCTGTACATTTTGTTTTCAGCATCATACATCTTAATCCTTCAATGACAGCAATTTGAAAAGAGGCATTCTTGGTGGATCCCGGGGAAAACAGTCACTGAAGTATTTTCATGTATAAAAAAGTGTTGGTATTTCTCTTTTTTTGTTAATTCCCTACTTTTCATTAATTGTATCCATTTCTGCAATTCAAGGTAGTAGCGGTATCCAAAGGAATACAAATAGGTTGAGAGGAAGGAAATGGGTGAAAGGGAGTGGCTCATAGCTTTCCATATTGTTGGACTTCGGATGATAAAGCTGAACAGACAAGATAGGGAGGGGAAAAAAATGAATTAAAATGAGGAGACTAAGAATTTGAAAGGTATAAAAGGTAAGAGAGAGGAATGGACAAGATAAGAAGCAGGGTATATGCAAAAGGACAGTAGTCCTGGTGATGTTAGGAGTTCAGCCATGTCAGAGGTGCTAGCAGGTACTTAAACTCCTTGACGACAGACCTTTTAGAAATTAGAAAAGATTTATAAAGTCATGTTGAATTTCCATCGCTGTTTGTGTCTTTACAGATTCCTTCCATCAAGGCTATTTCTTATTGTATTTTCTGGTGGTGTGCATCAGGTCTTTCTTTAAAATAGTGCTATTATCTGCCCACTCAGTGCTCAGCCCAAGGGTATCTCCATCGAGATCTCCTACCTTTTTCAGGGTGAACTTCACGTGGCCTCACTGCTGCTAGTGAGGACTTTACTGATGTGAACTGAATACCTAGTTTGTTTAGTAAATGGATTTTAAGAATAAAAATGCGGCTGTTATTTTTTGTTTTCATATGCCATCAATTTAGCACATGCATCTGATATGTTCTGATAGGGAGAGTGGACATGACTTTAGCCTCCAGCCTGTTACTAACTTTAGTTTGGTAGAGATTCAATCTAGTTCACTTATTTGGCTTGCTTCTGTTGCATGACTAAAGATCTAAGGGAAAAATGCTTAGAGTCCCAGCATCTGTTAATTTAAGCTATTTAAAGTACAAATGAATCAGAGGAAAGATTTTTAAACCATTTTCTTAGAGGATTTCCTCCACTGCCTACTTTTCTCCATACTGAAAATGATTGAAATTATTTCAAAATTCCAAGTTACAGAGAAGCTGCTAGAAAATGATTTTGAGTCAACAATAATCATAACTCCTATAATACAGTAATGCACTCCTCTGGTGGGAATATTCAGTTGTGTGCTTGGAAATGCCTGTGAGGTATCATTCTGCCTGTTAGAGAAAACCCCGACGGCTGCTTAGAATTATTGTATGTCATGGATGCTACGCAGACAGTTAAAGTCTTCATGAAGGCGCACTGTGGGCATCTGTAGTTTGTAGGCACCACAGGAAATTTAATAGAAGCAGTTTGAGTGGTGTTATAGGACATAAAATCAGAGATGTGCCTTACTCTTATTACATATTTAAAAATATTATCTTAAAGTGCTCCCTAATAGTTTCTTATAATTTCGCCTTGGTTTTAAAAACCGACGTCTTTGAGTACAAATAGATGAAAAATCCCTTGGTAACTAAGGTAATTACAGAGATTTTCAATTACCAGTCTACACGTTCACTGACTTTTCATTTATATCTGTCTTTTAAAATGAAGTTGTATTACAAGATGGAGTAGATGCATCTTCAGTTTTGCCTTCTATTCGTATTCTCAAGAATTCGTTATTCCTTCAGGTGCTTTTGCTGTTGGCTCTCTGGTATATATATATATTTTTTTAATTGTTCCGTACTATGAGAACACTAATACATGCCACAATTTCATTCCCCTTATCCCAAGCCTAACCACAGTCTTTCAGCAGGTATGTGACATGAATGTCTCATTTTATTTTGGATATGGATATGTAATTTTATTTGTCCGTGTATTCATAAACACATACAAATATACATTATGCTTTTGTGTCTACTCAAAACTGTAACCTTGCACATTTTACAGGAGTAGAAAGACATGACAACACCCTCAACAGTACGTTACTGTAAGCTGAGGAAGCTGAAGAAATTGCAACAGATGCACTTTCAAAATTAATGTTACTGAGCTGCATGTATTTGGGGAATATATTGTAATAACAGGAGTTCCACACTAAGCCAAACGAGCTGCTATGAAAACTAGAGGATAAAATAAATGTTAGATTTGCAGTGTTGCCAAAATGATGTTGTTGATAAAAAACTGGAAATATTGAGGGGCTAAAATTTAGGAATTGTATGAATAACACCTTGTTATAGCCCAAAAGTTATAGCTCAAAAGTTACTAATGCACTTCCAAGCATGTTTTTCAATTAGCTAAATATCACAGCTGCATCTTGCACATCAGGAAGCCGGTGTTCGCTCAGCTTCCATGCCGGGAGGCCAGAGGGCTTTTCTGTAGAAGGGAAAGGAAACCAACATGAAGCTTTAAGGCGAGACAGATGATTCCTTTTTTTCTTTGCTATCATTCTTCCTTCTTTCTGGACATGCAAATAATACCAATTTACATTAAAAATGTATACAGATAATTTTGACTTCTCTTTATGTCGCCATTAAAAATGACCCTTTGTGATTTACAGTTGCAGTTTTAATCTTGAATTAATGTGGCTGGTTGCAATTATTTATCTTTTATAATTGAAGTAAAGTGGGAAAGAGAGATTTTCAACTTTGTTCTTTGCTGTACAAATGCTTCTACACTGGTTTTGAAGTACGCAACTCACTGTGGTGAATGGGACTGGAAGATTGAACAGTGCCTGTAATTGCAGTTTGTTGCGCAGTTAGAAGACTAGGAAAAGGCATGGCCCTGGAAAAAAAACCCACACCTTTCTATCCATGCTGCAGAAGAAGAAATCTGTAGAAATACCAGACTACAGGATATAGTCTTTTTTGGAGCAGAATTATTAAGTTAGCCTCACTTTACTGCTTTTGTAAAAGTACACAGCACCTCTTTTTGTTTTGCTGTATTTACAGTGTGCAGTTATGATTCTCTTCAAAAAGCTGTGGGGTGTGAAGTGGGAATATATATATATTTTTACATTAAAAGGTTCAGAATTGCTTTTCCTGAGGAAACTGTCAGTGATGCCAGAGAATATCAAAGTCAGTGTGAAGCTGTTATGCTAAAAACCTACATTTCATTCAATTTCTGTGCCTCTTTCAAATCTTTTACCAAGATTTGAAATCTTGATAAAAGTTGAAAGTTTAGAGGTGACTGATGCAATTATGAATGCGCTGACTGTTTAGTTAATTGGCAGCACTTTGAGTAAAGGTACTTATTTATAAATTATTCATTGATAGATATTTCGTGGTTAATAGGTGGAGCTTGGTTTTTCAGCATACTGAAAAGCATATTCAAGTTGTTTTAGTAAATTCGTAACAGATGCTGCTCTAAGAAATTGTTATAAAACACATTATAATGTGTAGATATAACTGAAGCAATATACATCATTTCACTGTTACTCAGTGTCAGTGTTTCCTTACATCATTTCTCATATCAGTGTAACACTGAATAAAGTAGGTTCTTTTCTAATGAATAGGATGGGGAATAAAACCGTATCCTCTTTGTGAAACAATAGCTCCATTAAAACCAGCAATTATTATCACCATGTTAACAAATAAGATTCAGATTTCAGTGTTGTAAATTGGTATGGGTGTCTTGATTTCACTCTGAAAAAAAGGTTTATAGATTGAACAATAATAATATTGTCATTAATGTATATTAAAGTGACTTCTTTATTGCTACTCGAAAGCCACTCTAACGAAGGAAGAACTTACTTGTCAAAGTTTTTAGTAGAAGCTCAAGTCTTGCTTGTGTTCATTCACGCCCTCTTCCTGCCTATGAAATAATTTCCTGTCAAGAAGCATCCTTTATGAGTTTCTCAAGACCCTACAGGCCTTTGAGCTTCCTTTCTTGTTGCTCCTCCATCAATGGAGGTGATGGTGGAAAATACTTTCTGCTATTGTCTGTCTCCATTCTTCCTCTTACAGTTACACCGGTTCATTGTCAGTCTTTCTAAAGGGAGACTAATCCTGCAGACGTGTGCGTCGTACTCTCTTGTGCAGTCTCCCACCGAGTTGTTCAGTGAGTAAATATTCACATCCATATGACCCATGGATGAGAGCAGGACCGAGATCTTGATTTGGAAAGCATCATACTGTGGTCAAAATCTGTCTGAACGCACTGAGAATCCAGCAGTTTGTGCTAATTTTAGGTCTATTTTCACCTGAATCTTCAGTTATCAAGGATACTGAATTGACCTCCTATAACTCTGAGAACATGAAAATGTTGTAGTTCAAATAGTTGCACAAAGCCTATGGATTAATATATTTGATTTTCTCAATGGTCCCACAGGTTATTGACACACACATTTAGAGAATTCAGGAAAACAGATGGTCAATATTCACAGGAGGGACTAAACCAAGGTAATGAGGACATCAAAAAATGTGATACAAAATTCAAGTTGCCTGTGAAAAACTGATTGTGGAGCAGGTGGGGAGAAAATTATGGTGCGCCATCGAACCAAAAGCTTAGTTTCTTGCTGTGGTTTGGGGTGGCTGCTGTTTTGAGGATGTAGGTGCATTGATGTCTAGCATTTACTGTGAGTAAATTCATGTTATCAACTTCACAGCAAAAAAAAAAAAAAAAGATACTTACCCGAGAAAAGTCTTCCAGACTTTGAATATTTCCCCAGAATTTCTCTTCATAGCTTTCAAAGGCGCTATAGGCTTGCAAAACTCTTCATTAGAAGCAAACTTGCTGAGGACCACCACATACCAAAAGCAGCCAGCTCATGCAGAGTAACAAGCATAAAATTTGCAAACACGTTTCCACCTCCCCTGTAAGAAATAGTTCTCATAACACAACTATCAAAATTCATGGATTCTGTCTCGCTCTCTCACTGTATCTCAGACTGCAACATATTTCATCCTGTGCACCAAATGTCCTCAGGGAAACTGGGTGAAAAGAATCCCTGCGCATTAAAATGAATTCACACAGACAATTGGTGAGAAAATATGAAAATCATATTTTTCCCAAGACAACGACTCCATTTCCAGACTCTCTTACAATTCCTTAGGGACGGTCTACAAAATACCTTCAAGAGGCTATGTTAGGAGGATAATTCACATCTATTGGACAGTAAAACCAGGGACTCGACCGAGGTTTTATTGCACATCATAATTTTGATTTCCGTTAATTTCTTGTATTCCAGAGGCAACAATTTCCCGTCTCTTTCTCCTGTTCTGTTGGCCTAAATTCCTGATCATCTTGCTTTAGCCTCCTCCGTGAATACTGAACATTTCTGAATTCTTTAAGCAACTTAGTTGAACATGAACAATTTGTCTTAACCCTGTTTCACTTGAAGGTTACTGCTCCTATACCAAAACTGAAGACAAGCTTTTATATGAGTCTCATTTTTTTTTTCTCACAACCACATTACCTATTCTAATAAAACTTTCCTTGCAGACTTCACTTCTATCCTCAGACAGTCTCAACTAAACCCACAATAATATCACATTCCTGGGGACGGGGAGAACAGTGAGCTGTTTTCACTTCTTAGGGCACCTTGCTGTGCAAACACACATGCACGCACACACACACACACACATATATATACACGTACATTTACATATGTTCAGTGGCCAAATTGAAATGTAGATATTTCTTTAAGTCTAGCTCTCACTTCTGAAAATGTATAGTTTTGTTTTCCTGAGTGCACTGCTATGGTGTGTGGCCAAATACAAGTTATTTTCCACTGCCTTAGTGAAAACACTTTCTTTGTTCAGATACGGGAAAAGAGCGCCCAGCAAATGGCTGACGCTGTGTGTTTTTGGGTAATGAAGGCATTGCTCTTCTCCAAATGCTACAGCTGCTAACTGAAAACCTCAGGGCATCTGTGCTGTGACTCAGCATCTATATTTTAGCGTTTTTAATTTCCAAAATGATGTTGATAACTCTTTCAAATAAGGGTTGGTTCCACAACAATCTGGTGACTTTTCCAACACAACAGCTAAATGCAAATTGTTAAAATGTAAGGGAAATATTGTTCAAGGTTTTTTTAGTGTTAAGCAATGAGCTTTCATAGGAAATTTTTCCTGAATTTTTTTTTAGAAGTAATAGGATAAGAATCCCCTTGGGATATTCAGATTCTTGAACACAAAAATATTTAAATTGTATTTTTATAAAACCGTAAGTGCTTGTTTCTTAAGAGCAAAGCCTGATGCAGTTGTACAAAAGATAATTGCAATGTGGCTCGCTGGAGACTATAGGACTTTCTTTGAACCCAAGGAAGTAAATACTATTTAAAGGAAATTAGATATTTATCAAATCAGAGCTAAATTTTAGCCCCTAAAACATTCCGTTTCCAAAGCCATGTTTTGTTTGGGAGAACATATTGCATACGGGTGGGAAGCTTCCTAAATTTCTTAAAGATCTCTCATTCACTGACTTTAGTTTAAAAGTGGTTTATTATTGGAAAAAGTGTGCTGAAATAATAACTCAATACTTTTTTTTCAGTGATTTCCAGCACTCTGTTTAGAAGTAAAAATAATATTTTTTTTTTCTCACCCAACCACACTGCAAAGGTAACAAGGAATTTGAAACAAACTGGGTCTTCTCCTCTCATGTCATCTTTGGGAATAAACTTCCTAGAGCCTAGATGGTGCCATGACTTCCACCTGAGCATCACTGTTGCCTTCAGCCAGTGCCCTGGGCTAACAGCCATTTGGCCCAGCAGGGCCCCGTTAATGCAGGTGGAACTGACTTGGAGTTAGGGCACAAATATGTGGGGTTGCAGCAGAGAGCTTGGTTTGCCTCTGTTACCAGCACTAAGTGGAGCTGGGAGCCCGGTGTGATACAGCCTGGCTGCCCCAGAGCTGGCCAGTTTGCAGGGTGGATGAGAGCATGCTTCTTCTGGACAGGTTGGTGGGGATGTCGAGGGTTTGAGAAGTACTAGTCAGAGCTGTTTGGAATGGTGTTTAATGGCAGTAGGGATGGTCCTGAGTGGAGAGCAGGAGATGGAAAAATTTATGCCCATTTTCATAGATTTGTAGGGATGCCTGTGCTTTTCATCGCTTCTGAGCCCATCTGTGCAAATCCACCTCCTCTTATTTGATGCTTCTCAGGCACTGTATCTGCTGAAAATACTCGGCCCTGTCTAATCAGGGGGCAGGGAAGTTGTTATGTTAATGGGGCAGAATAAGAATTTTACAGTGAATGGATGCAGAGGTTTTCTGAGAGCTTTTCAGTAAAGGCACAAGAAGAATTTAGCATGGGTTATTTGTTAATCATCCTTTTTAATTAGGATTTTTTGCTCGTTCTGTCCTTTGCCTGCCTGCAACTCTCAGATGAGTAATTGCCACGTATCTTTAGAAGGATATCATAGCAACCAAAACATAGGGAAGACAGCAAATGAGACAGTCTACAGTCCAGCAGTTTACTTTAGCAGACGTTAATCAATGGAACTGCAGCTTCGATTGCAGAGCCTAAATTCATTTCTTGTATTTGATTTTCCCTCCAGCTACCATTGCAATTTACTTTTTATTAAATGGCTTCTGATAAGCAGACAGCTTTAACGTCTTCTCAGTCTCATCCCTTCACTGCATTATTGTGGACTGTAGATTAAACAAAACCTACCCTGACAGAAGTAAATTTAAGCAATCTAGTTCTATTTTGTGATGCCAGAGTAACTCTTAGTTACCAAGTACCTTCATTCATTAGCTGAACTTGATGTAATCGACTCTGAAGTGTTAATTTTATCCTTGTATGGACCTATAATAAGTTTCTGGAAAAGTGACAAATACCACCAGCGACAAAAAAAAGAAAATTAATTAAAGTCTTTTTCCAGGACTAGGTTGCACAGTTTTATAATCTGCAATATTCCATTCCCTGCCTTCTTTCTCAAAGGAATTGTAGCTTTTACCTCACAGGATTCGTGGAGCCACAAGCTGCTTGCAGAAATAGTCAGCTGAGTCTGTGTTATTTGTGTTAGCTGATCAAACTTCAGAGTAACCTGCCACTTTGAGGTGGTGGTTCTAATTCTTTCACTAGATCAACTGCCAACAAGATATTTTTTATCCCAGTGTAAGGTGACTGATAAAAGAGCTCTCTACATGGAACTGATAAGGAATGAATAATCTCACAGACAAAATATACAGTCGTTGCAAGAGACAGGATTATCGCTTGTGTGAAGTAATAATACTGAGGGAACACAATCAATTGAGAAGAACAAATTTGTGAGCCAGCAGTAGGTAGTATGCAGGGTCTGGAATCACATCTGGGAAGTGAGATGATAGGTGTAGAAAATTTGACACCCCTGCACTAAGTTGAAAAAAAAGCAAGTAGTAGCAGGTTTGTTGGAGCAAACAGCTCTGCTGTGACTGGTTGTCCTCTGTGAATGCTGTAGGCCTCTACTAGTGGATGGCCAGTTGTGGTTCCCTGAGATACTGAGCTTTCCAATACTAGGGTGGCTGTCTGTCTTTTGTGGTGGTCTACACAAGGAAGGCAGCACTGGGCTAGAGAAATGTAGAGGTTTCTGCTGAGGCTAGTGTGAGAACAGAAGTGTTTTGTTTCCTTGTTTCCTGCTCTCCATAGTCATGAAGTGGTATCAGAGAATTGTTGCAGAATCCTCCTTTGTTGTTGCTCCTACCCATTCTTACCTACACCCTTATTCCTACAGCTGCACTTCACCTGCTGTTTTGCATCTTTTGCCTCTCCGATCACAAATTCTTTGTTTCTTGCACCCATCAACAGAAATGTGTTTATTCTCTCGGTTGCCTCTTTGCGTTTTGTTCATATTTTACTCTTATCCTCCATGTTTCTTCCTTACCTGCGAATTTGCCTGCCTCAGATTTTTATATAATTTTCTTCTCTTGCCCTAAGTTGGCACAGCTGCCATCCAACTTTTCCTCTGTGATGTATCTTTTTTCCTCTGTTCTCATGTTCTGCAGTGTGTGAAATGCACTGAACTGTGGAGTTGCCAAGAAGCATCATACGGTGAGGAAGAGATAAAAGTATTGAACTATGAGAGTGTACTTCAAGCTCTGTGTGCTGCCACAGACAGAACAGGTTCCCTGTTGTACAGCTCTATTTATGTTATATAAATTTTAAGACTAATTATGATATATGTTGCTCATTCGTTTTTGTTTTCTTGGGCATATAGTCATAATTCCACTCGGGAGAAATGTCCTTTCTCTGAATAACTTTGTGCTATAAATGCAAAGGTTCTTTCTGAACACCTTTTTCACTTGTTTATGTATTTTAAAACTTGGCTTTAGTCCCATGCACATAGTAAGAATAGTATGTTGGTAGATATTTATCTTCATAAAGCGGTTGCTTTTTATTTCAGTACCATTTACATAAATATACCTAAAGTGTGATTTTTGGATTTGCACAGGCTTTATCCATCCCTATTACACTTTTCTTGCTTTCTATCCAATTTAGAAAAATAAACCTACTACAGTCAAAGCAACATCGTTATTCTAAAAAATGTATGTAACTTGTATTTACTGAAAAATTGTGAGGGAGTTTGCAGTAAGAATACTTTTTTATTGATTAGGAGAAGAAGAATAGTATTAGAACTACATGTTACATAAAAGCAGTTTTACTGGCCTTGTATTGCCTTCAAGATGCAAGGAATGTTTTAAGGAATAGCATCTAATGTACAGTGGCAGAAGACAGGAAGAAAAGAGTCATTGCATAGATCAGGATTCCTCCTCTTTGCTTCTTTCCAGAAGAAAACAGACAAATTCTAAAAGTGTAAGTGAAACTTGTAAGGTTTTAAAATGTTTCCAGATGAGAACATATAGGTACTTTAAAAATAGATATTTTCTACATAATTACTGGGAGTATTTACTTACAAAGAACAATTGTGTGATGTTAGCAAACATAATGCAAGTTAGAAGAGGAAACTAGAGTGGTTCAAGATTATGTGACCCAATTCCGTTCTCTTCAGTTTGGGCATTTCTGTACTGTCTTGGTCACTGCAGACTTTCAATGTTTTCCTGCAAAGCAGTAAGCAGTGTGACCAGCCTGTGTGCGGCATGATTCTTTTTGTACAGGAACTTGTTGAGATTTAAAATTATTAAGATAATTTTGTTGTTACTTTTGTTTTGCTATGGTTTATTTGTGGTTTTGAATGTACATTACAATGAACGTCGTAGAAAATCCAGTAGCGAGATGTGAAGTCTTGCTTAGATACTGTGAAAGTTCATGCCAGCCTTGAGAAACAGTCTGTACCCTCTGCTGGTGTACTCTGGAATGAACTTCTTGTTCATTCATAGCGATGATTTAGATACTCTGGGCTGTTAACAGTTGGGAGATGACAAAAGTGCACCTAGCTATGAGCAGGTTATTGCCCTTCAGAATGAGAAAGACCGTCCTCAACTGGAGATGGTAGGAAATGTTCCTGTCAACTGAGAAAGTGTACCAAACTGAGCATCAGAGAGGAATCCTAGAGTGCTTGGAAGTGCAGAATAAATTGACTGTCTTTCAGGTCCATGCTTAAGTAAAGATGACTGTAGTCTAGTGTTTCGCTAGTCAGGATGGTGCCCGTCCCCCTTGGTTCAGTTTTAGTCAGCTTCTGTTCCTGTACAAACTCATCCCTGCCAGCCTGGTCCCAGAAGACCCATATAATTCTTTTTCTGGCTGTGCTATTATCTCACTGTGCGAGTTGTCTGTATAAGCCACCTCTGGTAAGTCACTTCATTTAAAAATCACTTTTCCCATTTGCGGAAAGACTGGTACTTAATTCATAAGCATACAACTCAAAGTTGTTGCAAAACAAAGTTAAACGAAGAGTACCATAAGTACTCACTACGCTCCATTTACTTGGGAGAAATGCATCTCATTTATGAGATCGCCCGCAGTTGCGGGAGTTGAATTCGGGAAACTCAGCCTTTCAGTTCTCCCCAAATTGCTCAGCAGATGATACCCTTCTTCATTTAGCAAATACTTGGCTGAAGCTGACTGCCTGGCCATTTCTTCCTTCTTTTATTCCTTCCATGAAATGTTGTCCTCTTCTTTCGCTCCCAGTCCATCCCTTGATACGTGTCCCCCTCCAAGGGTAAGTTCTCTTCCACAGCATTCAAGGTACAGCTTAACATTTCTTGTGGCTGATACTGACGCAATGCCTTAGTCAGCCTGCACATGCTCATCTATGTTGTGCCGTTTGCAACTGTGAAATTGCAGACTTGGTTTTGTTTCTTTTACCATGGTCTCCCTTTGCATCTCAGAAATGTTTTGTGCTTATGTGCAGTTTTAAGACAGTGAACTCAAGAATGGTTTGATAATCTCACTGCTCTTTCCAAGTTAAGTATATTCCCACATGGCAATTCCCTGGAATATGAAGGTTCGTCAGCTTGCATGCCCCCACTCTCTCTAATTCGTCGCAGATATAGTTGTTGCAACAGGCATTTTCATTTCCAGAAGAAAATGTCTTCTGTTATGTATGTGTTTTAATAGCTCCTGACTCCTTTATGAAAGTCTGCAGGGAAAGAATTTACATAAGCAGATAGAGGAGCTGTATTGGACCTTTAGATATCAACTCTAAAAACAACAACAAAAATTCTTTCAACTGATTTAGATGTCTCAAGAAGCAAAAACTTGTTATTTCAGAACACGACAGTCAAGTTCAAAATGCAAATCTGCAAACGGCTTCTTGCAAGTTTTTCTTTGGAAGTTGATACCCTGGGTCCATATTTATTCTTTAAACTGTACTAGCTAGGAACATAAGCTGTGTAGGTGTTAAGGAAAAGAAAAACAGATTACATTACAAAGCAAGATGCACACTGTTTGAATGCATCAATAATTCCCTTTTTCTTCTCTTTTTTACAGCAGTCCTGCAGAAGATGCAAATATATTGTACAATTTAGAGTAGTACTATTTATGACAGATGTACATTAATATAAAACTCTTTCCTTAATGCACACATGGATGAGCCAGATTTTGTGTAGAAATAATTTGGCTAATTAAAATTGAGTTAATGTTTTCATTTCTTTCAAATACAGCAGTGTATTTTCTACCTGTATCAGCTGCATGCCTTATTTGTTTTGAGATATTGGAAAGAAGGCAAAAGGGCTGACTACATTACATGAAAGGAAGTAAAATTTTTTCAACTCTTTAATATTTTTATGTTAAAATAGTTTTGTCCTAATCCTTTCCCCATGTCTCTTTGTACATACAATTTCAGCTGTCAACGTGCACATACATGAGCATAATTTGAGGATAAAGACGGCTTTGGCATATCTGATGATTTGATTTTTAATGGTCAGTAATGAATAATTTGGTTTTAATAAGGAACAGTTATTGTCAGTTAATTTCATATTTTTGTGCAGATCAGAAGCACTTAGCTTGCCTTGAGTTTTTCCTTAGGATGTAGGCATTCAGTCTTGTAAAATACAAACTTCTCCAGTTGCATTAGAAATGAAAACAGATTCTCCTTTTAATATCACTGTGGGGGGGTTTTTTGGTTTTTTTTGGTTTTGGTCTTGTTGCTCGTAGTATCTACTACTGGATTCATAGCATGCTTTAAACATTTATTGATTTCAAAGAATACTCATTTATGTGCGCTGGCACCTTTTTTTTTTTTTTCTTACAAAGTCACTCTCCTTACCCATCTTTTCAATTTATAGTGTCTTTACTTGTATCTATGTTACCCAGTTAAACATCTTGCCATATTTTGTTTGCATCAATCCTACTCTAATAATAGCATTACACTTCATATTTTTCTTAATATTTACTGCTAATAATGATTACCTGAGTTCTGCTCTGTGTGGGAGGTTTCCAGCTCCTATTAGTGATTTTTCAGCTGTGCAGTGAATCACGTTGTGAGTGTTTAATAAATATGAGCAAAATGGAATTACATTTAACTTGGATTTGCTTCTCACGAAAAACAAGATTTTTATTCTTTTTTTAATTTTTTTTTTTTGAGTAACTGCTACAGCAGAGATGTAAATTCAGTTTAAAGGGTTTGTTCAGCTTGCTTGGGTTGAATGCTCGCCTGTTAAAGTCAATGGAAGTTTGCCATTTTCTTCCGCAGAGCTGTGATTTCTTTTGCTATTCCCCTTCCCACCCGCTTTCTTTTCAAAGAAATTATCAGTGTGATTCAACCCCAGCATGGTCCCTGGAAACTCTCAGTTCCTCTTTCTTCTCCTTCCTTACATTTTGTTCTTCTCTTCTCCAAAAGCTTCCCTGCTCTGCGTTGCTGTTCATATCAAAATACCCATGACTTCTTTCTATCTTGCCATTAAATTTTGCGAGAGCAGAGTTTTTGTTGATCATTATGCTGCTTTACTGTCTATACTTTTGCGAATGGGTAGGGTATTTAAGAAATTATTCTTTTAAAAGAAAGACAAGAATATCTACAATGACATCTCTAAAAGTCACTTGGATCTCTGCAAAATATTGCTGAGTTTGTGCAAGGTCTTTTGAAGAGACAGAAAGGCCTCAGCTCACGTGCAGAGAAAACATACTTATCTGGATCTTGAGTAAAGATTGTCTTTTAATTCAGATTTACACAGCTTTCTGCTTTAGACTCCTGTCTCCTTAACTCTTGAGAGAATATTCTACCATTAAGATCCAAGGTGTGTGTATTACATGTCTTGAGGAGACAGAAGACGACCCACCAAAACAAAATATATTCTGTCACTGAGGAGAACTAAACAGCTAAATAGAAATTCTTCTTCTAGCTGCCATCATAGCTCAGCATTTCTGTTTGGATGAGAGGGAGTTTTGTATACTGAACATCTGTAGGAAAGGTTTCAGAAAAATGTTTTGCATCATGATAGAAGTACCATAGCTGAAAAAGCAAATAAATTGCGTCCGTGCAGAAAAGTTATGCGGCACCTTGTCTGAAGAGCGCTACGCAAACAAGGACTGCTCCTTTGGGGGCTGGAAGTTGGGACTTTGAAAGTAACTACACATTCCAAATCACTGGGTTTCTTTTAAAAAACTTTTATGAACTTAATTTCCATTTTAATACTGATGCTATATATGTGAAAAATCATCAGCTGCAAAATTCTTCTCTGTGGAACTGTTCCTATCTCCAGGAGCATTTTTACAAAGAAATCTTATAAAAGAATCTTCACATTTTCCATTCGACTATGTAATACACCAAATCTCAGGAGATATTAAATGTGTGTCTGTGGGAGAGTGCAGTGTTCCCTGCATAATTTAGCCAGTGTTATTACTCAGCAGCCTTCTTAAAGGCATAGCAATTTCGAAGCTCTTTTTCCTATGCTGTATTCTGTGATGTGTTGCTTTTCTACATCCTATTGCTAGTTAAATAAAAAACGTTAAGAATCTTGAAACAGCACTACTGTTGTAGCACAAACTAGACAAGGAGAGATGAAAGTAGAGATTATAGCTGGCCCTTCAAGAAGTTATTGAGAAGAAAAATGTATAGTGATGACAGAAATTATTTTTTTTCCTGATGATGTTCCTTTATTATTTAGTGCAGGTTTGTAGGAATGTATTTCTAGAAATGAAATATGATGGGTAAGAATTTAACTATGGCAGTTTTCTGTTAATCGTTCCTATTTTTCAGTTGATCCTTACTAAATTAACCTTACGGCAGCACTCAAGGCAGTAGAAATTCTTCCTGAGAATCTGTAAAGCTATAATCAGCTTCCTGACTGTCTCGCTTCTCTACTGTGTGCAAGAGTATCCAGGGAACAAAAAATACTGGACTTTTTCTTCTTTACTGTCATTTTTTATTCACTTCTAGTGGACATGGCATAAGTGTGTAGAGTTCTGTATGCTAGAGCTTATGTGCTCAGTTCTCTGTGTGGATTTTATGCATTTATCTGTATTTGAGAGACAGAAGGTAGGAGGTATTATGCCGTGAGATGAATAATCTGCTTAAATGGTAAAGCGCCGGTAAGTGATGTTGAAAGCAGTGAAAGTGTTTCTTTGGCCATTTCTTATGTGGCCTGAATAATATCGCTAAGGACCCATCAGCCTGGCATTTTAGAGGAAGGTTTCTTCTGGTTTTGTAGGACGAGTTTGTCGGCTATGATAGGACAGCACTTTTGTGTGCAATTGAATGATGACTTTTTGCTGACAACTTGGCTAACTATGAGAGAAGATAGTATTGACTGTAGCTTAGGTCGGTATTTTAGGTCTCTGTGGGAGCTGCTGTCTGTGGTTTAGTTTTAATTTTTAATTTTAATTTAGATCAAAGGCATATTCACTTTAACAGAACTTTTACACTAAGACTTACCTATTTGTAAGAAAAAAAAATTAAGGTAGGGTTGACAAGATGGAAGAGTTAACATACCAGCAATATTGTGTTTGTAGAAACTTCAGGGGAAAATGTAAAGAAGAAAAAGATTAAGCTTGGCATTGTTATTGAGTGAAGGAGATGGGTCAAGATTTCTCTGAAGAGAAACACGCGTAACTCCATGCATTGTAACTGGACTTCACAGTGATCAGCTGAAAATCTGACCATAGAGTCATAGAACGGTTTGGGTTGGAAGGGACCTTAAAGATCATCTAGTTCCAACCCCCTGCCATGAGCAGGGACACCTTCCACTAGACCAGATTGCTCAAAGACCCATCCAGCCTGGCCCTGAACACATCCAGTGATGAAGCACCCACAACTTTCCTGAGCAACCTGTTCCAGTCTCTCACCACTCTCATAGTGAATAGCTTCCTCCTGATTTCTGATCTAAATTTTCCCTTTTCCAGCTTGAAGCATTACTGCTTGTCCTATCTCTACAAGTTCTTGTAAAAAGTCCCACCCACAGCTTTCTTATAGGCCCTTTTCAGATACTAGAAGGCTGCAATAAGGTCTCCCTGCAGCCTTCTCTTCTCCAGACTGAACAGCCCCAACTCTCTCAGCCTGTCTTCACAGCAGAGGAGTTCCAGCTCACTGATCATCTTTGTGGCCTCCTCTGGACCCATTCCAACAGGTCCATGTCCTCCCTGTGTTGAGGGCTACAGAGCTGGACACAATCATGAGGCTTGTTTTTTTCCTACTCTGTGTTGTGAACTGGTTTGAAGTCCACTGTCATTGGTGTTACACCTGCACAAGTAATAACTGAACCATGATCTCCGGTAGATATGTAAGTGGCAGTGAAGCTATGGGTAGCCCAGAGCATAGCAGGAAGAAGCTTGTGCTTTATTCCTTAAAGAGCTGGGTGCATTAACAGTATTAATAAAACATGAACTAACTAGGAGTCTTTCCAGTCTGTTGGATAAATATGTACAACTTTGAAACTTCACCGTATTTGGCATGCTAGATTTCTGTATGGTTTCTAGATCTTCCTAAAAGTGTTAAGTGCTAAATAGTAGCGCTGCTGCTAGGGATGTTAAGCACAGGAATTTTTTTGCAGTTGAATGGCATTCTTTGTTCCTGATTACTCCACTTTGCTACTCTTTTGCATGACTAAGTTTGCAATTGTGTGCCTTTGAGTGTGTCTTGATGATCTGAACGGTGATGAAGGTGCTATTGTAAGGAATATGTGGGAGTATTCATCCACAGGAACATTTAAAAATATGCATATACACACCATCTGGTGCAATGAGGTGTATTTCAAAGGCAAAATATTTGCTCTTTAGAAGTGTCTCAGAGTTAAGAATAAATTTTTTCTCTGGAAAAGATGGGTTGGCAGTTTCTAGAAGGAAACCCTTCATTCAGAGAAGGGCAAGGAACCTAACTGAGGATATGGGAATTTTCTAGCTCTTTTTTTGAACCCTCTCCATATCTTTATAAAACTCTCTTAAAGTACCTATTGAAGAACCAGAGGGGACTTGAACAGCATCATTAAAATTTTATACAAACATAATACATTTAGCTATGCCTTCTTCATATTTGTTCATACAACCAGGATCTATGTTAGCCCTTAGAAAATGTTGATTATCCCTTTATATGACCTTTTCAGAGCTTTCCAGCATACAAGACTCCAATCAGGATTCCGCCATGTAAAGGCTTTTTGTATTCACAACTCTGCAAAACATTGTATATTAAGCTATATGACTGTATGTTTTTCCTAAATTACTGGTAAAAGTACAATGAAATTGTATAGGGCCAAGAACAGATGTTCAAAGACCCCTAGCAGCAGCACCTCTAGTGAGCAATGAATATCTAACAGTAACTTCTGGAGTTGTTAGCCTAGCGTAGTAATGTGCACATTTAGCACGTTTAAATGTGCCACTTTAATTCTGTGTAGTGATATTTTTTTATTAGAACATTGTGTGCCTCAACATTAAATGTCTTGCAGAGAGATATTTTTTTGTCAACTAAAGCCGATAGCAATTTTTTTTCACAGAAGACTTAGAAACATGTTTATAAAGACAAGGTGAGGGATGTGAATTTTTTTTTTTCTTTCAATTCCTTATTTCTTTGCTCACTTAGCAGCTGGTTGCTGTTTTGCTCAGGAGTTGTAGGTACAGAATCCGTTTACTTTGCACTTCACAGTTTTTTGCCCAAAGACAGTCCTTTATTATTCTTTTGGAATTTCTGCATTATACCAAGATGTATTAGGAAAAAGCTAATTCTTGTAAAACAACTGGATGAAAGGTTTTGCTCACTTTTAAAATCCACCATTAGTAGATGACTGGTTTTCTTTAATTACTGTAAGGATAAAACCCTCACTAAAGTAACTGTGCAGCACATCCATATATCTTCTGGTTTTCCAGATATAAACAGGAGTACTTACTGAATAATCGTTTTTTTGCATCTTTATTGATGTTTTAAAAATCCTAATATAGTAATGGATGTATAGTTCACTGAGAGATTCAATTTCTTTATTATTGTACCTTACTATTTACCATAGTTCTTTTTATTAGTGCTTTTCAGCTATCTTTTAAATTTAAATTTTTATACAGTACAGTCAGGATCTTTTTTCCTGATGCTTTTAGAGACAAACTTACTGTAGTGCAGCTTTCGCCTTTCCTTTATTCAGGATGACTTCTTAAATAAAACATTCCTCTCCTGTAATAATGAAACAATAATTTTGCTTGCCTTTTTTTTTTCCCCCTAAAACGATTAAGAAGTCCAGTTATCATTTACATTCATGGGTATGTCTTGTTGGGCATGAGCTGTGTCTGTACACAGCAAATGTAACCAGGCTGTGATCATTTACGTCTTCTTTAGGGATATTTTAGCAATGGCAGTATAACTTAGCACATGTCGTCCCAACTGATGTCGCCTTGGATAATGCCTTTTTCTTCTCTTTATCATACATGTTAAATCCTACCCTTTGATCTAATATAGTACTCTGTAACAAACGCTAATGATTGCTGCTGTCAGATGGGACTTTAATCCATTCCAGGGCCTCAACTTCTGATGTGTGAATAATTTGAAGCAGTAACACTTTCCCTCCCCAGCCCTAGCTCGACATGCTGTTCTTCCTGACTGGTTGTATTTAGGGACTTGAAACACTCCAGTCATGAATCCTCCCACCACATTTTGATAAATCTGATTTTTACCTAATTTGTCCTGAAATGGAAGCTTTTAAATATTCCTGTTATTTTTTTGTATGGACTTCTTGCATTAGCCTAGAGACAACCGATCACTTTTTTTTTTACATCCCTTGACGATTTGATTCATTGTGCAGTGACACCCACAGTATGAGTTCTGCATTTGATTATCAGAATCTCATTTAACCTCTCACCGTCCTTGTGTTTTTATGGAAAGACTAATACGCTCCCAATTCCTACAACTAGTCAGCCATCTGGGGGATTTCGTGTCCTCCTGCTGGGAGGGGGATTATCTTGCAGATAAAGCATTTCCAGCTCCTCTAAAGGGATGTAAAATTTCCCCAAACCCAAAGTGACTCCTCACAGGTGCTTGTGGTGCTGCAGCGGGACCCCCGGGGAGACTGGAGCCCTTCGCCTTCACTGAGCCCGGAACTGGCAGCTGCAGCCTTGCCTGTGCCCAATGTGGGGCTGCACCTGAGGCTCTGCTGTCCTCGGCCCCTCTTCTCATCGCAGCGCTCCCGCTTCTCTTTACCACAGCCATTTTTGATTGCTTTGTGGATGACTACAGTTAAGTGATGCAAATACCTGTGCCAGTTTTTTCCTACTTAAATTTATGTTTCTGATACAGCTTATTTCAGTGAAGGTTTTTAGTAACCACACATCTTAGCGTAACTCTTCTGCAGGCTGCAGAATACTACCGGAAAAATGAATACATTAGAAGTATGTAAAACTTCTACTCTGTACCTAGCACAAAAATGCGTTTACTACACCTGGGAGCAGGATTTGGCCTGTACGCCATTAAATTTTGATACTTCCTCCATTCTGTCATAAATCTGTTGACTATATTTCTTTGAAAAGGAATTACTGCTTCAGTCACACATTAATCTCTCATCATATTTTACTATCTTTCTTATGTACACTGCTACTTGGATTATAAAGAGCAGTTAAATAGTGTGAATTAGCAGTTTGTCAGATTTAAATTTTCATGGCCTAATAATTTTCGGGACGAGTGGTCTTCTGCCTATGTTTTCGACATTCCTTGGCAAGAACTTGTATTTTAATTCTGGTTTGTACACAACGGCAAGGGAGGGAAAAACCAACAGAGTCTGACCCTTCTGTCAGGAACAAATTTTTCCAGTCAGGTTACAAACCTCTGGAAACAGAGACCAGGGCCTGAGGCGGGGGGCCAGGGAGCCAGAGCCGCCTGCCCAGCCACGGGAGGGCTCCTCCGGCGTGGGGCCTTCATTGCTGCCCGCCTCACGTCGGGGCGCAGGCAGCGGGGCTGGGGGGCCCTGCTCAGTTGCCAGGGCAACGGCGGCCCTGTCAGCTGCAGACACTACTCACGCTTGTACTTGGAGCCTGTGCCCAAGTGCCGCAGAGAGTGGGGTTTTAATAGGGATTTATAGGTGGAAACATGTAATGGAATAGTAAGAGCAGTAGTATGAGGCACCTGTGTGGAAAAAAAACCCCATATTATCAGTGTTGCCTTCTGTGAGTGCTACCTGAGGTGTGCCAGCCGTCGTTATGCAGGGAGAGCCTGAGCCAAGGGGGAGAAGAAGGCCTGTTGGATTTTGTGCCTTTCTTTATATATTTCTTTCCTCTTGTAAAATGGAAGCAGGAAATAAACAATTGCTGGATTAGGTGAGTCACACTGGCACGTTCTTCTGTGTCTACTTCAGCAAATCTCTAGACTCTGGGATAACATCTAAGAGGTTATTTTTGAAGGTTATTAAGAACAGAGAAACGGCGGCATAATTTTCAGGTACTGACAAAGTATCCGGGTTAATGCCCTTCCCCTCCTGGGGTGCTCTTCCTAACCCCCTCCTGCTGTTGATGGTGGTTTTGTTTCCAAAACAAAGAGCTACTTCTGAGATGGCTTTCAGCCCCCAGGAGAACAAATTAACTGTTCAAACAAATGTGTTTTCCCTTCAGTTGCTAAACCGCAACCTATCTTGTGACAGGCAAGAAGCTTTTTACTGCTAGCAGTGGTAAAGCTTTCTTTAACTCCTGAAGGTTAAAAATCTTACTACTTTTACCTAAACTCGATCTACCTGTATGCCTGGGAGCCCTTGGAAGGAAATGGTTTACCTGAGCATTACAGCTACAGAGACGTGCTGAGCTTCAGACAGGCCTTTAGCTGCGTTTGACCCTCCCTTTGCCTCATCTCCCACCTATTGAGATTTTTGCTGTGAAGAAGTTCCTTGTGTCTGCTTGACGGCTTTGTCAGAGATGATTTCTGCTTCTGCTCTGGCAGCACCTCATGGTGGGGTCTCGGCATCTTCTCTGTGCTTGAGGTCAGCCAGAATAATGCCCTGTGCCTGCAGTGCCGTTTTACAGAAACGTGAAATCCTGTCGGGTCAAAATCCATTGTTGCACTTGGTGCTTGGCTTTGAAGTGGCACAAGTGTTGGGTTTAGCTACATAATAAAGACATGGAATTAATGATTGTTTTCCACAAAAAAAAAGGGATGGCACTAGTTATTTCTGTGAATGAGAGAAAAGAGATTCCCTTTTCTGATAGTAGTATTCTCAATGAGTTCTGAAGCAGATTTACCATGCAATAAGTTGAAAAACTGATTTAAGAGAATACCATACTTGACTGCTTGTGTGAAAACAATTTCTGTCTCCTTCAACCTGTGCAGACTATGAAAGTATGATTACGGAAGTTTTGATGTGGGCCGGCTCTGGAGGCAGAATGGAGCTGGCATGTGAGGCTTTGTTGAAGAAGATCTTTCTTGGAAAATTATCCAGGACCTTTCAACCACGAGTTATGTTGGTGATCTCCAGCAGTCAAAGGCTGGTATCGCACAACTGCTTTTATGTTCAGGTTTCTCTGTTCCTGATTCAGTATTGCCTGTCAAAAAGCCCAGCTCCCATGCTGGGAAATGGCTGGATGGATTTGTCCTAAAGCAGGCACCAAAGCTTTTGTTCATGGGTTGGCTGTCAACAAAATGCTGAGATAAGCTGGTTGACACTTGACTTTCTGTCCTGGAGATCAATTGCATTACGGACACGGTGGCAGAATGAGAGCTTTGCACTCTCATCTGCCCCATAAATTGCTGTCTTTACATTTTCTGGTTGTCTGTTTTACTGTCTTATGAAATTTGCTGTGATCACCATCAGTTGTTCTTATTACTCTTGGAATGTGCTGTACAACTTAAAGTGTGTTAAGAGCTTTTTAACACTGAATATTTCTGAGAGGAGTTTGCGATGTATGCAAGGGTCTGCCCTTGTGAACCCGGTCACACAAACGGGATGCAACAAACTGTCTAAATGAGGAGAAGGTGGACTAATGTAAGATGAGGGTTGTGTCTAGGAATGTATGTAACACAGTAATGCTGTTACTACTGTTGTCATCTGTGATGTTGCTCAGATACAAGTATGTTGTTTTCAATAGCTGGAGGGTTTAGTGTAGATGAGGTACAAATGGAAGTAAATATATGTTTAATGTTGTTAAATATTAATATAGTGTGGCCTCTGTCCTTTATATGGTAGTGATCTCAATAGGTAGTAATCTCAATCTCATTTTTTATGAATCATCCACCTCATTTCGTCTCTAGGCTCTGTGTACTTTTGCCACTGATTATGAGCATGCTCATATTAATAATTCCTTGTATTTTTACTTCTCTGAGTAAAACGGAACAAAAAAGTACAGGAAAGTAAGGACATTTAGTGCATATCAGTGATATGGAAGGAATGTACATACACCTCCCCAGCTGGATGATGATGATATCTCAGTAACAAAAAGAGAACAACTGCCAGCTACAAGTGAAGAGGCAGAAATTAGAGCAACTGCTGAAAAATCACTGAAATTAAGGACCTGCTCGTTTAGTGTGATTGGAGCATGTAAATATTAACTCTAATGATGACAACATGTAAATTGGAGTGCTCAATAAAATTTGAGCACATGAAACTCAAGTGCCACAACCTGCTTTATTGATCATTTTTAAAGTCATCTGCATTTCATTTGCCACACTATTTACATATAGCTTTCTGTAGTTTACTTATAGAAGAATTTCCATAAGGAAGCCATGAGTCTTCCAAAATTCACACGTACAGGTACATATAAACAGAACAATTTTATGTCCAAGATAGCCTAAAATTGGGAGCTAATTAGGATTTTCTTCCGCGAAAATAACAAGATAATTAAAAGGTAACACTAAAGATTTCTGACTTAATCGAGTTTCATTTATTAGTCAGTAAGGAGGGTAAATACAGGCAAACACTGACATGTAGAAACAGATCAGCTTTAAAATGAACTTCTAAACTAGCCAAAATGTGGCTAGTATAAATAGCTCCTCAAACCCTATAGGGTTTAAGCTGTGCTGAACTTATGAATATAAATGAAAACTGATCTAGGTACAAGTATCTGCTTTGTTACATCACCAAGTAAGACTTTGGAGTCTTTCGTTGGGCCTTGAATTTTTCAGGACTGATCTTTATACATGCAATGTTATTATGCTACCTTCTGGCTTCTGAGATCTCACAAGTGCAAAGGCAATAATTTAGGTGACATCTTCACTGTAAGGATTCAGCAAACAAAAGCAAAAATATCCCAAAAGTGAATGGACAATGAGAACACTTCTTAGATCAAAGAGCAGCATCTTTCAAAAAAAGGTGTACTTTGTTTTGCAGAAGTCTTTGTATTTTTATAAGGCTTCTAGATCACAGACGTTGATATTGGAGAGCAATATGAATCTTAAAACTGCAAGAGTTATTTTTTCAACAGTTATTTCCCTCATTAACATGCCGTTACTTTTATAAATGATGAACAGATATATGTACGAGGTTATCTGGCACGATTAGAGACTCTCAGTAATCTTTGTAATGTAAAAACTTTAATCTCATTTTTAAGATCTGAAGGCCTCTACAAACAGAAAATTAGGAGCAAAATTACTTTTTAGGATTCCAAAAGGAAAGGAAAGTTTTCTGCTCTGGTCACCTTGATGACAATATACTGTCAGGAGGCTTGAGAGGCCTGTGCACTGCCTGGATAGCAGGTTTTCCAGCAGCAACAGTATAATGGAGCCGTTTATCCTGACAGATGGTGAGTTTTGCCTATATTGGCTCATGATTTAATAAAAGACAGGTAAAATCATAGAGACCTTCTGTCCTTTCGTCAAAACCTTTGTTCAAGAGGAAATTTTTTTACACGGAAGGGGGGAAGGTTTCTTGAGAGTTCATAATTAAATGTCAGGTTGTGGAGTGGCCAGAGCTATACGAAATGAAAATGAGAACTCTTTCTGCAAAAAGAACAAAGAAAGGTTTTTTTATAGATTGGTGAAGCAACCGCTCACTGTTGACAAAATACATGCACGACTCATTTTGCAAATGCTTCCATACTGTCATGCTCTTAAATGACATTGTAATACTTTGTATCCAACAATCTCAATAATAGTTGCTTTTTAAAATTAATTCAGATTTCTAATATGTAGAGATGCGTTTTGTACCCCTCCTCAAGACCTAAGCTGTTAAATCTTTCAACGTTGGGACAGACAATGAGAATTATCTGGCTTCTTCCCATTCTACAATTGCAGACTTTGAAAACTGATGGGAGGTTTGCTGCGAGGAGGTGTCAGGAGTTCTGCAGTACCAAAGTGCTCTGTTATTGCAAGATAAAGCAGTTGTCTCTTCAATACCTAGTGGAAGTGTGGGACAAAATAAGACAAATCACAGACCTACTTGATCTTTAAGGAGCTGGGAAGAGCTTGTTGCAGTTCAGAATGAGACTGATTGGATTTTAGGCTCAGAGGTACTTGGATAAAGTATGTGGGAAATAATGGCACACAGAGACTTTGGAGGTTTTCTCTGTTTTCAGGCTATGCTGAACAAAATCAGTGATTGCTAAACCACACATTTGCTACTGAAAGAAAACTCCAGACTAAAACCAAAAGCAAAGAACATGTCCAAACTTTCAGACAATCCAAACAAGTCTGAAGCTGTGTGCAATCAGATTCGTAATACTGATCCTTGTCACTGGCTGCAGATGTTGAGAGACTGGAGTTTTTTACGTGTACCATGCAGCACCGTGTCACCGGTGAGCACACTGTTGCACACCTTAAGACTGATCAAATAAATTGATTGGAGGGGAAAAATGGAGGAAGTCAATTGTTCTGGAAAATGAGAATACTGAAGGAGAAAAGAAAGGAACTGAAGGAGGAAGCAAATGGCAAGGCACATAGGAAAGGTGAGAGCTGCAAGAAATGCAAAGGTAAAGCAGTGAAAAAGGATGGGAAAGGAGAAATAGAGGGGAACTAGAAAATGTGAGCAGAAAGGTACTGAGAAGAGGCAATAGAAAAGGAAAGGAAAAGAAAGTCTATGACATAAGGTATATAATTAAAAAAAAAAGTTGAAAAAAAGAGGAGTTAGGAAGTGCTCTGTATAGAATCCCTCAAGAATGCAGCATATAGCGCCATGCTCTAGGCAGAGCTTTTCTTCTCATCTCCTTGTAACTGTCTGTAAGAGTTAATATGCCTTGCTAAAAGCTGATGACCTGTGTGGTCACCTTTTCTGGGTTAATAAGATGTGCCCCACCTTAGCCTGTGTATAGGTTTTGTATCACTGGAGTACCTATGTGACTTGTGACGCTGGGTTAATGGCATTGTACGGCCCAACGTCTTAGTCCCTGAAGATGTCAATGCACAGTTAACATGTGCATCTGTAACCAACGGCTGGAGAGTCTAGGACCGTAGGCATTGGAAAAGCCTGTAAAATAACAGGATCATCCATTTTTGTGCTGGTACAGAGTATCTTCCTGCAATAAATCTTCTTAGAAAATAACACAAAATATTAATTTAGCTGTATATCCTTCAGTAATTTAAAAAACGAAGCTACTACAGTGGGCTCTGAATTGTGTCTTATTTAGTGGTAAATAGCTGCTTTTCCTGCGCAGCTTTGACATTTCAACCTCTGCTGCTGAGACTGGCTGAATGGCCTGAGACTTGCTGTTTACTTTCAAATGTGTAATAAAAACCTGTGTAGGACAAATGCTCATTGATATAGACTGTTTAGCTTGGAGAAGCTCGCCTAATTATGATGGAGTGCAAGGACTGGAAACGATCTTTTCCTTAAAATGCAAGTATTCAGGGTGAGAGACATTGAAATACTTAGGCCAGAATTAGAGAAGTCCTTACCTTCTTATCGTGAAGCTGTGCACAGGCCCAGTGCAGAGCCAGCTGCAGAACTGTGAACTTCAACGGTTGTCTTTGGGCCAGCAGGTGACCCACGGTCACTGGCAAGGTGCGATTTAATAACTGTGTTCTCGGTGCGTTTTGTGAGCGCTCACCTTATGCGTGGCTTTGGAAAACGACATGTTAGCAAGTAATAAGGTCTACTTTAGTACTAGGATGTTGACAATTGCTTTTGGGGGTCTACAATTTATTTTTCTCATTTATGTTTTATGTTGATATTAATATTTAAACCATATTGGTGAACAGGAATGGTCGAATGAACAGAATAGAAAATGTCTTGTGTAACCATTGAAGACAAATGCTTTAATTTTTCTCATTTTAAGCCTTTTCTGTTAGACTGTATTATTTTATTATGCTGTCATACTTAGTAATTTTAATTTTAATGTTAAATTTGGTATAGTTTTTTATATGTGAACTTCAGTTAAATATATTTAACATTTCACTGGGTTCTTTCACCTTCTTCAATAGCTAATCCAATGTATGTTCAACAATAGGGAGAAATGTATTGTATGTGGGGTCATATTTTCTTTCTTCCATGAGTTTTCTAAGATGAATGTATTTTATTTCATCCGATAACCATCCAGTGCTCGTAACATCTACCACAGTAAAAGCAGTCGGTCAAATTTTTTCTTTCACGTATCGCTGAACAAAAATTCCATGTTACAGATCCTTTCGTAAGTAAAAATGCAATGGCCATAGCCTGCACCTAATTGGGAAGTTTTATCAGATCTTCTTTCCATCTCTGTTCTGTCAGTCTCTCTAAAAAACTGCTCTAAAGGTCACTGAAGTCAATGAAAAGACTCCTATTGACTTCAGTGGGCTTGGTTCACTCCCTAAATGCCAATGAATAAATGTGGGCTTTGCAAGATACCTAGAGAATTTAAAAGAAATCCTGGGAAAGATGAAAATACGTTGCAAAATCTTTCTCAGCAGCACAGTCCCATGAGTTCAATTCCCATTTATATCAAAGGAGCTCCAACTCTGCTTTCTCAGTTAACCCTGTGTAGTTTTTCTCATTTCGGCTGGAAAAATGATTGACAGAAACAATCAGGAAGTGTTCATCGCCTACCTTCATTTTGGTTTAGCTGTGAACTAAAAGCAATAGGGGATTTCCACTCGTGACCTTCGATTATTGCAAACTGTAATGCAAGAGCCTGGCGAACAGCCATGAGCCAACATTCCAATGGAGGGAAACAATTGTGGAGTTTTCCCTTACTCTTGTCCATGTTTTCTTGTCTTTTTTTAACATCATAAAAACGTCTTTGCTAGTACTGACTTTTATGCCTGACTCTTAACGATGGTTTGGTTTTTTAAGAGAGAACTGGGCTTTGCATTTTGCAAGGTTCTTGATTTCACACAGTTTGCAAAATACTGTTCTGCAGGTCTCCAAGTACCTCTCCCCTTTTAAGAGCTTTTACTATCTCCTTTCTAGCTTCTCGCATACTTCAGCTTTTGCTGTTGAAGTGTAGCTTCAAAGGCACTTCCTGTGAAGACTGAACTTTTGGGAAAAATCGTCTCTACTGCTGCTTTTTCATGAAATAAACATTCATCCCAGCAGTTTTATTCACTAAGGCTGCTACTGGGAAAGCTTTCAGCTGTAGTCAGCTGCAGAACACCGTACTTGCTCAAGAACTCGTTGCAACGTGACAATGAGGATGGATGATGCCATCCCTCTGTTAGATGACTAAATGCTGTTCTAGTTTCTGCTGGACATATCTTGGATTGTGCCAGGAGATTACTTTGAGTCTCTTGTCCTCAACTGAAAAAAATAAATGTGTGATCTCTCTAGATTATTTGTTCCAACTCGAAGGCTCTGTAAACCTCTGCATGGCCCTTGCTTCCACCTTGGCTGTGGATAAAGCTCTCTAGAAACTGCCTTTCCCTTGGTGCCCTACTGATAGAACAAGAAATACTGGCGGGACCGGGAGTGGGAAATGGGAAGTTTCCTGTCAGGCCATGTGTTTGGAGCTGTTGAGACGTGGGGATGTTTGGGGCATGTGTACAAATCACTATATGCTCAGTGGAATGGTGATTTAACATGTTCGTCTATCCTGTATTTTATACACCACTGGTAAGAGTAGATATATGGATATAAAGTAGCACTACTGTGAAATTAATTTCTACTAAGTTATGCAGTGTAAATGTTACAGTCTCTAAGAAGGGTCACCAACCTGTTTTGCTTGATTTAGAGGTTCACGTTAGTTACAACAACCTCTTCAGTTTTTTGGAAATCTTTCTTCCCCTTACACTAGTTCCAGAGAGTTTATCATGATACAAGTGTTTATCATTTGCAGTATTAATATTATTAGAAATCTTTGTAAATCATACTTTTGCAAAAGGCTGAATTTTGTGTTCAGCTTTTTTTTTTTTTTTCCTTAGGGGAAAAAACAAACTTGTGCATCTGGCAATCATAGAATCATTTACATTGGAAAAGACCTTTAAGATGATTGAGTCCAGCCATTAACCTAACGCTGCCAAGTCTACCACTAAACCATGACCTTATGTGTCAGATCTACACGTCTTTTAAATACCTCCAGGGATAGTGACCACTTCCCTGGGCAGCCTGCTCCAGAGCTTGACAACCCTTTGGGTGAAGAAATTTTTCCAATGCTATGCTTTTCAGAACTGTCAAGGTTAATTGCACTATGCTTCCTCCAAAGCAAATTAAGCATGAATAAAATATTTACCAGATATTTCAGAGACTTTATTAATTCCTTTTTACATCTAGTTGCTTGATGGGCTGAGGGACTTGTTAAAATAAGGCTGCAACAAGCTGATTGCAGGCTGTTTGGTTGCTGTTGCAGCATTTGTGGTATCCAAGAAAATTTACAGTTTGAAGGTACGCTGCTTGTTTGTTGAGATTGGACATGCTATAATGCTTAGGTGATTCAGTGAGCTAACACTGGAGAGAGGAAACTCTATTTTGAATCCTACTTTTCTTCTCTGGTTGTGAAACCACTGACAGGTCAGAATTCATGGAAGGTTTGGGAGGACATCACAGCTTTATTCGTCAGTTTAATGAACTCCCCAAATGTCGGCTCCTCACCGCTCTGTAATGGATGAGTTTGTTCCCTCTTGCTGTTTGACGTTATCTTGAGGACATATCAACCTGAACTGAGTTGTGTCTATTCAAGAATCCCCAACCATGTGTTTAGAAATTCCCTTTCCCTCTGTGGTGATTCAGGCTGTTCAGGAGACTTTGTGTAATACTGCAGCGAGATTCAGATGCTTCCCGAGATTGCTGGGCTTGGCTGATGTGAAGCAGTGAGCTTTCCCAGAGACTCGGGAATGATAATGGTAGAGAAGGACAGAGTTTTTTGGATCACTTCTCACTTGCATCTGCTAAACGCTTACTGAAAGCTATGCTGTTATATAGGGATTCCTCTACTGGCCTCTTCCTAAAAATACTTCCTTCTCAAAGAGCATTTAGCCGTATGAATAATGTCCGTCACATCTGACTGGTATGCTCCCATTTCTTACCTGAGAAACAGAATTTAGTAATGCAGTATTCACTTTGCTTTTAAGAGAGCCTGTTTAGTTTGTTCTTAATACAGGCTTTTGATCTCTCCCATGTCTGAAGAGACCTGATGGTTTAGGGCTACTTTGCACTTGGAGTAGAGGTTTGTGGGTCTTATGATGGCCGTTAGGTTATTGGGGAGTTTCTCTCTTTATCTCAGATAGCTTTCACTGCTTTCACAAATCATACTAGTGACTGGATTTATCTATTGCCTATTTGTCTATTAACTTTTACACAATGGTTTTACCTGTTTACTTATATTTACATTTACCTTATATAAACATTTGTTTAAAAACCTGGCATAGAATAGTGACTGTTGGTGTTTCTTTCCCTTCTACAGACACAATAAATGCCTTTTTTTTTTTTTTTTTTTC
>VWZK01011219.1:354193-495914 GCA_013396935.1 Baryphthengus martii
CAGGTTTTCAGTAGTTAATTAGAATTGGTGAAAATAAACATTTTTCAATTATTTGAAAATCTCTTTCTGCTGCTGCATACCCATCTCTGGCTGTGGAGGCAATTGCAGTTCCAATCCTCTAGCCCTCATAAAAACACAACAATATATATATAAAATATATATTACAACATGGTACTTTACTGTTACCTGTGCTTTTATACAGGTCAGTCTAAAACATCATTCTTTATTCAGGGAAAAAATACTAAATTCTGACTATTTGCATTATATCTCAGTAATGCTAATCTAGCTCTCTGAACTCCAACTAACATTCACCTCTTCCACTAAACAGCAGCTGGAGTCCACTACTAAATTTTACTACTAAGATAGAAAATTAAATGGCATTGGTGTCTTTCTAATTTTATGAATCATTTACAATCGTGGAATTTAGACGTCGTCATCAATGAAAAATCCCTGTGTTGCTTCGAGTACCTCTGCCCTGCATAGGCTACAAATGAGGCTGCAAATGGAGAATAAAGTGTCAGATGGGATATATTGATAGTGCCACTAGTAATCCATTCATGCTGCTTTGTTTTTTGAAATTAGTCTAGGATGTTGTTGGGACAATTATAAGTAGTGTGGATAAACTTCACATTGACCGTGCAAAAGCCATAATAATCATTGTTAATTAGAAGGTGTTAGGTGCTATTCAGAATTTAGCTGGAGAATATTGGATTATTTCCTACCATATTAACTGCTTTTTCATAATGTGGTGCCTATGAAAAAAACATCTTTTTTATGAGTTTATGGACAATCCAAACAATCCAGTCTAGCTGCTTTTGACATTCCCTTGGGGGGAAACACCGAAAGAGTTAAAAAGGGAAAAAAAAACTTAAGAATTAAAAGCAGAAACCAACTCTGTGGCTTTGTTATGGCGTGAGATATTGCTATTTTATTCTCATATTAATTGAAATGGAGAGGGGTACACTTCGCCTTAGATTCAAATACAATTTGACATGAGGTTCCTTTGCCATCTGGGCTAGATTTATATGGAAAATACTGGAAGCATCAGTTCACTTACTGATTATTTTTAAATGGCTTTAGACCATGTATATGCAGCACTTTAGTTCATCGAACTCTTGTCACCACAAATACAATATATAAGACAATTGCTTCACTACCATTCAATTATTACAATTACAACCTTATTATGTTGAATCAGCTTTTTGCTCCTTGCAGCTAATAAATAGCATTCAAAATTTGTGGTTTTTTTTCCTATGGCAGTGAAAGCACTGCCTGGTTTAAGAAAACGAGAAGAAAAAGGAAGCAGAGAGCATATAAAATATGCAGAGAAAAGACCATTGAGAAATTTAAGTGATATGGTAAAATGAAATGAGGGCTCATCTACTTCTGCACAGCTTTTCAAAGCTTGACTCTGTATTTAGGATTTGTGACTGCTATCAATTTACCAGAACATCTGCCTTTATGGTCTTAAGGAAAAAAAAAAAAAAGAAAAAAAGAAACTCATGGCTGGCAGAATATTTTAGGAAATGAAAGTTTCTAGTTTTAGTTCATTGCTTTATTTCTTTACACCTTTCTTTTTTAACTTGTAAGTTCATGAAGTGATATATAGTTATACTAGGTTATATAGTTACAGGATTTATAGTTATACCAGGTTATTTTGCTGGCAGTCCTAGTCCATGATTTCTTCTTTCTGCTGGCATAGAAGGGAAGAGCAGGTACGGTTTTATTCAAGTGTCCTTTCCTCAGATTAAAGTATAAGCTACCTTCAGGCTAAGTTGAAGTTGGGAAGAACTTCTTGTGGTTTAATTCAGCGGTATTAATCAGTTTTACCAAACGGCAGATTTTATATTTAGCACCTACCTTCTTTTTCCAATTAGCCTGCCAGGCCTATTAAATGATACTGCCTCTATTTATAAACCTTGCTTTTCTAATATCTGATCATTACAGCGACAACACTGTTTGGCTTATGTGAGTACCCAAAAATGTAGATATTGATCTGAAATATTGCTGAAATTCCAGATTTATTCTTTCATATGTAGACATCTATAGTTTCAGGGCTTAAACAAGAGCTCATGTTGACCTTGGTAATAGTGCCTGACAGTATTCCAATTTTCTGGATCCTGGCTCATCTCTGCTTTGGTTCTAATGCTGCATTGCACAGTCCGGGGCAAAATTCCAAATTACACCCAAATATAAAGTGAAATTAAGGCTCTTTGGTAAAAGCTGGAGAAAAACACTGAAACGAAGAGTCACAATATTTTAATATGAAATAGTAGCAAGTTAGATCAAACTTTATTACCAATATACACCTGACCAAATAAATCCATGTCAGATATTTCGCATAAAGAACAGAAACACGAATGAAGCAGATTAGTACCTTTTATTCCCTTCCGTAATTATTTTCAGCTCTCGAATCCACTGAGCTGTCTGAGCTGAAGTTTTATCTTTTTATCACAAATACTCCAACCCGTTTACATTACAGATGGTTCAAATCTGACCTTTTAGAAGTTGAATGAATACCTCTTAACTAAGACAAAATAGCCTGGTAAATCCAGATGGTCTGTCATGATCATATTACCTGATCATTTTACAGGAAAAGATGAGTTTCTGGCAGGAACACATCACACATGTCACTCTGCAGACTTTGGCTGAGGCACAGCCTCGGGTTAGATGTTCTGTCAGTCAGGTGGTGGAGGTAAAACAAGTAGCTGGCACACAGATGCGTAGACAGCACGAAGAAGTATCTTGTGCATATATGTATGACACGTACAGGCTCACATGTACGCATACAGTGTTATTTTTTAACAAGTTTGGCTTATTTCTCTTACAACTAAGGCAGCTGAAAGTAATCTGAGTGTGTTCGTGACATTAAACATTTCCGCATGGCTTTATAGAAATAGGATAGAATAGTAAGCAAGAGAGGTAATGAGCTTATATATTTATCCTATATGAATAAAAGGATGAGTGTCACAATTGATTTGTCATTTTGCCTATTTTGAGGAAAGGAGCTTGTACCATCAGGTACCTTTATTCTGCCTGTACTTATGGTCTAGGATGGAAAATATCCTGGTGGATATTTTGCCAGGAGGGGTTACTGCACAGTTCTGTTTGTGTCGCGCAATAGAGCAGCTCTCTCTGAACAAGGCTGATAGAGAGGCTCTAAAGCTTTTTGGCTTACTCTGGTGAATCTGTCCAGCTTAGAGCACACAGCAGTACTGTGGGGAGGAAATGGAAGAAGGTAAAGAGATGTAACTTCACCTTTGTGAAATTTTTGCCTGCTTGTTGGTTAGCAGTGTTCCCAGTATGATACAGCCTTTAAATTAAGGCTTGCAGTTCTAGCGCAGGGAATACTTGATTTTGCAGGTTTGCCTGGAGCACATTTTTGTGTGTTTTTTCCAAGAGCTCTGGGACAAAATAAACAACTAATTTTAGGCAGAAGCCTTGGTGTGTCTTAATTTGAAAGAGGAAATAAGGTTTATCGTGAATCAGATCATTATCTTTTTGCCTTTTAAATGTAGAAGAGTGAAGATGATTTTTCACTTACAATAAATGAATGTGCTTATAGTCCTGTATCTCTTCCTCATGTGGATTTTAGTAGTGCTATTCATATGAATATAAGGTCTGCAAGAAAAGTCTTTGGCACTTTATTTGAATAAAATTCTCATGTTGACTACTGCTGCAGCAAGGAGGGAAATACTCATTTCTCTTTGCTGTAACATCCATTGTAATAGTCTTTGTGCACATTATCGTTCTAAAAAGCAACAAGAATCGATGCTACTGATTAATGTAATATTGCATGTTAATGAGCCCTGTTCCTATATCACGTAGAAAACTATATCCTTAAGACATATTTTAATAAATAACATTAAGAAGAAAGAAGCCTTCAAATAACTAAATGATTTGAACCTGAGTCCATAAAAATCAATGAAAATGGAAGCTAAAGCTCTTGCTTATCTATTAATTCAGCGCTCTGCTTACTCCAGGTCAGTGTTACAGCACACATGGAACAAAATATCCTTGAATGATTTTGTAGAAGATTACCACAATAGCCAGACTCAGGGAGATAAGGTGCAGATAGGCTGATAGGCTTAACTCTGAAATCCCCTGGTTTTGTGGGTTTATTTCAAGCCCCTCACATTCTGTAGTTCTCGTGTGTGCATAAACCTTTGTTTGTATGGCCATCCCATTTGCAAAGAAGGCAACCTTTAAATTTGCAAGCAGTTTTAGATCCTTTCTCGTCCTGGTACCAAAGTGAAAAATATGGGCCAGATTGTGACCCATGTAGTGTAAATGGAATGTGTCTTTCTTGAATGATTGTGTTAGGAAAATGTTTACTGATTTTTATTATCAGGTCTAAACATTTCTGTTTAACTGAGGTGTAAAATTCACTTATAAAAACACTTGTGTTTTTTAGTCTGATCCTGTCTGTATTCTTGCCTTTCCATGTAACTTCACTGCAGGGACTGTGTGTTTTCCAACCAATAACAACATAGACCAGCGTTACTTATCTATGTTATATCTCACATAATACTTGGGATCATATAGCTTTCTAACCTCATTTCTTTGTGCTCTCATTCTGCTACTAATGTCCTCCTTTATTTACTTCTCTTCCACCTTTAAGAGTACTAAGGAAACTCCTCTGGTGTGAACCCAAACTAAAGTGCTCTGTGGAAAAAGCCCTGTCTCCTATAATTGCAAACATCATCTTTGAGGGTGAGAGCTTCAGAGTTTCTCGGGAGCATTGTTCTCATGGGATGTTTGTGTTGTGAAGACGGGAAGTCCCACAGGTATTTGAAATCGGTTCCCTAGAGGGTTTTGAAGGGTAACAGCAAGACCCTGAATTTCACAGAACCATCTAGGTCGGAAAAGACCTTCAAGATCATCAAATCCAACCATTTACCCTGCTCTGCCAAGTCCATCACTACACCATGTCCCCAAGAACCACATCTATACGGCTTTTAAACACATTCAGGGATGGCGATTCAACCATCTCCCTGGGCAGCCTGATCCAATGCCTGACAACCCTTTCTGTGAACATCTTTTTCCTAATGCCTGATCTAAACCTCCCCTGGTGCAGTTTGAGGCCATTCCCTCTCATTCTGTCACTAGTTACTGGTGAGAAGAGGCCAGTGCCTACCTCTCTACAACGTCCTTTCAGGTAGTTGTAGAGAGCAATAAGGTCTCCCCTCAGCCTCCTTTTCTTCAGACTAAATAGCCCCAGTTCCCTCAGCCGCTCTTCATAGGACTTGTTCTCCAGGCCCTGCACCAGCCTCGTTGCCCTTCTCTGGACCCTCTCGAGCACCGCGATGTCTTTCTTGTGTTGAAGGGCCCAAAACTGAACACAGTACTCGAGGTGTGGCCTCACCAGTGCTGAGTACAGGGGGACGATTGCCTCCTCGGTGCTGCTGGCCATGCCATTTCTAATACAGACAAGGATGCCATTGGCCTTCTTGGCCACCCGGGCACACTGCCGGCTCATACTCATCCACCCATCAATCAGCACCCTCAGGTCCTTTTCTTCCAGACAGCTTTCTGATCATTCTTCCCCAAGCCCGTAGCATTGCACGGGGTTGTTGCGGCCCCAGTGCAGGACCCGGCACTTGACCTTGTTGAAGCTCATACAATTGACCACAGCCCATCGGTCCAACCTATCCAGATCCCTCTGTAGACCCTCCCTACCCTCAAGCAGATCAACACTCCCACCTAATTTTGTGTTGTCTGCAAACTTACTGAGGGTGCATTCTATCCCCTCGTCCAAATCATTGATAAAAATATTGAAGTGGTTCCAATACTGAGCCCTGGGGAACACCACTTGTGACTGACTGCCAGCTGGATTTAACTCCATTCACCACTACTCTCTGGGCCCGGCCATCCAGCCAGTGTTTGACCCAGCAGGACGTACGCCCATCCAAGCCATGAGCAGCCAGGTTTTTTACGAGAATGCTGTGAGAATCATTGTCGGAGGCTTTACTGAAGTCCAGGTAGACAACATCCGCAGCCTTCCCCTCATCCACGAGGCAGGTCATCTTGTCATAGAAGCAGATCAGGTTCATCAACCAGGACCTGCCTTTCATAAACCCATGCTGACTGGGCCTGATCACCTGGTTGTCCTGTATATGGTGCATAATGGCACTCAAGATGATCTGCTCCATGACCTTCCCTGGCACCGAGGTCAGACTGACAGGCCTGTAATTTGACCAATTATGCTCTGGGGAATCAGTGTAGAGAAAGAAAGGAGGGTGGTACATTGTTAGCTGTTGATGTGACTAAGGAATTAAATGACTGCATTTTGAATTAATTAAAACCTTTCATTGACATACCAAATAGTAATAATAAAAAAGCATGATGTAGCCAAGCAATCACAGTTATCAAGGTACCACTGATGGTTTTTTCAGTCGAGGATGATTCTCACCCCGTGTACATTCACTTTCACTGTAAAGGTGATCAATTTTAGAATGAAACTTACCTTGGTGGGTGCACATTGCCTCAGGAAGCCCTGTGATATGGGAGCCTTTTGGTGGATAAGATGTCAGGCTTGTGCTTCTCATCATCTTGGCATTTTTTTAGATTTTTGGTGCAGTTAAATCTTCTTGATAACTCTTGGTTTTGATTGCTTGTTTCTTTTTTTTTTCCCCAGTTAATTGTGGTTTCTAGTTAATTTATTGTGACTTTCATAGTCAGTGGTTCTGCTCTTTATGTGAAAAGTGGGAAATATGTCTTTATAGATAAGGTTATATAATTCTTAAATATTTTATAAACAACACATGATAAAGAATTAGTGGTAAGGCTCTGGGAAAAGAAGACCCAATTGAATAAAAATGAGTGTGACTTGTAATTTAATACTTGCAGGAAAGACAAAAGATTTCTCTAATAAAATTTGTGTCATGAACCTGACTCTCTAACCATAGTAATTACAAATGAAATATTTCTATTCTGGACAACCCTTTTGGACTAGGTACTTTTTCACTATATGAAAGTTGCATTGTTTCTCTTGCACTCTTGGGTATCTGCCTTGGAAAGATCTCTGTGCAGTTGCCAAGTGTTGTATGGCATCAAATTGCTAATAGTTAGTAATGATTTTAGCGATTGAGAAGGATATTTATGGGGCCCCTAATCTAGGAAGCCAGCTGGCATTTAGAAGCTATTCATTTCAGCAGCACGCATTTCCTTCCCCTGTAGTCTGGACTACCTTGGAAGAAGAGTCTTGCAAACAGGAGATAGTTTTCCGTGTTTGGCCTTTATGTGAATTCCTGCTTGGGCAGCTACATTGAAAAGCCACCCTTGAACATGTTCAGCTTTTCTGTCTCGGTGCTGGTGCAGTCAGCACTTGTTTGTGTTTGTAGGATGTCAGATGTCACCTTCACAGGTCCTATTGACCCTGGTCTACTCTTCCTTTATCAGAGAAGTACAGGAGAATTTGTCTTTTGGAGACCATGGAGAATTGTTGAATAGCGGTGAGAGGATTATTTTTACCTGAGAGGTTTAGCATGTCTCAGTGCAAAGCGTGAGGATTATTATTTTACAGGCAGCAGCACTGTAGTGTTAGACTGTACCTAAAAGGATTGACAGGAATGCTGTAGTTGCCCCACACCTCAGATGGGAGTTTTGCTGTGTGGATGGGAAATTGGTTACAGAGAACATCCAGGCAAGATCCCCTTTAACATAGCAGTAAAGAAAAATCCCTTAAGCAAGAGGGATTGGATAAATGAAAATGGAGTAAGTATAGAGCCAGATTCGTTTTTTGCTGGTTTAGGAGAAGCTTCATTGGAGTTGACTTTTGTGAAGTGGGAAAAATGCAGGAATTTACAATTAGATTGTCGTGTCTTTTTAGGTGACCAGTTTTAGTAACCCATTAATATTTTGGACTCTGTGAAAACTTCAGGACTCCCTTTCTGACAAAGATATAAAAATCCATTCTGAAGATGCTATGAAATCAACAGGAGTTACAGGAAAAATAAAAGCAAATCTGGTGGAGTTAAAGGAATAAAAACTTCTTACTTCTTCTCTCTCTCTCTATATATATATATACTTTCCAGTTATATATAAAATTGCTCGAAAATACAAAGCATAGACCTAACTTTTCAAAAACCTTGGAAAGGACTTTCAAGACCAACTTAAAGGATAAGATTGAAGGGAAAAAAAAAAAGGAATGACCATACACCTTTGGGATCCCCACAGGGATCTTTTGTTTGAAGATGATTTACCAACTGAAATGATGGTTGGAAAGTTAATCATCAATTGCCAGGATGAAGTGTTCTGAACTGCAGTGATAAAGACTAGGATTTAAGTCCCAATATCTTGATTCCTTTTCTTATCTGTCTGCACTTACCCCTTCAGGGAACACTGCAAATAATTCTCACATGTCCTCTTGCAGTAGTAACCTAATGCTGTTTAGGACTGGGACTTCAAAAGAGAGAGCAGTGCACACAGATAGGTCACAGAGGGTTCCCAAAGGAGATATGAAACAACAAAATACAGAACCAAAATCTTGAGTTTTAGATTTGGATTGATGTGATGTTAAGTCCTGAAAATAAAGATAAAAGAACAGTCTATTGACATAGCAGTAAAATGTAACTGACCACCAATAGAAGAGCATCCTGTTTGCTGCTGCTAGAACAATATGCAGATTAAAAACATGCAAGGAGAGCCACAGTGGAAGGATAGCTGAGCAGCAGCAGAAACTCCCACTTTTTAATAACATTTTCTATAAATTGGAGAGAAGAGTTTGTTTTATTCTTGAAGTGTTGAAAAAAAGAAAATGCAAGATGGTTTTAAAAACAAACAGAAATTTAGAAAGCTTAAGATGGAAATGGAAGAGGGAGGAGTAGGAAGAATGCAAGGTGACTTGTGTGTGAAGATCCCAAAGAAGCATTTCAGATAGGTTTTACGCTCAGCAGGCATAAGTGTTCGTTGCAGTATTTGAAACAAATATCGGGGCTCATGATTAGACCCTGTAGCAGAGGCTTGCCTTGCCTTGGCGGGGTATGGGGAAAAAAAGGGGCTACATTCATTGCTTTTAGATGCATCTCTTTTTCCACATAGTTTCTAGTAAATCTCAAGGGTTTGCTTATTTTTTTTCCCTCTGGTGGCACGTAGCCACACAAAACCATTACAATAGCTTTTTCTCAGCAAGCATTCTAAAATACTCTTCAGTCAGTTAGCAGGAGAAAAATAAAAGTTCTCTTATTTCAGGCCTTACCAAAACAATGGAAGTACTATCACAGGGAGCCTGCCAGGACCAAAATGTAAGAGTTTGAGGGCAAGTCTGAATGAGAGGGAAGTTTCCCCTGTGCAGTGTGATTTGTACCAAGTACGCATCTCGGTAGAGGTGCAGGCCTAGCTTTGCTCAGCTACTTGTGTTTTCTACAGACATTTTTTTTTTTTTGTCATTATAGCTGATATATTAAGCGTAAGTTTTGTTTTTTAGCAGAACGGGTTCTCCACAGGCTCTTGAAAATGGAAGTTAGAAATGACCAGTGAGACCACACGTACAAGACACACTTGTGTGGTATCGTCCCAAGTGGGAGGCACATCGGATGGCAAAGACATTCTGTGCTTTGTCTTACCTGGAGAGTCTGCAGCTCCAAGTAGGATATCCAAGTAGGATATTGCTGTACTATGTCATGCTTAAATGTGTCTTGTAAGAGACAAATATGGAAAAAGCACAAAACCCACCTTTAATTTATCTGTGTAAGTCAGTCAGCCTTGGCTGTACCCTCGTAACACCTGCCTTGAGCCTATAGAACAGGGCTCAACAGGGATGTTAAAGGTACAGCCCTTTCCTGCTCGCCCGATGTGCAGCAGCAGGTGTTAGCTGTGGTGTACTGTGCAGTAACTGGTTTTACTCCTACAGACTAAGATTACTCTATGCTGAGTAGTTGTGACTAAAAACAAGTAGAAAAGCATTATCCTGAGCTCTGAATTGGAGAGGAAGAGCGTTTGGATGGTTACCTTTCTGATGTTTTAACAATTTCCTGGTTAGGCAGCAGAAAAAGAAACTTAATCTTTTCAATATTTCGATTACTGTAAAAAAGAACCATGATATTGAGGCCACACAGATGAAGAAAGCAATTAACAGCAGAAAAAAAAGAAACAGAGCATCCACCTCTAGTGGATGTGAAAAACCTAATTTTGCTTTGAGAATTTTTATAATAGAGAGGTTAAATTATGAGGCTTCATAAGAAACCATTTAGATTATCATGTCTTGCTGAAGTCTGTCTAGTATTTCTATGCTAATCATGAAGTTACTTTTTCCAAGGTCACAAAAAAAATGCAGAAAATGTCAAAGCTCAGTGTAAATTACTGGGAAAAAGTAATAATTCTGTTCCTTGGTGTTTCGTGGAAGAAAGGGCTTAGCAGAAACTGGCATAAGGAAAAATATACTCTGTAACAGAAGGTTTTTTAGGATACTGACGCCGAAACAAAGCTGTTAAAAACTGTTTGTTAATGACTAGAGTGTCCCCACCTTTTGTGCAAAATTGTGTAGAAATAAACAGCAAACCTTCTTAAAGTTTGGGGTTGGTTTGTTGCTGTTTTTTCGCAAATCACACAGATGGTCGGTAAAATGCATCTCACTTTGCAGTGCTCAAAGTGTGTGCGGGCGTGGTGAAGAGGAATGCACAATGAGATGAGGAATTTTTAAACCACTTTGTATGCGACCTCAGGCAAACCATTTCATCAATCACTTGTTTTCCATTCTCCGAAATGGAAATGCAAAAACATTTGTACTTCACAGGTGAGTTGTGATCGTGTATTCATTCATTTGTAGGAAATACTCAGATACACACGAGTGTTGTAAGAACAGTAATAAACACAAGAAATGTTGAAGGCAGAAAGAAGTGAGGGTCAAAGGGCTGTGGAAACATAGTCCTTCACTCCCTTCTCTGCCTCTGAAAATTCCTCCAATTGGTTCTAACTGAGATCTCAGAAGACCCAGAGTTTATATAACCCTATAAATTGCAATTAATGTTAAATTTGCACAGTAGTTGAACCTTTGACTTTCTTTTCCCTCTGCTCAGCCTTTCAAAGCTGCACAAAGCTGCTGGTTTTGACCATGCCAGGAGAAATATGCTGAAGTCACCTTGTGTTAAGCCTAGGTTCACTCTTTAGATATATTGCTTCTGCAGTAGGTTCTCCTGGTTTCCCACTAACATTGTACGATGCCTGTACGTTGGGTTTAATCTCAAACACTTCACTGGCCTATCTGTTTATTTTCATGTCTCTCTTACATATCTGTTCTGTTTCCTGAAGTTTAGAAATTAATTTTAGCGTAGTTGTATCATGTCTTACATTCACAGAACCTGACTCATTTCAGTTGCCATCTGTTGTATATTTTGAATCTTTGCACTGTGCTTCCTATAATCTGATAGTCAGAAATGTACACATTACTCCCAGTACTATTTCATTACATGCTTAGCAGGCCCAGAGGCCGGGTATTTTTTAACTTTCTTACCCTCTTAGGAAATCCGTGATCATATACTGCTCTTGGAAATCTATACAGTTGTGTTTTTTTTCTCCACCTTTGACGTTATACATAGACTTAATAACGAGTCATTCATGATGGCATTGTTTACCATGTATTTATGTTTCAAAATTTAGAATGATGACTGAATAAGTGCATAGCTTACTGTTTTTAGGAAAAGGTTTACTATTATAAATGACATTAAATACAGGCTTTTAGAAAACCTTAATTGTTGCAATGCTGCGCATTCTGGGTTTGCAAAGTCTATCAAATATTCATGGAGTAATGGGTTATACTCTGGAAAATGTGTAATTTTTTCCTTTACTTGTGCGACAGAAGAGCAGCGTACCTTGCATCACTTGCTGCCCTTATTGTACAAAATCTGGATTAGGAGGAGGAGGAGGTTTATCCAGTCCAGTAGGGCTGATTATATGGCTGATGTCCCTAGGAATATAGTCTATTCTTATTTTGAAACGATAGAAAGGATTCCAAACTCAGTCCTACACTTACGGCTGTGTTGTTCATCTTAATGACATTTAAAAAAAATGATAATGCAGCAACACGTACTTGATGAAGAATCAGTTTGCTCTGCTAAGTACCTCACAGGGAGTTGCCATAGCTTTGTCTATAATAATTTGAATTGTCGTAAATCCAGTTCAGTGTTTCAGTGCACGAATCTCAAGGAGTGCTAGCAATATTATTTTTAATATATATTCTTTCAACGAAAGCAGCACATAACTGCGTGGTGCACATTTCTCAGCTTTATTCCAAATCCTTTAATAAAACAAGGAGCATGTAGAGTCCTACCCAGCCACTCCAGTAACTCTTAGCCTGAAGGAGCTAAGAGTTTCATACTAAATCAAATTCTGTGTAAAGGACATCACAGCCTTAGTCTTAACTCTTAACAAAGAGAATAGGAAAATCCCATTTTGACCATACTTATCCTTCTGTTGGAATAACTGTTGGAAACATGCAGCAAGAAGTAATCAATCCTTTTTCCTCTTGTAGACACCTCTAACCACTGCCTAGGGAAAGGATAAGCTACATCCAATAGCACTTTCGTCTTATTTTCATTTCTTTTTCCATCCTCCTCTTGTGACCCTCCATTAATCCCTTTCATCCTCCAAAGCCCAAGGAAACCTACATCTGAAGTTACTCTTATCCTTTAACTCTTCCAAAAATAAAATGCTGCAACTGCTTCTGCAAAATGCTTTTTATATATGTGCAAGTGCCTGCGATATTACTAAAAAGATCTCAGATCTCTAAGTGCTGTATGAACTACTTATTTTTAATAGCAAAATGTTGACCTGGGATCGGGGTGTCTTTCAGAAAACACAGCAAAACAGAAATTCATGCTTTTACGAAAGACTACCGAAGGCTTATGAACCACGTGAATTCCTCTTGAGCTTGTAAAGTAGGGCATAACTGCCACTTGCTTTTGTAATGTGGGCCTTGTCCCGGCTTCTAGTTTTTTTCGTTTTTAGACAGGACTGCATTTATATTCATCTCGGGGCATTTCACATGTTCAGGGAGTCAAGGTTTACTAAAATGGATCTGGAGTTGTAAATATCCCCTCTCCCACATATAATCCAGCTGTGATGTTATAATGTAGGGGTTGTAATACCACAGCTAGCTGCCTCACTCCTTTTCAGATTTAACACTAGATTAAAAAAAAAATTCTGCAATTCTTCTTGACTATATCAGTCAGTATATATATACATCAAGAATTATATATATTAAGACTTAACAAATCAATCCATAGCACATTTCTAATAGTCATCTCAATGCGCTTTTTAATGCTTTTTTTTTAAAAAAAAAGAAGAACAGATTTCAAATATTGCTGGAGTCACTTTGGTTTCCCTTTCACAGATGCTAATTAACTTTTGACTAACTTAAGTTTTAGTAGATGTAGGAATTTTTAATGTGTTAAATGTGGTGATGATTTTATTCTCATGAGTTTACATACTGGAAGAGCTTACTATATTATCATACCACTGAAAGAAAGCAGGAGTAATAATTTTATACAATTTAAAATATGAATTTACATTTATTAGAATGTCCTACAGTTAAGTTAGCTGGTTTGGATTTTTTTTTTTTTCTTGGTTGCCTGGTGTTCTGCTGCTATCCAGTTGCTTAACCCCTGGTCCTGCAAAATATTTAAGCAAAAAAGACATGGTTAAGGTAAAATACTACAACTTTACATTTATTTTTAGAAAGTTGTACACAGAGCCTTAGGAGTTGTAATGTATAATTATTAATCTAAATGAAAAGCACCAGCATTGTTAAAGTAATTTAAAATCATCAGTTGGCAACTATGTGCCTGACAGGGAAAAAAAAACAAAAAAAACCCAACAAAAACTATCAGCTAGCAGAAAGTCTCCTTTCCCTTTTATCCTCTTTCTTAATTCAGACTTGTCTGAATTATCTTCTTTGAAATGTCTTCTGAAGGTCCTGTTCACATAAGCAGAATGAATCCAATGACACTCACAGGAGTTATTCGTGTATTTAAAGTTGCTCAAATATTTAAATCTTAACTGTTATGGCACATTATTACCATAGCTTTGATTTCCTGTGCATACAACATGTACCATCCTTAGGTACGTGAGGTGATTTTCGTTTCATTATTTTAGTTTCTATGAGAAACTGCTCAAAGAAGTGCTTGCTTTGAGCCTGAGTTGTACTGTCTTGAAAAGTTTTCTTTGTAATTTAAAGAAAAACAATCACCATATTTAAAGCAGCTTGATGGCTTATGATGGTAATAAATATACTTTCTCTTAATTTTCAACACTTCACAAATAAGAAGAAAGTACATGCTCATTATGGCTTAGTATTCATTGTTCTGCCTTAGTGCATTTCTAGGAGCTGAGATTTGCCTCTGATTACAATCTCAACTCCTTTTTCTATTCACCAACATTATTAGTCACCCAATTAGTCACCTGATTATATTAAATTAATGCTATCAATGGATATGTTTTCAGGTTGGAGTTTGAAATGTCATGTTTCTGGCAATGCAGTGTGCTAATTATTCAGACATCTTTGTTGGAGGGTAACTTGATGTAAAATGCTCCGCTTTTCCTTTCTCACATTATAATCTAGGAAATCCAAAGGTTCTTGATACTGCCAGAATTATTCTATGCAATTTTCCTCAAAACCAAAGTGAGAGGGAAACTTGATAAACGGAATTGTCCTACCAAGTACCGATGTCTTAAATCATCTGTGGTGTTCACTATCGAAGGCACAAATGCGGTCCTGTCCCTGCGCTTTCTTCCTGCTTATTCTGCCCACCCTGCCTCCTCCCCAGGACTCACTGTCCGTGTTTTCTCCTGACGCATTACCAGGCAAACACCCATTCACAGAGCCTGAAGGAGAGGGAGCAGCCAGGAGTGTGCTGCAGAATACCAGAGCCATTCCCGTCGCTCCTAGCCAGGCTAGTGCCTTAGGTGCCTGACTTTAATGGAGCTCCTATTTCATCTGCAGCAGGGGCTGTCCGTTCCCATGCCATGGGATTTCTATTCTACAGACTTAAAGTGCAAAAATCTGTTGCATTCAGTATTTGCACACTTTGACAGTATCTTATTTTTGGACTTCCATCAAGCAAAATCATGAAAGCAGTAAGGAAGGTGGGAGCAGTTATCTTTGGCCTCCATTCTTCTTCAGGAGAGATGTTAAAGTGTTGAAGTATGATTTCTCTTGCAAGAAGAGTCTCTAGTTAAGAACTTGGGTATATATTTACAGACATGCATTGTGACTCATCAAGTAAATCATACTCATTTTCCAAATTAGTAAATGTATGCCTATCAAATATGTACTTTCCAGACAGCTGTGGTCCATCAAGTATATCATTTTCCTTTTAAGAAAATGAAAATTCAAACTTAAAATGAAACTTTTTGGCAATTTTTTAGCAAAAGGAGATCGGAACGTTTTTCAATTAAGAAATTTTAGTAAGAGGGTATAAAATTATAGGTTGTTTTGGCCCAAGCAAGTGGTTGTAACAAGACAGATGTAAATGGAACCTCATGCTACTGAAATAGTACAGGTTTCTAGGTATTTTGTTCTCCTTTCTTAGGTCCCAATAATGTATTTTTTTTCTCTGTAGTATCATGGGAGGGGAGCATCTTAGGGACCTTTAATTCAAGCGTGAAACCCAGGATTAAGCTCTGCAATTTGTTATTCGACATAATAGATATGACAGATGCAACTAGTTGGAAGACTTTAAAGGTTCAGTGGATTTTGCATATGACACATACTTATTTGAATCACCCATCTGTGCTTTCAATGATGGGCACTAATTGTTCAAGATAATAGAGTATCGGACTATTACATAGGTGTAATGCTACACAGTATGTTGACTTTAATGAGAGTTTATAAATTCAGTTCTTTCTGTCTGCATGCAATGAACTCCGCACAAGAATTGACAATGAACAGACAAGTTGATTGTGTCAAGAAATGAAATGAAACATGTTTTTAAATGTTCCATGTGAGGGATGTGTACTCACCACCCGTGTCTGTCCAATGCTAATTTCTGGAAACTGAGAGTGGGATTCAGCTCAAGATGAAGACGCTGTCATGCAGGAGTCACCCTGTAGTTGCCTGAGCCAGCTATCTAAACACTCACTGTAGTTTGAGGAGAGATGGTGTAGAAGTGAACCAAGGTTTGCGGTGCCTACTGGTGTAGGGATCTCCATGGTGTTATGATATCGTTCTGTTGGCTACACTGCCTGTATTATCTACCCAGGCCTTGTTATTGACAAGCCTATTATCACTATGGTCCTTTCTTATTTGGACACCTAATTCACATTTGGGGAACTACACATAGTCTTTAAAGCTTATAGCTCCTAAAGTTATTGCTTTTTCCCTTGAATTTAGATGTCACGCTGTAGAACCTGAATCACTAATGAAATGCATTCTAATTTCCTCACATTATGGCATAAATTACTTTGTTCATCAGTGGTACCGGTGAAAGACACTGGTCCAGAGAATGGCACCTTAAAAAAAAATAATTGTATGACGCTGCAAAGGATGATTTTGCTTCCAGTGTATGTTGGGCTCTTTGAGTAGTCAGAAGCTAGTTATTGAGGTGTTAGTGCCAGCTCTTCAACAGAATTACAACCAATACTGAAATTTAAGCTTCTGTGTATGTTGTTCAGGCTTCAGGAAAGCCAGCTCAGGTGTGATTTGCCCTGATGTCAAGCATACAGCAGTTACTGGGGAGCCGCCTGTTTATTCCGAGGAATGGCTGCAGTCTGCTAAAATTCACAACCTGTTGGATATCTGCAAAACTCTGAAGTTATTCGTGTGTTAATGGCATTGAATAGGTTGGGATGAAGTTAGAGCTTAAGCTAAAAGGCTTGCAGGGAAGGAGAAAGGCCAAGAAAGAGTCCTGCAGCTTCTCTGAAGTCAGTTCCAAACTGAGGACATAGCCCAGCTTAGCACGCAAGCATTTAGAACCTTGTCCAAAACCACAGTGAATCACGACCTTATATATATATAGTTTTAATTTGTAAATAATACTAATTGGAAAGTCGTTTCTACTCTTTTACATTGAAACATAAATCAGGTCTGCTTTTTACAGTTGCTGATGATGCAAAACAATTTTTTTGTTAAATGAAGCAGTTCATTCACATTTTGCCCATCTAGAAGTCTGATTATGTCTATAATCATTACTTCAAAAAAAGTGTAGCATTGTGTAATACACTTAACAGAACAATTTTATAAAAACTTTTAACATAACAAGACTTACTGAACATCATTGATCCACAATTCTGACTGGTATAGTTTCCAGGAAACCAGATTTCATGAAGAAAAGGTAAGTAAACACAGTTCATTATTTTTTAGAGAGTTGCTAGCACTAATAGGTTCCTTTGCTTTTGTTTTCAAACTAGTAGGTCTGCATCTAGGCTTTCTCCATCAGATATACCCAAATTATACACAGAAAATCCCAGGAGAAAGAGAGTTTTTGTTAATTCTCCCTTTAGCAAAAAGTGTAGAAGTCATCTATGCCCACATACATTTCTAAAACTTTCTCCTACATCTAAATCACAAAGTTAATATACACTGAGCACATCTATATGTCTGAAGGCATGAGTTAAAAGCTCTCAGAATCCATTGAAGTTAATTGGATTGTTCCCCTTTGTCTACATTAAATAGCCTGCATTTACAGTTTAGTTAATAATCCCGTAGCTGAAGAGCTGGAATGAATCTAACATTACCAAAACTTTATTGAATCCACAATGCTAACAAATTGAAATCCTAAAGGAAAATGATAAATTTAAAATTTTGCCTCCTACTGTGGAAACTGCTCATTAGTGATGCCGAAGTGAAAACAAGGATGAAATTATCTGTACTGTTGGGTCCATAAGTGGAAGCTATCTTTGCTGCCCCACAGGAACAGGCTATTAGTTGTCTGTTACAGGAGTAACTTTCAGTTTTCCCAGTTTGTTTGGTAGTTTGATAGTCTAAAGTGTTGCTCTGATGGCAATAGTTTGCTGCTCAGCAGGTTGGAGCTTGGATTGCTGCGGTATTTTTTTCCCTAACTTTGGCTGACTTGGGAAAGAGTCAAAAGGACTGTTTGCACAAATATCCTCAGAAATACTCCTCACAGATTTGTTTGCTTTCTACACAGAAAACATTCTAGTCATATCAGGGACTACTCTTAAACTTTAATAATTATCACTAAAGAGTTAAAGTGGTTATAAAGTAACTAAATGTTATGTGTGTAGTTGTTGCAAAAGCCCATGTTTGATTTAGCTGCTGACTTTGTTAGCAGAGTACCTGTGCGTGAAACTTTGGACCGTCGTTGTAATTTAGTAGTTCATATTCTTTATGTAAATTCCCTGTATTTGTTAGGGAAAAGAAAGTACTTTTTACCCACTAGGGTCAGCTTTAAAAAAGAGGAACATAGCTCAGTATAAAAAAACTTTGGTAACTGTGCCCATACTGTCATTCTGGACAGGTAGACTTCTGAGAAGGGAAATAAATAAAAATAGAAGTGAGAGTACCTTTTGCCCAATGCTGAGAAATGTTATGCTTTTATCTGCTGTGCATTTTGTCACTTTCCTCCAGAGAGTATGGTTATTGTCAGCAGATAAAGAATTAGAAATGTCATATTGTCCCAAACCCGTCAACTCTCACCTAAATGGCTCTTCTGGAAGTGGAAGCAAGGGCTACTCTGACATTTTGCTCTTAAATTTGCTGCACTTTTTGTAAATAATGTATTGCATTTCTAGACTTGACATTTTGTAAATCTGTTTTATTTTGATGATCATTTCCTGTTCACCAGCTTTTGTGTTAAGATATTGAATTATTAAATAGTAAGCATGGAGGCAAAGTTTCTGCTAGGAGGGTATCGAGCCTTCTGTCCATATAGGAGTCGACAGTAGCTGTGTAAATATGTGGTCCCAAGTATCACTGCCTGTCTGCAAGTTCTGCTACATTAGAATTGATGTGCTGATTTCCTTTCATGCTCCATTCAGTATAAAGATTTTATCTATCCATTTGGGAATCCTTAATATAACATGCAGAGGAAGTCAACTGTAGTTTCAAAACAAGTACCATGCTAATACTGAAAACATGTCAAAAGGAAAATGATTTTTCTTATGACAAGTATTTGATCCCACTAATCTCCAAGTGCCTGGCTGCACTGTTCTTGTTTTGTGACTGCTCTATTGCTGAGATGTTTTGAGTTTTCTTCCCTGAAATTATGCTCTTCTAAAAATACAATATGCAAATACAAGAAAATAAGCGAGGCCAGGCACTTTTCTTCTGACAGCCTTTTACATAAATGCTGCCCCCTCAGTTCTCCCATCGCTGTTTCTCAGAGCTCTGCTCTTTGATTCTGTCAAAAGGTGTGGTAATGAGAGCAGATATAATTATGTTTCTAAAAGCTGATGACCACAGTCCCAATTAAATGGTCTTTTAAGGACGCTTTGAAAGCTTTGAAAAGTGGAGGAACATTTGACTTGAAATGTCTTTATTCTTTTTAAGATCCAAGTTAATGGAAAGTCTGTAGTTTTGAACATCAAGTTATTAGTATCAGTACTTATTTCTATTTATACTTTAGCAATACTCAAAGCTTCAAAGTTTTAGGAAAAATCTCTGTGTGTTAAAAAGACATATAAGAGAACCTGCTTGTATATGAGTGTACACATGCATTTATACAGCCGTATCTAACTAAAACAAAGTCATCCATCTTTACCTTCCTTCCAGGAAGAAACCGTATTGTGTGGAAGTTTTAAAACATTTAAATGTGTGGATGTGAAGTATCAAAAGTACTATCCCTGCCCTTGAGATCAGAAGAAACAAACCTGCATAGAATAGCAAGAACGAGGAGCCTTAGTGCCTTGGGTATCAGCATGAGATGATGGGGAAATTCTGGCCAATGCTGAAGACAAATAATGACAAAGGATGCAGTTCTGTCTAATTTAGCCTGCTGTGAATGACTCTGTGTTTATGATGTCTGACTTGGCTGCTTACTACAGAATCAGATTTTTGTTGTGCTACTCCAAACACGGCAAAAAATACAGTGATTTGGAGTTAATATGGGGGATTGAAAAGTTGATCAACAGGGTGCTTTGCCTATAAACTCCCTGCTCCTCTGTCTGCTGAGTGTTTGGGAGGAGAGGGTTGGATTGCAGTCAGCTCTGCGACACAAAACATTCTCCTCCTTTTTACCACATTTCTGAAGAAATTCGGCTCTGTGAGGTGGCCGGAGAATTAAGTTTTACTGATAGTGGCTCACTCAGAGAATTGAGAAAATAAGACTTGCACATTATTTGTGATCTCCATGATACGCAAGAGTGTGGATTTCTAGATGGTAAAATACTGCCCAGGTTGCGGTGGTACAGTGAATTATATAGAGATTAAAAAGCATGTGGCTTAAAAACCAGAGGACATGAAATACATTGGGGAAAGGGGTGGGAGACCTTATTTTGTTCCAAACTCTATCCAAAAATATTATGCACAATTAACTTGATTTTCTCTGCAATGCTCAATTACATGGTTACATGAAGACCATTTTGCTCTGCTGTTTGGGCTATGAAACTGGGTCTCCAGAGAGCGGGACTATATGCTCAGCTGTGCCATAAACAAAACTCTCTAGCTGCTGTAACACCAGCCCCTGCAGTTAATAGAGTTCGTTGGGGAGAAGGCTTTTCCAGCAGAAGGCAAACTGACAGCGTTGGGCCCTAGCAGAGGTCATTACCTGTGCAGGAATCCCAGAGCTGTCTCACCTGCCGAGACTGCTGTTCTGGGCTAGTTTCTTTCCAGAGTGAGAGATCTAGGGGCAAGATTACGAAGATTATTTGCCCAGTTGCTGTTTTGAGCTGAGAACAGAGGGGAACAATGAAATAAAAGGTAAAATAAGATGGATTTTTTTTTTCTTTTTGAAGTATGGATTTTATATTTTGATATTTGAGTTGAGACAGCAGAGAAGGCATTCTGATAATATATCGTTGCTGTAGGTGACCCACCCTACCTGTCTAAAACAAAATAACACAGAAATCCCACAAAAGCGGAAAAAAAGAAGAATAGAACAATCGTTACTAATTTTACCTGAGTTAATAGTTTTCTTATCTTTGTCTCTTTATGTTCTTATACGAAGGATGTACTTACTGCATCCTGACTTGCACTGTTATTATAGCAACACTATAGAGATCTTTGGAAGAAACTGAAGATTAATGTTGATATATTGATGGCAATTGTAAATCTTTCCTCTGGAACTGAGAATGAGGATCTTAAAATTACAAATTTTCAATTTATTGCACAAGCTAAATATGATCACCTTTTTAAGCTTGTGCTCTAAAACAAATTCTATCTTCCTTAAAATTAGGAAGCAATTTGATTATGAGAGCTGGAGAAAATGAATGTTGAATTTTATTTCCATATACACAGACTGAAAAGCGATGCATTTATAGAAAAAAAAAATAATTTCATCACAGAGCTTTAGTAGTATGTTCAAGAGATTGAAATTCTGTTTGTTGATTAGATTTATCCACAGTGTAACTGAGGGAAGTTGGAAATTTGAGATGCTCATTCCTCCTTAACTTTTACTCCTGAGTTGACCTGGCCCAGATGCAAATAGGAGCAGTTCTTTTAATGCTAGTGGATTTATCTTTATATTATTAGGAGATTTAGCCTATTGACTTCAGAGAACTTACTCGAAGGCTTAAAGTTAAGCATGTGCATAAGTCTTCATTAGGATCTGGATTGTAGTCATTACCTGGAGAGAGAGAGAATTGATTCGGGATTGGAAGGCTCAGGTGGTGGCCCAGCTGTGTAATGTTGCATTCAATTCATTATAGCAAAGTCTCACCTTGCAATAGGAGTATCTGTAAAATAACATGAATTATTAATACAAGTAAAATATTAAAAGCTGCATGAACTTGTGATATAAGCAAGGGAGGTGGCACTGGAATGGTAAAATGCTGATGATAACGGCCATAGAACGGCTTACAAATTTAAATTTTTCACATTTATTACCTGCCCATCCCTCACCTCTGGAGCTTTTTACTCCAAGTGCAGGCTTGCTGGGTAAACACCTGGGCTTTGTTCTGCTGCGTCAACTTCAGCCAGCAGAGTCTTGGTCCATTTAAAGCATCCTTTTCCTCATGTATAATTCCAATGGGTGGGAGAGCCACTGCTTTACCAAAAGGGTTTGTTCCTTTTCTTACTTTCGCTGAAAAGAAGAGAAATGAATGACTTTCACTCCTCTCTCCAATGTAATTATTGTTTACTCCATTGGCTAGAACATAAGTCAGAGTGATCCAGAAGCTACAACGTGTAGAATAATTATCGAGTTATTGGCTCTTCCACAGAATTGCTTCCTCCTTGTATTTTTAGATTGTTCAGCCTGGAGAAGAGTCTGCTCCAGAGAGACTTAGTGAGGCCTTTCAGTACTTCTAGGGGGCCTATAAGAAAGATGAGGACAGACTTTTTAGCAGAGCCTGTTGTGACAAGATAAGGAGTGATGGTTTTAAACTAAAAGGAGGTAGATTTAGATTACATAGAAGGAAGACGGTTTTTACAGTGAGGGCAGTTAAACACTGGCTCAGGTTGCCCAGAGAGGTGGTTGATGCCCCATCCCTGGAAACATTCCAGGTGAGGCCGGTTGGGGCTCTGAGCAACCTGCTCTGCTTGCAGATGTCCCTGCTCACTGCAGGGGGAATGGACTACATGACCTTTAAAGATCTCTTCCAACTCAGAGGACTTTATGATTCTAAGTATAGTTCGTGCATGAGCTGTGTTTTCGTTGCAACCCTGTAAGGATTGGCAGGCAGCTCACCTAGGATACTGGTTTTGTCTTTTATGGAAAGTTAGGAAAAAATGTATCTGTGCTGTCTTTGAACCTGTCCTGGCAAATCTCATTCATCTGAGTAGTACCACTGTGCACCGCTGGGCAGGGGCAGGATGGAGCAGAGCTTTCCTCATCTGAAATCCTGTCCGGCAGGACACTGCCGAGGTGCCCAGTGCAGGCAGACATCCAGGAGAGGATAAGGTCTGTGTGCCGTGTGCGCCTTCAGGGCTGAACTTGGCTGTTGTGTGGATGGGCCCCAGGGGCCCATGGCTCACCCAGGATCCGTGCTTATCCTGCATACTTTCCTAGTAATGCTGCACGGCTCCATGTAAGGCAGGTCACGTAACCAAAAGCCTCTAGGACGGAAATTGGATTTGCAGAGTGGCCTATTGCAAAGGGAATGGGATTTAAAGAGAGCTTGAAATGAAGCTTCATTTAGGCTGCTCTCCACAGGACATGTGAACATAAAGTGCCTTCACCTCTGAGAATACATAGAATTTCAGGCTGCACCTACAATGGGAAGGAGAGGAGTGAAACTCTCTACATTCTCAGATTCTAATCTCATTTAAATTCACACAGATCTAGTGCTCGGTAATGAAACTCCTCCAGATTTAAAGGAAATCAAGATCCAACCGGTGTGATTAATCTTGTGAATAAAAAGGTCTGGGATTAGACATTCTTTCTGTGTGACACTTCAGCAATATGCTGTTATAAAAGACACAGCGGGAGTTAGTCTTGAAGTGTCAGAATAGCTTCTGGAGTGACAAAGCATTTATACATGTAAATTTTCAAAGAAAGCTGGCAACCCTTTTGTGGGTTCAATTTGCACCTGTCATTCACTTGCAGATGCAAATTTGAGTTACTTGCAGCTCTAATTACAGTACTTGATTGTCATCACAAATCAGGTAGTAAGATGTGAACCGACTGAGGTTTGTGCCATCGTTTGTTGTTAAAACACGAGTGCAAATGTTATCATCAAAAAGCAAAGTCGACCAGGGCTTTGCCCTGCTGATAAGTACAAATATTACAAAAAAGTACGATATGGAAATAAAAGGAATTTGAGGGGGGAAATAACAAGGAAAGGAGTAAGCATGTGGAGAAAGCAAGCCAGTAATAAGGGAAAATATAAAGTAGATTGTTTTGTCTATTGCAGCAAAGTGTGATAACAGAAAGAGATTTTTTTTCAATTGTGTTTCTTAAGACCTACCTGCCATATATTCCTTCTAAATCCCTTTTCTGTAAGGAATTCTAGTTCTTTTATTTTTTTGCTGACAGCATTCTAATTTTCAAATGAAAGAAGGTAATTTTTTAAAATTATTCATCAGTTCTCTGTTATGCTGTATCTTTCCAATTTGTCATTACATTTGTAAGGAAAATCATTATATAGTTATGTCTTCAACATATAAGAATTTGATTTTTGAATTCTCTTCACTGCAAATGTTGAGGTCGAAAGATTGTTAATTATAACTCATCATTAATTTATTTTAAATTAAAACCAGGAGATAGGTACAACATGTTACTCTGCCTCAGCTAACACCTGCTGGAGTGTGATAATTCAGCACAGTTAGGTTGGTTTTTTTTGAGTTGGAGAGTGTGTTGCATAAAAATGATAGTTGAAATAACAAAGGATTGGTTATTTTCTTTGGAGCTGAGGGCAGGGCCTAAAAGGTGAGGTAATTTCACTCCACAGATCTTCAATGCTGTCAAGGATTAGGGCTTGTCTGGCCACTAGATGAATGACAGATTCTCTCTATCAACCTCTCCCTTTCCAAAGGGGACGAGAAAGGGAATAAGGGAGAGGGACTTACGGATTAGAAAACTAAAAGTGCTTTAATGAAGATAATAAAATTAAATATATACAAAACCCAATATGGAACGCAACTTCCCTCTTGGCATTTATGTCACTGTCACCATTGATGCTGTGGGGCGGGCACTGGGGAAGTCCCAGACTGGCCTCAGCGACAGATGGGAACCGGATTCAGGAACTGGGTTCAGGAACACATGGATTGGGATCAAAGGCAGAACAGACAGAGTCCCCCTTGGTCACTGGCTATTGAAGAAGAGGCTTGACCCTTGTGATCCCTCAGCTTTATACTGAGTGTGATGCATATGGGATAGAATCCCTCTTTGGTCAATTGAGAGTCACCTGTCTTGTCTGCTCTTCCCTGCAGGTGTGACCTCTTGCTTTTTGGCACCCCAGTGTGGTACACAAGATTTAGCAGTGACCTTGGTTCCTATAGGAGCAAGAGCCTTCCTGCACACCAATCCTTGGTTGTAACTCTAAATATCAAGTGTTATCACTACTAGAAGCAGACACTGTTTGCAAAAATGTGCCATTAACTTCAGAAAGTGCAGTTACCTAAAAGAGACTCAGCTGAAAAGTAAAGTCACTGAATAGAGTTAGTTCTGGCCTAACTGAAACCAGGACAAATGCTCAATTAAAAAAGTGACGTAATCAAGAGAAATAGCAAAGGATGGATGGAGGCACTTAGTTAAGTGTAAAGATAAATATATAATTGTATTTAACATGTACGCTGCCGGATTCCATGGTGTTGCAACCATGTGAATTTTTCTAATACCTGTATTATTTCAGCAGTTGCCCTTAACCTCATCTCTTTCCCTTTTTACTGAACAGACACCTTAACTCAGAGAATGATTATCACTATAGAGATTTCTAAATTGCTAGATCCATGGAGTCTGTTTAACCTAATGTAAAAGGTCCTTTTTTTCTTTCCCGCTTTTCTCATTACTGAAGGAGAACATTTTAACCTGAACAATGGCTGTATATATAAGCACAGATTTATTAAGTTTAGAGAATTTGTACTGTTATTTTACAAAATGCTGTCAACTCGCAGTATGACTTTTTTTATATATAATGAATAGCTTTTCCAGGCCAAAAAGCTAATGATGTCCGCAGCTTCCATGCCTCCCACACACATGCAGTCCAAAAGGCCACAGATAATTTCTGCCGAATCAAGGCCATAAAGAGAGAATTTATAATCAGCTTTAATGTATTTGGGAGCTAAAGTACGTTAGTCCTTCATCAAAGGGAATGATAAAACCAGCATTAATATGGCTGGACTTTAATTATTTCTGAGTGCATAATTACTCTTTAGCTAACTGGACAGGAGGTATGTTATTTCTCTTATTTTGAGCAGAGGAAAGCCATCTACAAACATACCATAGTCATCTATCATCATTTTAAGATGCCTCATCTTACTTCCTTAGCATTGATTGCAATACAAATAGAATAAATATTTGAATAATAGTTTAAATAATGTAAGAACGACTTTTAAATTAAATGAGCAGAGACTCAACTAGTGTGTGCTAGTTCCTTCTGCACATAGCATTCTTTTTGCCTTTGTAGCAAGACTTTTCCTTGCATTTAGGAGACATAAAATGCAGTAATCGCTGCTTCCCCTTTTTAAACTGACTTAGGGGTCTGCTTTCCCGTTAGCATTAATGAGTTATGGGTACGCAGCCACATGAGACTAAACGAGACTACACCTTAGAGAGCCCCTTGATAAGTAAATCATCTTTGCATCAGCATTTTAGAAGCATTTGTGTCCTTTTTTTTCCCCTCGTTATTTATGGTACCTGATAGCTTTGTTGATATTTGATATTTATTACATAAATTTCAGCTAAAATTTAGGCCAACACAAAAAAGCAGTGTATCTATTTGAAGGTCTATGTCTTAAACATAGTAAACCAATCATTTTATAATGGAAGCTCATTTTTGTAAGTGAAATTCTGAAAGAGGAGGGATAAGTGAGCTTTTACAAAAGGTGAAGAGAAGCTGCAGTGGAAAGTAATTGTGGACAAAGACCTCTGGTGATCATAATTCTGTAAAATTCATACTCTTTTGTTTCATTGGCTCCTAGTCTGTCATGCCCTAGTATCAGCATTTTAAAAATTAGTTTCTGTTACCTGAAAAGGATATTAAAAAGATGGAAGAATCTTGAAGAATCATACACTGAATAAATAGTCAAAGCTAAAGAAATAAATCTGCTTATGGAGTTCATTTAATTTACAAAAATCAAAGTTTCTGTAGCATATCAATTCAAACCTGCGGAAAATAACTGAAAATCCTACACTTACTAAGCAATTTCAGTCCTGATTTACTTAAAAAGACTATTGCTGTTACATTTTGTAGAAGCTTTCTGTGAGATTTTAGTTTGTTTATTTTGGTAGTGATTTCAACACGTTTTCCTGTGTAAGAACTCAAGACGTCAGTCTTTCTTTATGATCATACAGACACAGCGACGCTGTTAGCAAATGTAGTCTGTTTTTTCAGAGAATCAGATGCAAAACCCACTTCTCACTGATTTTAGAATGAGAGCTACTGCTGAAACGGGTGGCAATCTAATCCAGAACTTCTCTTAATACTAGTTTCATGATTCCAGAAAATTTCTTCAGCAGCCATGCATGAAATGGGCAGTACAGAACGTAAACAGTCAAACCTAGAGCTCTGGTTCCTCTTTCAGGATTCAAGATTGAGGCACGTGATGTTGCTGTTGGCCATTTTAGATGCCCATGTGCACAGTGGGGCTTGAGCTAACATTTCTTTTAGGGATTGCAGAGCAGTTAGCCAATACAAATGAAGCTTCCTAGCATCTCTGTATGTATAGGTAAAGTATAGATAATAGGTAAGTGGTTTGGTCCTCATACACCAGGTGTCAAACTCTGCTTTGGTTTCTGGACCTCAGACAGCATTGTCACTCCAGGAAGGAGAAAAATCTGTCTGAAGCATTTTGGGCTATGCTTCTGTAACCTAGCTGTTGCTGAGCTGTAATGAGTGTAGTCTGCTATATTTGCAGACTGGAGTGAACTTGTGGCAGAAATAATGTCTCATCTCTTAACAGAATACTGTTAGTAGTGCCTGGTGGGTCTGCCATATGTCTCCATCAGGGATGCGTCATCCTGCTTAGGGGATGTGGCAAGCAGAGCCCCGATGTTGTGAAATAGAGATACAGCTGAAGTAGAAAGCATCTTTAATCTATGATAACTTAAAAATAGGTCAGCCTCTTTGCAAAAGGAATTGTCAAAGTGTTGGAACAGGCTGCCCAGGGAAGTGGTTGAGTCACTATCCCTGGAGGTATTGTGTAGATGAGGCACTTAGAGATGTGGTTTAGTGGTGGACTTGGCAGTGCTGGCTTAGTGTTTGGACTCGATGATTTTAAAAGTCTTTTCTAACCAAAATGATTCAATGATTATCAGGATCTGATTTTTTTTTTTTATGGTTCTCAGAGAAACTCATAACTGTATAAATACCAACATTACCTCGGTTATTTTTCATAGTTAGCCCCAGTTATGCTTCACCGTATTGTAACATCAGAAATGGTATGAGATCAGTAATTTGCATTGAGATGTTTGATGCGTTATGTAATTGCAGTTAAGATCTAGAATCATGATTTACACAAAATATCTGACAACAGCCAACTTTTCAAAAAAATGTAACATTTCTGGTCTTGGTTTCAACCAGAAAAGAAATCATCCCTCTCTGTGCAAGTTATTTGGAGAAACTCTGTTTGTCTTTCCAGGCGCTACTTTATTCCTTTCTGATGACTTTTAAAAATTTAAAAGATAACAAGAAACTGTTAAAAATATGTACGTATATATACCTTTGGCTGTGTCTGGCTCTCCATTATTAAATGCATAGCTCTGTTAAGTGTATAACTCTTAAAATTCTTAACTTTATTCTTCCTGTTCTCTGTGCTGAAAACCCACCATAAAATGGTTGTTGTTCTTTGCATACATCTTTTACTTTTCTATTCTTTTAGAAGTAAAGTTGCTATGGTATGAGAATGATGGGCAGCAAGACTTCTGAATGTGTGCATTTGGGTGAAGTCACATTATCCAGATACCATATATTGTAACGATGATATTCAGGGCCTGTTTTAGGAAAAGCTATAGCATCACCAAGGCTGGGTACTAAACAGAGTGATTGTTGCAGGTGTGAATACAAAACCACTGATGTTTATGATGTATAATTCTAGTGTTCTGTACTTAGAATGAGTTTCAAACTGTACTCCTGACTGATGCAGTATTTAAGGTATTTAGCTTTGGGTTTCAATAACACGGTCCGGTTTCTCAGTTAAAATCTCACAGTACTCCATGGGTTGTTTCTGTTTCTCAAGTCCATGCACCTGGTACAAACATTTTATGAATTTATTTTTTTAAATGCATCACTCAAATACATGGTATTTTGTCTAAAAATGACAGGTTTCATGCTGAATGACTAATATCCTGTAAAAATGACAGAACTAGAGAGATATTTTTAAATACAAACGTTTTAATACTCCACAGTGCTTATAGTTAATGCATGTCTCTTGCCGACATCTACTGCAAATATCAACACATACCGTTCATCTCTTTTTTGTCGTTGTTGTTTTGTTATTGTTTTTGTCTATTGCTATTTTATGCATGAGAAAGTTCTTGTTTTCTACTCTGTGCTTGGCTGGCTTTTTCTTTTTTTTGTTACTTAGTCCTGTGTTCGTACTGATTGCTTTTTTGCATGCAAATTACAGAATGTCATGGAAATGAGAGAGCTCTGAAAAAAAAAAAAAAAAGGAAAGATAATGCTGGATTCCAACTGTCTTTTGTTTGTGCGTAAGTGTGTAAAATATATGACGTGGAAATATTTTCAGAATGGCCTTTGACTTTCCTTCTGGTGTATATTTTTATTACTCAATAAAGGAGCGGGCACTTTTTCCATTGGAAAATATGATGAATCTATTAATATGTGTTAATAATACGTGTGCTGGGCATGAAAGAATTTTGTCTTGCCATCCATTTATAGAAGAAAAAGAATTATGGTATAGTGTGTCTTGCCCAAAATAAAACTTGTATACTGTGTGTGAAACCTTGGCCCCACTGAAATCAATGGAAAAAAATCCTTGTCTTCAGTTGGTCTAGGATTTCACTGTTTTTTCTAGTTTACATATGGATTTTCATGTTTCTTTACAAATATCTCAGCAGGTGGTCAAAGGTTTCAAGGGAATTTACAGTTCTGTTTAAAAGAGAATGTAATGAGTGTGTCAAAAAAAAAAAAAAAAAAGCCAAACCTATGCTTATCTTTGTAAAGCCTGAGCTTAAATGGTTGAACTTGGAAATGTGAATTAGCATTTTACAGAAAATACTGGTTTAACCAACTGTCAAGACATTTATTAGCCACCTTATTGCATCAAATGCGAGTGGTAATTTGGCAGTTCTTGTCTCCAATATTCCTAATAACAAAACCAACAAAACCCAATTAAATTAAGTGAATAAATGTAGTTTATGGTGGGTATGCTTTTAGTAAACAAGCTTTGATTCTTCATTTAAAAACAATAAAGCACTGGGCACTCTTTGATTCTTGTGCTAGATGTTTCTAATAGCCATACCCCCTAGGGAAGGCTTTGCTCTAAGGTTTGAAAAACGTAATGAAAAATTGGTTATTACAAACTAAGATTTCCCTCCCTGCAAATGTTTTTCTTGAAACGTCCATGGGAATTTAATATTCACTGTTTTTTTTCCTCAGTCTTGTATATTCTTGAATTGTCTTTTTTCCTCCATTTTCTCCGTTCTCAATCCTAGGTCCCCTTACAAAGAAACAGACAGATGATTTAGGTGATAATGACGGTGCTGAAGATGAAGGTATTTTTTTTGCCGCCAAACTGATTTGCATGACAAGGATCCCTGAAAATCTTTTTTCTCCCCTCTTTTTTTGACTTCTTGTCTTCTTTTGAAGAGTTTTTTTTTTTTTATTCCCATTTTTGATGTGTTTTGTCTTCTTGCTTGTTGTTATACATATATATTTTTAATTTTTTAAAAGAAAGAATGTTGTTAAGTTCTACGTTTTGATACAAAACAGTAACAATATTTAAAGAGGAGGGGTTTTTGTTTTCTTGAAATGGACTTTTGATATGTTGCATCCCACCTTTTGACTGAATTTTGTCCATACTATTTAAACTAACACTCTTAAAGTTTCTCTGTACACCTTTTTGCATGTTTTCTAACCCTATGTATTTCACCAAGTACAAAGATGTTTCCTTTTTCACTGACTGATCTCAATTTGAAAAACATAAAACGTTGTATTTATAAAAAGAAAAATACAGAGAATTCTTAGAAAGTGTCTCTTAAGCAACTGAAATTCCCCAAATACAAACCCTTCTGCATTTACATTGCCATGAATAGAAGTAAATGCAAGACTACCCCACCTCTGTGGTGAAGAGAAGTGGCCCTAAGATGGCAGCAATATTTGCAGTCGGTGAGGCTCTGTGCAGCACTAGCAGTTTCAGTGGAGCTGAACTGATGTCATCTAAAGGAATCTGATCCCTTCTGTTTTCTATGAGTGCATAAAGACTCCTGTTGACTTGTGCTGACCCTTCGAAAACTCTATTACCAAGTAAAATCAAAAGTTGGAAATGTCAAGCATATTATTCTGTTTATGAATTATGTCTGTTAATCATGTAACTATGCAGATTTGCTGTTTTTTCAGGGCTATGAAAATGGTAACAAGGGGCTCTTTCTCTTGAGCAGTCTCATCCCTTCAAGTAGATGCGCTTCAAAGTTCTGAATCTTAAACACATACTTTGTATATTTTATGGTCAATGAGTAAAACAAATTACCATATAACACTGGGAGAGTTGCTGCTTGCTTCTCTGTTAATATCTGGGGGTTGTTTTGCCAGATACTAAGATGCAGCTTAACTGCAAGACTCTTAATTAAGAAATTTTTCATCACACAGGACATAAACTGTTTTACTCAAACAGAAAAGTGCAGTCTTATCTCATAAGATGAAGGCAGGCAAATACGAGCAGCTAACTTGCCCAATAACTGAACAGAGACTTTGCAAGTAGCACCACAAATTTATACATGCTGATTTCTGATCCTCTACTGAATGCGTATGTTAAGCGTAGGAATGAAAGCCCACCAGCTGGCCCAAGATTTGAAAGAAGAACCTAATTGAAAATCTCCTTTGAAAGCACTCATATTATGCAGAGCTAAGTATGATAATTCAGATCCACTTAGCTCGATGAGGCCAAGTCATTTTTACATTAGTTCATTACAAAATATTGTAAGGGACATTCTTCTGTATTCTCCAAGACCTGTGATATTGAATTAGCTGTTGCAAAAGTCACTCTGTCTTGTTTTAACAATATGTTTTAAGAAACCGTTTGAAACCTGGGTTATTCATCCAGTGGACCTTAATGGCTCTCCTAAATTGCTGTATAATTGCCAAGACAGATGTTAATGGCTTAGCGTTTGTTGAGTCCTTCTCCACTTAGACACACTTAAAAGAGACTACTCAGTTTGCTAAAATTCAGCAGAGAGTTGTTGCTATCAGAAAGCAGTTTAGGATGTAGAATCAGATGAGAGTAGAGATTTCAGTCTTTGGAGAACAAGTACCCATGTCAGAGAAAAACTGTCTCCCACATTGACAATTGTAGGAGAGAGAGAAAGGACTGTAAGAACATAGCAGTCAAACAAGAGGGGAAGAAACACATTTACAACACTAATAAATCTCTTTAATTTATAGGACTGGGATTAATTTTCTCTAGTGTACAAGTGACAGTTTTGTTCTCCTTTCCATGCCAAGAGAAGAATACAGGCAGTAATTAGACTTTTACTGCTTCCGAGAGTCACGGAGAGAGAGACAGGGCGAATTTAAATTTTTATGACCAGTAGAGAGTGAAGGCTGCTGGGATGTCTTCTGAGTTGGTAGGAACCTTGACTGCTCAGGTCCTGCATTTCACTGTCCCTCAAGTGGAAGAGCAGCATTCTATAGACCTGCATTTTGTGACCATGCTCTTCTGCACTGGAACTCTAGCACATGTTGCGTATGCACAACTGACGAGTTCACAACTTAAGTCATAGGTATTTGGGTATAAGTAGCAGGAAAGAGAGGGACAAAGCAAAAAGCCACTGGACCTGTCTAGATTTTTCTGCTAGTCTGTCCATCAAACCCTTCACCTTTTGCAGTATGGTAGTTTTTAACTGAATATAAAAAAACTACAAATTAGTAAGTGGGCCCAAAATAAAACAAATACCAAACTGAATAACTTACAAATTTGGAATATTGGGGAAACCAGGCTATAAACGATGAAAAGCAACTGTATCATGTAACCATAGAATCCATGCTACATAAACAAATTCCAATATTTTCTAAAATTCCCAGGATGGTCTCCTTATTAAGAAATTCAGAGCTCCCATGGCCATTTCTTGTATTAAACCTTCCATGAAGAAAGATCTTTCATAGCAGTTTCTTGGATCAAATGCCTGGAAAGTATTCTGTATTCTGTCACTCAAACATCAGGGTTTAATTAGAAAATTTCATTTTAAAGCAGTGTTCAATAATCCTACACCCATCTGCTGCCACATGTCACTGCCACAGTATTGCAGTCCAAACCTTGCCAGCACAAGCACTGGAATCAGTAATCAAACTTGGATCTCTGGTATGTGCTGCAACCAGTAGACCAGGCTTAATTAGATCATTTTTCATTTTTGTTTTCAAAAGACCTAAAGGCAGTAGTGCACGTTACCAGCTAATGATCTGCAAATTTGCCGTTTAAAAAAATAAAGGTATTTTCAAATAGTGAGAGTGTAAAATGTGCAAAGAGTCAGAAATGTTATAAATGTCTTTCCCACCACCACCACCTCCTCCCTCCCCAGTCTGGATGCATTCTTGTTTCTGTTTAAACCTTTCGTGTCTACACTTGAAATTACTTACCTGTTTTTGGATAAGTATTGAAATACTTGGGCAGACACCAAAAACAAGTATGGCAAAAGCACCTGCAACCAGTGAACACTGGGGTTTTCTCTTTTTATAGCAGTGGTGGATTTGCCTGTTTGACCTGCAGGTAAGCGGTATCTAGTGTAGACACAAGATTTCAGTTGTTCAGCAGTTGAATAATGATACCTTCCCCGGTCTAGAAACCAGGCTTAGTTTAAAAAAGTAAAATATTTTAATCTTAATATCTTATCTCAGTCTTAATTTTAGTAAGGTAACAACTTAACTTGATATAATTTGGCTATAGCAAAAGCCCGTGACTCTTCATGCACCCTTAGTTCCTATATGCTCAAATCCGTAGCATGGCTGCAAATACAGCAATGCAAGTTACTAATCAGCCGATGTACTCTGGGATCAAAACTGGACTTCTCGGTAGTATGAAATATCCATGAAGGATTGCTGACAAATGAATTCTTCTCATCCACCATTCTGTCATACACACCTTACCCAAGCACATCAATCTGTCAATCTTAGATCCTTATTTAGTCCCCAATGCTGTTTGAGCATCTTTCAGTTTTTAATGTATTCAGCCTCACAGCAGCATCCCTCTACGATAGAGCAATGCTGTTATTCCATTTTTAAAAATGAGGAATACAGACGCTAAGTTTGAGGAATGCAGACACTGTGCCCATAGTAAACTCGGAGCACCTGCCTCAGAAGCGGAGTCTGCACTGGAATTAGTAATTGTTTCTACTCTCCCCTTCTCCACTCCAATCTCTCCTGTGAAAAAGGAGACAGATTAGGAACAGATGTTGCTGTTTGTTCGCAGGCTGTAACTGTGATGATTCTAATCATTTAGTCTCATCCTCTGTCTTTAATGGGCTATTGGACTTCATTGACCGAAGGAAGTTCTTGGTCCAGAACATGTTTTAAGTCAAAACAAACAAAAATCCACTCAAATTTTAAATTACTAATGATGCAGAATGCATCTGCAAATTCCTTCTTATGTTTAACAGACTGGTGCAAAAGTGCACATTTCAGAACTGAGGATCTTCTCCAAAAAAACCCTATCACTCTCTTAGTATTAAAATAGCCAAAGTTGACAAGTTTAGCATTTCATCTGCTTTCCACTGTCACAGTAAGAAGTAGGGAGAGAAACCAGTCTTCTTGTCTGGCCCTAGTCCTTTTTCGGACTTCAGAGATCAGTAAACAGCAGAACGCATTTGTCTACCTCTCAAAGCAACCACATGCTCCGGCCTTAATTATAGTCTCTAATGAGTTCTAGCCAGGCTGGAGTAGCACAGATCTTACCACTTTGGGTGAACTTGTTGATTAATACGCAGGCACATATACACAATTCCTGTTCATCCTGCCATCCATTCATGTTAGTTCTGCAATTCCAAGTACAGATCCCAATGTCATTTGCCTGTTCAATTTTGCTGATTATATGTTCCCTTTACACAGAGAACCTCAGTTCAGATTATGTTGAATTTTTGCGGTATTATTAATACTTGAAAACGTGCATAATAAAAATTCTGACAGACCTTTAATTTAAGCAGCTCTTCAGGGCTCCATTATGCTTTTAGCACTGCCAAACATTGCTTGTGCAGTGAAGAGTCTGTCAGCTTTTACATTTCTAACCATCATTTTTTAATAATTTAAAATCACTACCTGACTGGCTAGGTAGTACTGCTGCCTAGCATTGAGATCCTACTCTAATGAGAATCTGCTCCAGATTTACCTGTGAAAACTTAGGCCTTTCTTGATTTTAGAATATACATTCATATAGTCCTTCATCAGGATCTCGAATCACTTTCAGGCAAAGGTAGTTGTGTTCAAGAGTGCACAAAATGATCCACTGACGAAAACAAACAAACAAAAGGACATAATTCTATTTTTCTGAAATTTGAGGTGTGGAGGCTGTATTTTAAAATATGAAACATGTCTAGAACATTGCTGCCACTCCTAAGGGAAGTTCAAGAGTTACTTTAAAGGCTTCAGGACACCTAATTTTGTATCAGCTGTTAAATACATGATATTAATGGGTGTTTACATATTAACACTGCTGACTACATTTGCTTATTGAAACAGCAGTGCATCTATGAGGCATCTAATAGATTTGAACTGAATGGTGAAATACTGATAAAAGGCTTTAAAATGATTAAGAATTGCACTGATTGATACTGTGCTCTATTTAAATATTTTTAGGACGAAAGCTTATGGAAGAGCTACACGTGTATCTGTATAATATTCTGTGTAAGGAACACATAGGTTTTACAGTAACCAATCTAAAAGTTTTTGTGCTGTTTCATGTTCAAAACTCAAGATTTACTTAGTACTCTCCATCAAAATGTCACTGTTTTTTAATAGCGTTTAGAAAAACACTGACTGTGGCATTGGTGCTAAACTAATTATATTTTTGCGCTGAGTTGTCTCCAGGTAGGCTTTCTGCCTTTCCCATTTTGGTTGTTCCCTGCAAATTATACATGTGAAGTCACGTGGCCAATTCACGTCAGCTTCAAATGACTGAAGCTATAATTATGTTTTGTTGTATATGATAATTGTGACTGGTATTCACAGTCAGACCTGGCTCCCTGTTGTGTGATGTAACACACACAGAATAAAAGACGGCCCTTTTCCTAAATTACCTGTAATTGTAATTAAGACCAGACATAAAAAGTAGATGCAACAAACATTAGGAAGGTACAGAAGAAAGGAGATGATGGATTTCTTAATAAGGAAGTTCATATATCTGTCATATAGATAAAATCATTCTCTGCTATACAGTAAGACTTGGGTAGATATTTTCCGAACTAGCAGTTTAAAGCCCAGCAAATCACAGCACTCAAAACTCATCTTCTGTGTGAATTTGAAACAGAATAGAGTTGAATTTGAGAAGGATTTTGAACAGCACTATCCCTGCATACGTCTTTGAAAATATTCCTGTGTCTGCCTTTTAACTAAAGCAACACTTAATAAAATACAACAAACAGTGCAGTACATGATTAGATCAATATATAAATCTACACTTGGCAGCAATGCCACATTTACACCCCAATTCTTCAGGTTCAGAATGAGCTACTTCCACAAATAGCCGTTAATATATATATCCATAAATAACTTTTAGTCTGCATGAGAAAGCGTAACTAGAGTTTATTGAGACCGCTCCAGCACACACACACAAAGGGCTAATACCAGCCCGCAGAGAAAAAATGAAAGCTGTATCAGATCGTTTGTGGTCAGGTTTAAAAAAGTATCCGAGTGTCAAAATCTCAGTTATTGTCTTTGCTGAGTTGGACACTTAACTCCAATAAGCACTTCTGAAAAGTGCATCTTTCTGCCACTCTTGTACCAGGAACAGAATTTCTCCTCACAGAAAATTGTCTTAATGTTTCCTTCATTTAAATTTCAAATGATGAGGGTTTTCATGGGGAAACATTTGCTCTCTTTCAGGTAGTTATCAATTCTTGATCATGATTTATTTTTTTATTGTGTTTCAGTTTCTTCCCTTGATCTTATTATTTAATAACATACACTAGTTAATACCATCTATAGTTCTCCCAGCTTGTACCTTTCAAATATTCCTAGGTAGAGACTGCAATTCATAGGAAACCACTAACTGTAAGGCCGAAAGGCAACCATCCCTCTTCACATGAAGAGCTCCATAGATTCTGTGTAATCCATAGCCCAAAGTTCCCCAAGCCTCAGCTAAATGCTACACAGCCTCACAGATGTCTCCAGTACCAGTTTATTACCTGAGACACACAGAAGCACCATTTTTCTTTTGTAGACTGATGACTTCGACAAAACAGCACGACGAAAATTCGTAGCATGTGTCGTCTGCTGTGACATGGCACGTAGGCAGAGCTGAAAATTAACCTATCTCTCTGCAATCTTTGCAAGAATATTAGTAGTAGGACATAAAAGTGTGGTGTGCACAGAATTTACTCAGAGAACCACTTCTTTCTCTGTCAGATTTTACTCATGAACGTGTGCTTCCTTTCTCAGATAAAGGACACCTGTTCTTTTCTAAATATTCCAGTATTATTTCAGATAAACAGGCCAGTACTACCAACATTTCATTACTATTCACAGTTGGTGCTCTGTAATTCTATGTAATTTTAATTAAAGAAGAATTCTGAGACAGTCTCCCCCTGTGTTACCACCAAGCATACAATTAACTGTGTACAATTTCTGCTGGGAACAGTCACACAGTGATTTCAGATTAATAATTTATTATTGCTTCCATATTTGTATCCAAAAAAAAAGCAGCATAGACTATGAACAGACCATCTACTGAAAACAGTATGTGGATTTGAAAAGACCTTTTCCTCAGTGTAGATTTTAAATCTCAGGAGCTCATCGTTCTATCCTATGGACAATAAAGATAAATAATCTCCTTAGCTTTACACTCTGGAAATTGCATGTTGGAAAGCCCTTACTATATGCTTGAGTGAGGAAAGCAATACAAACAATTTCATGCACAAACTTTCATCATCCTTGTGGTCTTGAATAAATGATTGTTCTAGTACTTCCAATATTGAAGATCCAATTTCTGATCTTGACTCTTCTGGCATTTTCTTCAAATTAGAATCAATATAAAATAATAATAGGAACTGGCTTTCTATAAACAGACACATCTGTGCTGATTTTTTTCAACAAATTCAAAAAGCAGGGCTTTTAGTGTAGCTGCCCTCACCTAGTAGTCTTTACAGTGCTTCAGAAATGATTCAAGCAATTCTACAGAGAGCCTACTTGAAAGCTTCTTGACTAACATCCCTCCAAATCAAAGGAGTAAACAATACATCTGAGGTTTCTTCAAACGCTGAAGTGAGTAATCAGGGAAGTCACTTGAATACTGTCATAATAACAAAAAAGTCTTCAAATCAGAATATGCAGTACAGTTCATTGGAAGGTTTTCGTATGCTCTCTTGCTACTGTCTTGATTTTTAGAAGACTATTATGGAGTACTATGAGTTGGGCAGTGGAAAAGATTCAGGCATCTAGTAAATGAGATCAAAATACAATTTAATCCAAATGCAAAAGTTTGAATTTAAACTTTAGTTGATTTCTTTCTTGTCCAACAGAAAAAAAATGTTTTAAAAACATGTATTATCCCACCACTAGCTGTTACTTTGAATTGATACTTGAGAACAGATTTCCTCACAAGGAGCAGTGGTCTTGAGATATTAAAAATTTTATTCTGAGTAGATTCATCAGTTTGCAAATAGGACTGTTTAGGGAGGAGGGATACCCAAATCCATGTCGTGATTAAAATAACAACACAGTATGTCAACATCTGATTTTGTTGTCTGAGAGAATGTCAGAGCTTCTAAGATTTAAAATCGTAACCTGTGTTCAGTGTCACTTTTGAGAACCTCACAATTTATTTGAATGTAGTATAGGGATTTATAAGCATTGTGCCAGGCAGTTGTTTTTTTCAAATATACAATCTTTAGACAATTTAGTAAAATTAGAAGTACCTATGCACCTTATACTTCAGGCTACCCAGGTTGCAAGTAACATCCTTTAGAGTCTAAGAATCTCTTTTTGAGAGCTTAGCCTGTAGACCTATCAAAAGACAGCTGTTTATACACCCTTTTCAAAAATTATTGATCTTACCGTACTAGAATCAATCAACAATTTATGTATGAGCAGAAATCCAGTTTATCTCAGTATAGTGAACTACCTTTAGCTAAGTGAACAGAAAGGACTGAGCTTTCAGCAGTGTTCAGACTTTGCCTAAATGAGTTCACGCTCATGTTAGTAGACATTCTATGTCCAATTCAGCAGGAGCAGAATCAGATCAATGTCCTGCTGCATTTGAGCAAACATGTTACCATTTTCAATACTTTTCTGCTTTTCTGAGGCCAATGAGTGTTTCTAAAAATGTGAACTTTACTTACAAGCAAGCCACAAAGAAACACTTATGCCCACCTGTCCATTTCCTTATGTAAAATATGTTGCTTGAGAAACACTTCAAGAAAAATAACCTCACTAAAAAAATTAATTTAAAAAAAATAAAAATATTGCATGTATTTTTTTTTGGTACTTTCTTGAGATAAAACTTGTCTTAATATTTTTTCCAGACATTCGGGACAGTGGGGGACCTAAGCCTGTGATGGTGTATATTCACGGAGGGTCCTACATGGAAGGCACTGGAAATTTATATGATGGCAGTGTTCTAGCAAGTTATGGGAATGTGATAGTCATCACAGTCAACTATCGCCTTGGGGTACTGGGTAAGAAGCTTTCAGCTTTCCATTAATCCCTGCTGTCTGCAATGCAATTCATGTTATGCGTGAGAATGTATTAAAACAAACAAACAAGTAAACGAACAACAACAACTTCTTTATTTTCTTTGTCAAATAAAAGGCTTATATTCTGGCGATGAGACATAAAGACATTGCAAGTATTACCTGGAAGAACCTGCTGTCATGCTTTTAGTGGTATGAAACAGCTGTGCCCATGACAAGGCTTTCAGACAGAAGAGTTTTGTTTTTTTTTCTTTTCTGTGAATAACAGTGATGCTTTACATCATAGACCAGTAAATTAGATTAAAAAAAAAATATTGTCATATACAGTAGTGTTTTCTGTTGGAAAAAACCCAAAAATACTAGGGTTTTATTGCCATTATTTTTTTATGTTTTGAAAAAGATAAGGAGGTTATCAAAATATTATTTAATAAGAGCCGTACTTCTTGTTTGTTTTGATCTTCATTGTGGTTTTGAAAAGTGTTATGGATGTGATTCAGACACGTTTAGTATTTATTTTCTAGGTCAAATTAGAGAATGAATAGCGTTACTTTTGAGTGTTGCAAATACAGTGAACAGAATATGCTGATGCTGTTGGTAGACTTGTGTGGTATCCCTCTGTTAGCTTCTATTTTACTAAAAATTCTACCTTGCCATTTGTTCAGTGTAGTCACATTCATGACACAAGTTCACCAGCTCTTGAGACAGTATAATTGTTTTTTTTTATTTCTACATATTCTGCTGAAATATTGCATGCTATGACTCTTGAAAGCAGTTCAGTTCTGGGATATCATGGTACACTATTATGGTACGCTTCAGAATCCTTCCATAGCGATAGTGGTGCGATAGGCCGGGTGTCATTTGCAGCATTGACTTAGTCCTAAAGTCCAGTTAGCTTTATTTTCAATAGGTGGGCATTAGCAGTGTCTGCTACTCTGGTTTTCCTTTGTGTCGTCATTTTATTTCATCGTTGCTCTGCTTCTTTGTGTTTTGAATTCAGTCCCCAAATACATTGGTTCTTGTTTGCCTGTCTGTGTAATTTTCTCCTAACAGTTCTGGTTTTGTTAAAAAAAAATTGACATCTGAATACACTTTAATTTTGGGAGGGGGGAATGCATTTTGACTTGAGATTTTGAAACTTAGTCTACTATGATTTGGTTTTATGTGACTGAACCATTTCCAGAACGATCATAATTTTTTTTTTTTTCTGGATTTTTCTTAGGATGCAGTCAGAGGTTTCATTTGTTATGTACTTCTTTAAGCAAGGAAATTCTGCTATTTTGTATGTTTTTCTCCTTACTTATGTCTTCAAATTTATACAGTGACTTCAAGTCCTGGGCACGTACTAGTGCAGTGGTTACTAACCTGTAACCTGTGCCTCTAATCAACACGTTAGTTTTACACCAGTGCTCTCGTCTTTGATGTTTCAAGCAACATTTGTCTTTATTATGTGTCAGTAGAGTATTCTGTCCAGTAATACAGTATCTGTTATCTGAAGGCACTATTTATTTTTGTAAATTATTTAGTCTAATGCCTAAATCACCTGTAGTTGCAGCGTTTGAAAGGGCTAGTTGCTTGAAAGATGAAAATTAATTCACCTTGGTTGATGGTAATGGCTTTTCCACTTGTAATTTAACACTGATCCCTGAGGTAACCCAGTGCTAACATCTTACTGAGCTTAGGAGGATTTCATTTGTGTTCGTGCTTTTGTGGTTTTTTTGGACTTTGTGGTCTTTACAGAGCCTCAAGGGGCAGAGAGCTAATTTTCTTTTAAGTGGGACCTATTACGGTAAAACCACTAAAACTCACAGTAGAATCCGGTGATTGGTATGAATACTTGAAATTACTTTCAAAACTAATTAAAATGACCCTGATTCAGGCTTGCAGGGTTTTCTTAGTAAAATAAATGCACGTGTTAACTGTATGTAGAAGTCATTCATATATTTTGTATCTGGTACAATGCCCGTCTGTCACACATTAAATAAATAGTGATGACATATCACTAAACAGGTAGCACAGAAACACACTAGTAATGAAAAAAAAAAAAAGAAAATTTGCATGATTTGTGCTTTTTTCTGCTTTTGTTTTTCGGTCTTCAAGATCGCGTAATCATAGCAGATACCAGCTTTTGCCAGTTTGAAACTCGTGTTCATCACCATGCGGCAGAATGTTGCCCTTTGCAGTCACATTAAATAAGATATGGTTTTACAAATACATGGCTGACACATTCTCAGCTTCCCATACTGATCCCATGAGGTGAGAGGTTCAGCTTCAGTGTCCATTGCCTGTGGGACACCTCGATCTCGCTTCACCACTGTGTAAAATGTCTGGCTGTACAGGGAAAAGTAATATAGGGATTAGTCTTAAATAAGATTAATACTGGTCTGTCTCCCCACTTTTATCTGACCTTTATTGGTCTGGAATTCTTGTATTGGTCTCTGTGGATATATATCTTAATATAGACAATCTCTGTGAGTCCTAGGAGTTCTGCTGATGTTTTACCAAGATTCACGCTATGATATTTCTTAATAAGGAAGCCACTTAAATAAATGTTTAGGGCTACAACAGCAACATTTTCTTCCAGTCCAATGGTGATGGTAAAGGAGGATATGCTGTTATATTAGATTTCTCACAGTACTATTAAGTCCATGGTAGATGGCTTTTTGTACAATTCAGGATACTTTTCTGTTTATTCTGAGTTGAAACATCCTTTGTTTTACAAACTAATCTGCTTAAGGACCTGCATTTTATGGAGATTCAACATTTACTTCTAAATAAAATGTTAGAAGTCACGTTAAAAATCTAAAAAAATAAAGTATAGAGCAAGTGTATTTAAAAAAAAAAAACAAACCAAAACCAAACACCCAGCGAGTTCTCTGCCTCATCTTTGCCTTTGAAAAAAAAGTCTGAGAATGAAAGACTGTTTGAATCTTTTCTTACATAAAGATAAGATGGAAAAGAGAACTGTTTGCCCTGGAAAACTGGGGACTACTAAATAAGAAACCATTGGAAACAAACTATTTATATCTTCTTTAGATTCTCTTTAAATGCAAGTCTTCCGCAAGCAATCTCCTCTAGTGAGGAATACTGCATGAGTAGTCTAATACCCCTGCAGGACAGGTGGTAGGAGTGCGTGCAGATGTATTTTTTTATGGCTTATTTTTAGGAAGGAACAGATACAAAGACAAGTTTGGATCTTGAACTAAGCTAATTTGAGACTTTGAATATTTATTTAACATATATCCGTCTGATGAAAAGCAGGAGCTTTTTATTTAAGTTTCGTAAAAGAAACCCAAAAGCATTATAAAAGAAGTCTATTTAACATTCAGAAAAGACCATGATAGGCAGATGCAATCGTGCTAGTGATGTGTTTTCTGTGTTCTTTCTTATGAAAGGTTTATTTAGAAATGGAAAATGGTTTGGGTCAGCGTTGGCTGCTACTCTTTTTGCTCTCAAGAGGGGAAAGAAAGGAGAGAGCTAGTTTATCCTAACTTGTTCCTTCATTTCATTAATTTATACTTCTTGCTTTTGATTGCCTTTTAACCACAAGACTGTAATAGAACTTGAAGAAACATTTTCTGATGCAGCTCACAAACTGAACTGGGGTTGGAAAAATGGTTCACTGGAATCTCTAGGTTAACCACTGCTTTAAATTTCTTATTTTTTCCCTCTTTAAAAGGCAGTGATTTTCCCTACAGAATCAGTAAATTGGCATTCCAAGGGTCTGGGTTAAAGATGGCTATAAAGAAAAAGGGAAAATTATATGTATTTGTATTTTTCATTTGCCATTCTGAGGAACACCTGCCCTGGGAAGGCAAACATTCTATAAGACCGTAATTTATGCCAAAATGGACGCACACCCATAAGTGAGTCTTGGTTAGGCTTACTTTAATCCTAAGCAATTTTCCCTTTTGAGGAGAGTGTTGGAATCATTGCCCTCATTTAGTCTTCTATTTATAGTGTCACCCTTTAGTTGGAGAATATTGACTGGGGTTAGAAAACACCTATCTAGGTATTCTGCCAATTGGATTTTTTTGCCCATTTGTACTTTCAATGCTGAAAATAATGTCCCTGTTTGAAAGGCCCGATATCGCTATTCTTACTAGTACATTATTTCCCCAATTACTGCACTTAAATCAGTGGAGCTCATAAGCACAGTGTTTCCCCTTGTGACAGAGCTATCGGCTAACTGTGTTGAACTACAACATTCATGTAAAATAAAACTCAGAATAGTGAAAGAAAACAGAACAAAGTGAAAATACTGTCAGAAAAGCCCTTTCTGACTTTTGGTAGTGCCTCTTAGAGCTTTATGGATGACGCAGTGGCAGAGGATGTGTCTTATTACGCCTTAATGTGTTTTGTTGCTGTGTGTCAGAATACATTAGGGAAATACTTTAGGTTGGAACGTACATATTGCTTCTATGGCAAATCACACCAATCAGCAAAATTGTATTGACTAAAGAGGTATGTGAAATATTATAAGGATATAGCTCTGCAGTAGGTGTTGGGCAATCTGTGCCAAGCCCAGCATTTCTGCCGTTAATCCATCTTTCTCTCAGCAAGACATTGTACATTCCAAACTAACTCACAGCCTTTCCTTTATGAGTAATTTGCGCACATGGGTTTGCTCCCCTTACTCCACCGTGTAGCCTAGTGAACCTTTTCAAGGGGTGAAGAATCAACTAGGTGACTGTATGCAGGACCGAACACAGAGATGAGAATATATTATCATGAGAACTAATTCAGCACAACTTAGAAGTACCTGCCTGTGTCAGGAATTTAATTCTATTGTGATTGACTAGAAGGTATTATCTTGTTTTGGTATTTTTCTCTTTCTAAATAGAATAACATGCCATTTATGTTTTTTTTTCTGTGCTTTCAAATTAGACTTTCTTTTCCAGTATTAATCTGATTTGTCAAACTGATTGATCTCTATTTTGTTAATTACTTACTTTTTATCGTTCCTATCACATAGATTGGGGGGTTTTTTGCTGCCTTATTCTTTTGTTTGTTTTGACATCATGGTAATGCTACTAAAATATTAAACAGAGGATACCTTTCAAATATATTTCAAAATTATATGTAAAATTCAGACAGAATCCTTTCAAAAATTGCTTCATGTCAGATTAAAAAAATTCCATTTTAGTCAGCTTCATAAAGATACTGTGCTCGATTAGTGTCCTGTGTCACAAATATTTTTGCATTTTTGTCATGTTCCTATTCTGCAACCTGGAGAGCTCCTGTCTTCTTGAAAAGAAGCCTCTTCAGTGAAAGGCAACATCACTCACTCATAGCATAGTGACTATGCAGTGAAAGTGGAATAAGGAGGTTTATGTTAGTTAGATATTGGAGGAGATAAAAAATGTAGCTAGATACTTTTCTTTTCCTACATTGCTTAGACTCTGAGGTTTTCTTTTATAGTTCACAATTTAATATCCAGTAAAACTGGGAAAATGTTTGATCATTAGCGTCACTGACAAGAACATCCATTATCTTTTTATGAAACCTTAAAGGTCCTGTCAGGAGATGGCATTTTATTCTAGCTTTGCTGTACTTCCAGAGGGTCTCTGATGAGCCTTTTTTTTTTCTGTTTTCCGTTTCCTAACATGTTTGAGTAAAAATGATAGATGAACAGAAGATTATATATTATTGCCTAGTTAAAAGTACATTGCATTGAAAGTAAAGATGGGAAATTAATAGCAAAACACATCAAAATGTGCAGTAAAAAGTAATTCATTTAAGTTTTCTGAATTGGAAGAGCATACAGAGAATGTTAATTCATAAATATTTTTAGAGACCCTTGGCAGCTTCATAAAAAGTCTCCTTTTGATATATGAATAGTTATAAATGAAATTTTAGCATTTTGGGACTACACAGTAGGGAGAGTGTCCAGAAGGGCTTATCTGATCCCACCTTAGCTTTGGGCATCACTGTTTCTTGGTATGAAGCACTCCAAATGAATTGAATGCTAGATAAATAGAAGAAGATAAGATAGAAAGCATACTGCAGTTATCTATTCCCTCTAGTGGTGTACTTCACAAGGTCTAATTTACACATACTTAGAATTCTGAAACTGTATTAGACAATTCTTATTTAATATAGTGGGTAACCTCAGGTCAGCCCAGTTTGCAGGGGGCCCAAGCACAGCTCATCTAGATTTACAGTGTCCTAATTTCATAGGTCCATTAATAGAATTAGCATTCAGATCTCAAACCTGGTGTAATTAATGACATTTTAGTGGCTTTTTTTTTTTTTTGCGAGCTAGTACCAGCCAAAGGGAGTCATGTATGCAGTGAAGCAGAGAAAGGAAGATTGTCACACTTGAATCTGTACCATCAAAATGACAAAATGGACTTGTGGTAAACAATAGGGTATTGACTAGATATGTTTAAAGGGTCAACTGCAGTGCACAGCAGGCAAGATATTTATGAAATGGGAACCCTGAATATACAGTGCACTTTTAAAATGAACCATTTCTTTTCTATTTGTGCTTTTTCTAGCACAGCAAATTGACATTATCCACCTGCTTGGGTAGATGGATACATACCCGCTTCTCTATTTTTTTTTTAGGGCACAAAGACATCGTTTTGTTTGCCATTTAATAGGTTTCTATCTTAGTACAGGTACATTTTAAATAATAGGTTTATTCTAATGTTGCTCGCTAGGCTTCTTTTTTGGTAAACAGAAAAATAACAAATAACAAACTTTAAAACTATTCATTTTGGCATAAGAGCATTTTGTGTCATTTCTGTCAAGAGAAATTACTTTTTTGGTAAGATAAATTACCTTGATCAATATTTAATCATGTAATAAAAGTATTCTAGTTTTTCCAAATAGCAGATTTATCTTTGAGAGCATAATAGACTTCAACTTGATAATATTTGCAAAATAGAAAAAAAAAACTAAAAAATGTGTTCACTGAAGAGAAATTATAGAGATCTTACTGCCTCAGAAAGAAATATCAGTATCTTTGACCCTATTATCCTACACGAAGCTATCTGTAATTTTTATGATCTAGTTATGTATATCTACCTTCATTCTCCTCTAGCTACCTTCATTTTCCTCCAAGTATTATCTGACCAAATTACTTTTACACCATCACTGATCCCTGTGCAAAACCTCTAATCTGCAGTATTACAAATTCTTCAGGTGTACAAAATAACCTGTGTTATATCGCTATGCACTGGCCTAAGCCTTTGGTTGTCTTGTGATGGGAGACTTGTCAGGAAACCAAATTTGACCTCATTCTTAGAAGCAGACAGAATTTAGGCTGCTCTGCCTTTGCCAGAATGCCATACTTCCCAGGAAAGAATCTGTCTGACTGCAAGCCAAGCCAAGAGCTGGGATAAATTACGGTTTTTGTGCAATCTGTATCTCACCGCAGAGCGTTCCAACACTGAAATGATCCTCCTAGTTTGCAATATTCTGATTTTCAACGAAGACAGGAAGACATTAAGCAATATGCTAGAGCTCAGCAGCTAGGTTAGATCTGTGCCTGGTCTAGGTGGTCTGGGCACTCTTCACTCCTGAGTTGTACGCTGCTGTAATTCACACCCAGAAAATAGATAGATAGATAAATAAATAAATAAATAAATGGAGAAGTAGCAGGACAAGTAGGTAGCGTATTTCTGAATTTCCAATTCTCTGCATTTAATTACATATATTAAAATAGTCCCAAGTTTTCAGAAGCTTAAATGAAGCACTTCTGTATACTGTGGGGCTTTGGAAGCAATAGATAACTTGACAGGGATTTCCATTGCAAATGTTGCTCTCATTTTTCACACGTTTCCAGTGCATAAAATTGCTCGTTTTATGTTGTGGAGATTTTTTTCTTGTGCAAATTAGTTTACATATATAGGTACTAGCTCAAATACTGTTCTAATACTTCTTTGATGTAGTAACTCCTGATATTCTTGAATCAATTGAACAAGAATCTGTGTTTTAAGGTTTCAACAGCACTTTTTAACAGTTCAAAAGAGTAATGGGAACAATACATCTAGAGGACCAAACCCAGCAGTACTAGCAAGAGAGGGTCCTAATTTTTTTCTTCTATTTGATGTGTGATCCCTGTGCAAATGCCTGCCTTAGCCAACATAGAAAATACTACAGTAAAATGTAGCAATTTGCATTACATTCCGACTGAGAGTATATAGAAGATTGCAATATTTGATATACTATTTTCTTACATCCCACAATGTACTGGTAAATAAATATTATTCTGGCCAAATCTGAATTTGAATACGTTATTATGTGAAAAACTGCTAGATGAAGGCCCTGTGAAAGGCCAGCGGAAATGATGTGTATTAGTTAACATCCCTTACTACGGAAAGTAGGAAAATTGCATTCAAGCAAATATAAGTAATAGATACCAACATATTTGTTAAAGTATTTTGAGTGTCTCCTGTGTTGTATATTTTGCAAGCTAAACATATTTTTGAAAAAAAAAGATTACTTATATATCTTAAGTATTTGAAATATATTCTTCATGTTTATTGTTGCTTCAAATGAAAAACAAGACAGAAGTAAATCTTAATGGGGTTTTTCATTGTTCTGTAGTAATTTTTCATACTTTTTGTGTCAAGATTTAATGAAATAGAATCATAAAGAGTTGATTAGTCTTTCCCTGGGAGGCTTACTGCACATTCAAGAATGCTACTGATTTTAAAAATTATTTTTACTGTAATTTTCTGTCAGCTCTTGTGTGTTTGATTTTATGAAATCTCCCACGTTCATTATACTTTGTTCATCGTCTCAACACTTTCCAGCAGGATTTCAGTTGAGGGATCTTACATTGCCATAGGTATGCTGAAAAAGTATTTACTTTTTAGATTTTATTGATAAGGAGGTACAGAAGTACAAAATATAAAGAGAGAAGAGGCACAGTGCTATATCACTCCAAATAATTTCAAACAGAATCCCTAACCTGTTTTGTTTGGGTTCTAATATCCCATGAATTTGGTAAGCACTTGTTGAAATCAGTGAAATTATATAAATAGGAAACATGAGTAAATTAATTTCTTCCAAAAAAAACCATTTGTTTCCATCTTTACTTGTTAGTAGAATTTATTGCATATTAGCTGATTTACTTCATGGACTGAAGTATTTCTTTCAACTTCGGCAAAATACTCTAGCTCAACTGGAAATGGTTTTGCATTTCATCTGTAAGGCTTTATTAAAGCAGAGAGATGCAATAGGGTGTGCTTTACAGAGCCATTAATGCATGTCCCATGTGTGTTGTGAGGCATGAGGCCAAAGGCCATGTGCTTTCATCTACCCATGAACCATATTAATGACCCTTGTAAAATACACTCCTGAGTATCCTAATGCTGTTATAATTACTCACTTTATTATTACGTGCCTCTTGAAAAAAAATTCTCTAAATATTTTCCTTTTCCTTTTATATAGTACTTAACTAGGAAGGCTAATTTATGGTAGACTCAAAGTGAAATGTTCACAATAAAAGGAGTATTAACTTGCTTTTCACCATTTCTTTCTGATGGTTTAAAATGTTCTCTTTTAACACTTTTTGAGTTTGCATATCCTATGTGTTCAAAGCTTAGCAACCGTTTCATGATTGCGTTTCTCCTGATGTTGGATGTACATTGCTTGGATTTGGTTTATCATTAGGTTATTAAATTTATATGGAAATGATAACATAAAATGAAAATGTACTCACTATTTAATATGTTTTTTTGTTCTAATAGAAAAGAATTCACTTGGCACCTACTTTGGTAATACAGATCTTTTCTAATGTGAGTTCCCTCCGTCTGAAGATGTGCTTTAAAAATGTTATTGATAAATAACAAGATACTACCTGCATTTTCCAGCAATCACAAAATTCGACATCTGTGGTATTGCCCAAATTCCATCTTTTCAGTTGTCTCTAAGCTAAATGTTATGGAAGTGATGATCACATTTTTGAAATTTAAGGTTGCATCCTTGAATAGCTTTAAAATTATGCACACATTTCCTTTTCTTTCCCCTCCGTAAGCACATAATGTTGTTTTTTTCATCCTTTGAAAGTTCTATATTGTTTTTGACTGATTTCTTTTTATAAATATTGTATGGGTAGTGTTTTGATCTCTGGTTCAAGTTCAGTCATGGCTACAGACTGATAAGTTTCTTTTGAAAGTACTATGTGCAAACAAATTTACAAACAGGAGTATATTCAATAGGTGTAGTGGAACTGATACATTTGAAAAGTATTATCTAGAGTAAATGCTCAGTTTTAACCTTTTTTCCTTCAGATGTACAAAATATATTAAAAAAAAAAAAGCACTGCTTTGCCATAGTGTTTCAAAGATGCAGCTGAGAGTCAGAAAATGTCTGGATAATCTTAAGGCCATGGTAAAAAGCCCTCCTCTTGCAGACAATGTTGTCTTGTAACCAGTTGCAGGTTACCATAGAGCAGGCCCTCTGGCAAGACGGTTGCAAGCAGCTGTCATTGGGAATTATCAGCTTTGCTAGAATCTTATCTTTTTTCACTAGGACTGGCCACAAAGAGGAAATACTCTGTGTTTTGTACTGAAGAATCCGCGATGACAACATTTTGCATCCATAGGAGAAGCACTTGGTGCAGTGCCTTTGAAAGAAAGGTGGAGATTCTGTTTCTGCTGCCTAGAGCACCAAAGAAAGATGGGTCTATGTACTTGTTTTTCTCTGTGATTCGTGTTCTTGTTAGCACCTTTGTGGCTCGCAACTGTTGAAGTCTTCATAATGTTCCAGAATGACTCTGGACAAATTTTCAATATTGCACTAGTAATATGTGTGTCTTTTTCTGCTTTTATGTGATTCTCTTTCAACACTGCGAGAAAGTAATTTTGAAAAATTAGCTCAAATAAGTTTATTTGCCATTAAAGATTGAATGCTGACATTTGGATGGAAACAGATAAACTAAGCTCCTTTTTCTGACTATGCAGAAGAGAGCTTTTGTCATGAGACTGCACTTCTCATTTACACAAGCGCTTAGGCAGTCATGATGCTAAAACCTTTGAGCCCTTTAAAAGCTTTTTCCATCACATTCTCTGTGATTCCTCGGTGTATCCTCCCTGGAGATCTGCACAAGTTAGGAAAAGATAATCAATCTCACTCTGAAAGAAACCAAATTGGTTGTGACGATCAATGTGCCCTAATAGTTACTCGTCGTTAAAGTCAACTTGCAAGTTGCAGAACCCAGCAGAAACATATTCAGAACATGGTTCTTAACTTCTCACTCCCAGGTATGCAATATGCAGGAAGCCTAAAGAAATTAAAACAAGCATGGAAGGGGTTGGTTTTCACTACCTTCAAGTTAAGGTTATATACAACGAGGAAGATTTTTCCAGAATGAAGAGCCACACTCAATGGTATCTAGCAAAAGGACAAGTGTCAGTGGGACTGATTTTACAGGAAATTCCAGTAATAGTAACATGACTCACTCTGAGCATGGTCAGACTCTGCAACAAGCTGCCCAGTGAAGTTGTGAAGTCTCCAGTGCATGGAGATATTCAGACCTCACCTGGACACGGTCCTGAGTAGCCTGTTATAGTTTGCACTGGTTTAAGCAAGAGAGGTGGTGGACTTAGCAGTCTCCAGAGGTCCCTTGATAACTCGAGGCTGTGATTCTGAGATCTTATGGCATAGCATTGGGATACCAAGTACTTTGAGGGGGCAGAGGAATTGTTCTCTAGGTGTTTATCTCATCTTTTAACTCCTGATTATCTTTGTAAACCTTGTCTCTCCATAGACCCAACTCGTGAATTTAGCCCTTTGTAGTTGTCTTAGGGAGAAAATAAGGGCTTTTTGCAAAGCAATAACCACGCTACTGCCTTTTTTGACATGAGTGGATAGATCATCTACTTTCACTCGCTCTGGTTTCAGATGGTGGCTCATAGGCATCAAAAGGTCTACTTATTCTACCATCCCAACAGAGTAAAGTAGCTTTGTTTTGACAGTCCAGCAGTTAGAGATAATGATCTGTCTCCTGCAAACTTTCCAGTAGCTTACAGCCAAAGCAGGGGTGCAGAACCTTTTTCACACTTAAGCTAAGCCTTTCGAGTTCTTTTGGTAAATGCTGCACTTATCCTAGCATTACCAGAAATTGAATGTGGAGGGGTGTACAATCACATAGTCATAGGTTAGATCAAGTGAAGGCTTATGCTGTGGCTTTTTCAGTTTGAATTAGGGATTTCTAGAAAGGAACTCCTCACTTTGAGGAGTCCTGAAGGCTACCTGCAAATTCTAAGTGAATGAAAGACTACTTTTTCTCTCCCTTCTTTGCCTGTTTTTCCTCTTAGAAAAGGATCCAGTGTAAGTTGTGCCTCTATCCAGGAAATACTGGCTTGTTTTAGTTTGATGGTAATTATTTAGGTTCAGCCTAGCGGTCAGTGGCCTATATGCTATCCCACTTCTTTTTTTCCCCTTTGTTTTCATCGTGCCAGGATGTTTCCTCTGTGCTGTCACTCATCTCACATTTCCTTTCCCACACAATTTGGCAATTCCTGAGCACATATTTTTTCACTTCTCCTGACACATATTGAAGAATCACATGTTGATGAAGACCATTTTTTTAACTAAAAACTGCCTCTGCCATGGGTGAATACATCACTTAGGGTACATTAGTGAAATTCTGAAACCTTGCTTTCTGGAAGCTGATCACACACTAAAAGCAGCAAAAAGAAAGAAAACTAAATTGCCAATTACAGCTAATAGCTTTCTGCAATTGACATGTATAAAGCAGATTGAAGGTAATTTTTAATAGCAGCTTCTCAGTAAATGCAAGTAGTGAAATGCTCTGGAATGAAGCAGTTGCAAAAAGCAGGTTAAATGTCCCGTGCTTAACAACTTGCAGAATCTAGAAGGCTGTTTTAAAGACATCTTTGGGGATTTCTCTGTAAGAATTCAACTGATGAATGGCTTTATTTTATTTTCCTTTGAGAGTGTTTACATATATCTCATATTATTTGCTACATTTCCTTGAAAAAATCCTCCTAAAATGTTCTTTTTAAAAGAATACGAAAAAGAGAAACCAATGCTAATGATAAACCTAACTAGTGATAAGCTAGTGATAAGTGTTTTCATTAATATCAACTCTTTAACACAAATATTTCTAAGATGAATAAAATAAATTGAAGTTGTTTTTTCCTGAAAGCAGATGTATTTTATGTTAAGTCACTCATTTTTGAGAAGGAATATCATAGTTTTAACGATGGAAGAATTTCAAGAAAATCAAGGAACTCATTACTACTATGGTAACTCAAGAAATAAGAATCACTCAGCAGAACAGGGCTTTCTGAATATTTTTTATTGTGTTTGTATTTTTCAGTGCTGTGTAAAGCACAGAGGAAAGGTTAAGAGTAATAAACAGAGGTGGGAATGTGATTTTGATGGGTAAGCTGCACTTTGATCTTTAGACTATAAAACATTGCTACCTGGGTCAGCACTAACACTCAGCAAGACAAACAATCAGTTGCTTGCTGCAGTATAAAATTCACAAATCCTTTTTTCTGCCATGCTAGCAAGCTTTTTTGTGGCACACCAAAGGAAGGAAAGGCAGAGTGTAGGTGTTTTAGCAATTTGTGTCATTTAAAGTGACTTTAAATGAGTTTATTAAATATTTTCTTTAAAGAACTATGACCATTAACACATGGCATCATAGAAATGGATTTATATCCAATACTGAACAGTGCTGATGATCTTAAATATACTGATAATGCGTGAAATTGCTTGAAACCAGGATGAAATCATAGGTTATGTGTTAACTTTAAAAAAAGTTCAATGACAAAATTACATTTTCTCCTATACCAAACTTGTTCCCCTGCATTGTAATTCCCATTTGCTCCTTCAGAAAGATGTCCACTTCTTTTTAAATTTCTTAGTTTGACTTGTACTTAATGAACAGCACGTTGTCACATTCTGGACAATGCGGGTAACCTTGACACCCTTCTCTAATAACACCTAAGTAGAAGATTTTAAAGATTTCTTTATGCTAAATTTTTCTCTTACTTACAATGGTAGAACTCCAAAGAGATGTCAGTGGCAGTACCATAGCTTCACATCATTCTGAAGCAAGAGGACAATTTGAGATAGAAGGCAAACTATCTCAAGAGCATAATAAACAGAGTGCAGTAGAAAATCTAGTCCCTTTACAAAAAACATGAGTTTGACATTTCCTTCCATTTGGTACGCCTGGTCTTTTTTGCTAGAATAGTTTTTGTGATTTTATAACCGCTCATTATTTCTGTTGTTCCTGATTAACTATAAATATGAATTGTTCTACTGATTGCAGTTAGATTGCTTTCATGTATAAAATTAACATATAATAGATGTTTATAGAATCTGTATCTTGGAGAATACAGTACAGAAAACAGTAAAAGTTTGCTCTTACGGAAACTGGGAAAATAAATATTCATCCCCTTTGAATCTCAGTGCAGAAAAAGTGAGTTCCACTTGACTATATTTGGTTTATCTATCATGTGTAAAATAAAGATTAGTAATCCTAAAGATACTTACTGAAAAAATTAATTTCCTATTTCTGATTATCTTAATAAAGCCTTTGTAGTATTTTACTAGATCACAATAGCAAAAATGGTTGCTTTTTAATGAAACAAAAAACGATCATTGATTGCTTTGTTGTTTTGTTTGGTTTTTTTTTTTTCAGTTAAAACTACACCTATATTTTTTTACATACAAGATACTGGCAAGATTATCACATACTATGAATAGATATATCACAACTGCATAGGTTGCTTTAAAAAGTTTGACCGTATCTTTTAATTATGGCCTTGATTCTAGCAAATTTCAGGCAATAAAAACCTCATTAATTTTAATTGTGTTGGATCAAGCCCCATATTTATAATGTGATGTCATTGTCCACTGCATTCATGACATCTGGCAATATAATTCTCAATCTTAAGGAAAGCACTAGATTATGTTTATTGGTGCAGGATTAGCCAGCAGACTCTGTTGAGAACAAAAAGCTGTTCAGAGGATTCCTTTATCAAAAATGAGGAAATTAAGTCAGACTGTGTATTTGTTTAAATGTTACATTTCTCCTCTCGTGGTGATATCAATCTAAAGCTGATACAAGCTGTGTTATAGATTGAAGGATATGCACGTTTATTCCTCTTTTTTTTTTTTTTTTCTCCTAGATATTACCACCACTGAAAATGTGGCTAGCAAGCAAGAACTGGCACACCATAAGTTAGTATTGGCATGTCGTATCACAGCATTGTGATACACCATTTTGGCTTTTTTTTATCTGGAAAAATAAGACTTTGAGAGTCCTTTACAATTGTTTCTCAGCAGAAGAAACAGTACTGGAAGTATCCAGATTGTTATAAAACTACACTGGATTACACAAATGCCACTGCATATTATTTATCCCTTTGTTAATTATACTTGACCGGTTCATTAATGACTTTCATTTTTGGTTCATTACAGAGAGATAGGTGGGGCTTATGACTCTGAGACTTCCCATACTATAGCTACGTACAGTCCAGATACTTGGTTTCCAGGATGCAACAGGCAGATTAATAGAATATATCTCATTCCACACTTTCATCTTGATCATATTTGTTTTGTTTCTCAGACAGTGAACACTGGCCTCGCTGCCTGCCTGGACACAGCTGAGTGGAAACCATAAGAGGAAAGGTTAATACTTGCTTCTTTCTTGTTCTACTGCACATAGCAGGTGGCAATGGCATTTCCTTTCCCTTGGTCTTCCAGCTTATACTGGGCACTTTACACTAGTGAATGCATAATACTTGAAGCTATGGCAGTGCAGTGCATCCTCAGAGACTCTGTTCTACGTTTCTTGTCAAGGGGCTTGAGTGCTGTGTTGAATTGTGACACACACAGAGGGAAGTTAATAAAGGACCTGTGTGAATCTAAGGCCAGAGTATGCTGTATTCCTTAGATTTAGAAGCAGTAATAGAAGAGAATCCAAAAATTTGGCATTATAATCCATTTATTTTTCAGGAAGTTATGTCTAATCTCTTGTTCTTCACATAATAAAGCTTTGTTTCCAGTGAAACAAAATCAGATCTCATAGCTAGTCATGTATTTTCTCCCCGCCCACCCTAAATAACTCATCTTTAAAAAATAAATTATGTTGGTTGAAAAACAGTGCTCTGTTAGTAACTGTTACTTAATCAATTTAACCTGGTGGCCACTTCATTGTAAGTTTTTGTGGGACAAACGTTGTTTACTACTTCTTTCTGGTCTCTAAATTTGTATATGATTTGTATTAACAGATAATGGAAAAAGGAAATATGTAACTGAATTGTTTTTCCAGACAGTCTTGTTGCCCTATAGCTCTTGATATTATTTTTGGAAAGTGCCTATGCCAATATTTCTATTTTTGATTTAGAGAATAATTAAATTGTAATGCCTAAGTCTATCCAAAATTGTATCAGTTAAATAAGTCGCCAAAGCGGAAAAAAATGTGTCATTTCATGAGGGATGACACAGAGAAAACAGAACAGTGATATCAAAATTATTCTCTTAATTAGCTTAGATTCATTGTTGTCTCTTGTAGTTGAGATATATGGTTTCCAGAGCTCAGTCGAGAGAAAAACAGAGGGAGATGAATGTAACAGGAGTGTGGGCACATAACACCGAAAGGTGATACATGATTTGCTATCGCTGTTTGGAGTTTGAAAGCACAGTGTTTCTTTCGATGCCTCTTTTTGATTCCTCTTATCACAAAGATTTTTAGCTCTCCTTTTGGATCACTCATGTATCTAAAAAGAAAGGTTCTTCCACCCCCATCACCATTAGTTCCGTAAATCTAGGTGTCATCTGCCTAACAGCATAATGAGCAGTAATAGCTCATAATGACCATAATGAGCACTAACAGCTGAACATGTCAAATACACTGGAAAAAAGAATAGTTCCCTATGGGATTCCAGCCTCCTCGAAGTGGAGTTACAAAGTGCTACTGTAGATAGCAATGAACTACTGAACTGCGGTGCAACCACAGCTTGTTCCAAAAAAATCTTTTATAGAGGAAGGCAACTTATAGGTGACATATTTTTGACATTATATTCATTATAAAGTGAGATTTCTCAGAGGATTTTGAAACAAAGCAGGTATTTAAGGTTCCAGTCAAACCTGAAGGGCAAGTTCTTTTTATCTGGGCAAAACCACAATGCAAATATAACCCTGGCCACAGGGCTGCATGATGATTTGGCTTCTGATAAAGATGGAACGGAATTTTATGAGAACATCTGGGCCATTTAAGGTAAGATGTGACCTAATACGTTACTGGTTTATGCTATGTCTACGACACAAGCAGGTCTTGGGAGTAACTGCAGTCAGACAGGCTGCGTGCTGTTCCCACTACAGGGTTTGCAGCTACAGATGTCCCAAATTAATTTTCTTGGTTTATCCTCCACAGAAGTTTGTTGATTTTGCAGTTCTCATATTTTTAGGCCTTTGGGAGTATTCTGACTTTTTGCTGTTTTTATTGGCTTGATTTTACTAACATCACAGAAAAAGACCTTTGAGATTTACCTCAAAAATTAAACTGTTACAGATATCATCGTGTTTCTCCTGATATGGGATGACACTTTATGCAAGAAATAGTTACAATACTGTTTTCTTATAAAATGGTCTTTTACACCTCTATAAAAATCCAACTGTATTTTGATCCATTCTTATCTTTATTTTTGTTTTATTCCTTGCATTGCTTTCTGACTTACTCATCATCAGTCTTCTCTCTACTGTAATATTTTAACTCCACTAGTCTTGCAGCACAGTTTGAAATGAATCCATGTCTACCCTGTATGCCGCTGTCTATGGCAATGTTTTGTAAAAATAAAGTCAGGGGTTTTTTTTAGCATTTTCAGAGAAGCTGAGCTTTCTCTTGAGTCACGTAGGAAAATACTGAAAGCCATGACTTCCAAGGAGAGAAATGTTAATTGTCCATATCTGTTTACAAACTGATCAGCTATGTAATTTTCCTTTATGTATGAGACTACGAAACTAAAATTCAATGTCCTGGTTTCAATCCTGCAATGAACAGTCAGCAAAACTGTAGGAAAAAATGAGATGTGTTATCAAGTGTATCTTCAAACAGATTTTATGCATCGAAGATGTTTCGGAAGTATTGCTCTTGCCTAAAATTGATACAATTTTCTTTAGCTCAAGTCAACAGCTGAAGTATTCATCAAGTTTCTAAGTACATGAATATTTTTCTCAGTGAGTGGTCTAGTTTGTTTCACCTCAATTAATTGCATTCATGTGGATATGTTTGCTACAGCAGGGCCTGAGAGTTTAAGAGCATCAACATCTATCAAACAATAATGAAATGTAAGGGAATATTAAAAAAAAAATAAATATTGCTTCACTAATCAGCAAGAAAACTGAGCCCAAATGTCACAATCTTCTGAATAGCAATGTCACTGAGACCTGATTTTGAACACAGACCAGATTTTGACTGCACCAACTAAACACACGCTGTACATAGCACCAGACTGCAACATCTTCCATGAGACCTATGTAGGTGGAGACTGTTTCAAGGAATACCAATCTGTATTGTTTCTGTAATAGAAAAAGCTGCGGCTGATTCCATCACCGCTTTTTAACTTTGATGATTTGTAAAAGAAGAAATTAGAAACTTCTCTAACTACAAAGAATTATTTCTATAGAGTAATCACTGTATGTGCAATGTTATTCTTATCCTTAATTAGATCAGTCACAGAATAAGAAAGAATGTGACTGTGCTGGCTGCAGGGGTGTGTCTGTACTTGCATATATGGGTTTATATATTGCTGTATGTGCACACATTAGGCACACATACATGTTACAGTTACTATGCAGCAACACTCAACATATACTTGAGGTATCACATCACTTTATGAAACACACTTAATTTTCATGATTTCTTCATAACATGTATATGACACTTCCATCCCAGGTGAGATACAAGAAAAGAGACTTTCCAAATGTCCATTCCTGATTCCATGAGAAGCAAAAATGGCAATCCCACCCAGTGCTCTACCCTTCAGAAAACACTGGCACAAAATAGCCAGCTGGTGAACTGATCAGCATTCCGCTAGCTCAGATACCTCACATGCTGCTTTTGCAAATCCCTCAGCCTATGAGAGGATAAAACACAATTGTCAGGAAATGGAGAATCTTTAAAAAAAAAAAAAAAAATATTTTAAGTCCCTTAGGCAGTCAGAGAGGGATGCCTTTTAGAATTCTATGTAATTTATAATTAAACTTACTATTTTTTAAAGAAGTATATGTCCATCCATAATATAAATAAGGTACTTTAAGTGAAATAACCTATAATTAGAGGATCCAAATGTTTGGTATGACATTTATCTTTTTTTTTTTCCCACTTTTTTTTTTCCTCACCACTTCACAGATAACCATCTGCTTTAGAGCAGTTTTTCACACACTCTTGATTCTGACCAGGAAGGGATTTCTTTTAATAGTGTCCTATTTCTGAAATGTACATGAATTAGAAACGCATAAAGATGAAAAGGGTTTTAAGCGATTAGTAAAAATGGAGTCCTACCTGAAAATGTTTTACTTTGTGCCTATAAATGATTACTTGCAATGTATGAAAATTAAGCAAAAAAATCTATCCCACAGTAGGTAGTGACCAAAGTCTCTGAAATATCAGGTACTTATGTGTCCTTGTCAATGGAGAACTGACAATAGAAAAAATCTGAATGTTTCGGTTTTTGCCTAGAACTGGTAAGTTGGTAATATCCAGTTCACACTTCTCTTCATCTCTAGGTCATAATTAGAATATATCAATCTGCAAGGTGAAATACTATTTTTACACCTTCTGGCTGTTGTTGTTAAATCATATGTAAATTATGTAATTACAAATCATTAGTCTCTGCAGAGATCACCACAGAGAGTATTTGTGGCCTTTCTTTACGTGCTAATAGTGGTTCCTTCTGTCTTTAAAATGTATTAACCAAGAAGTTTTGATAAATTAAGGACAACTGCTAATGAGAGCTATCAAAGTTACCAAAGGGATCAGTAGAAAAGATACAGAATATTACAGCTATAATATATTTTATGGGAAGCAGCACCAGAAGTAGTGAACTTACGAGGATGCAAGTAAAAATTCAGATACTTATTAACATCTTTCTTTCCAGCTTTTGTCTTCATTGTACTATTTTATGGGCTGAACACTTATCCTGGGATTTTAGTTTAGACAGATAATTTTCTGGTACTTTCTCATTTTTCAACATCAGGTCTGGCTGTTTCTCCATGGAAATTATGGGAGAAACTGGCCTTCTAACTACTCCTGAATTGTACTGTATGAATGTCTGAGTGACACCAGATCTAATGACATCACTTGACCTATGAACCACTGTGAAAGACTCTTGCTGTAACAGCTATAGAATCCATTCTGAATGAAAAACTTCCAATTCTGGCCAAGATTTTGGTTTTAAAAAAGAAAGGAAAATAAAAATACAAAATAAAATCTTGAATGAAGTCAGCTGTAAAGAAGAATGCTCTGTGGTCCAGGTGATACAGGAATCAAATACAAACAGGGATGGGTCAGGCCTTAAAAATAGATCTGAGCAGCTGTTTATTAGGAAAGCAAAAGTGATACATAACTGGCCATTTCTATAATTATTACATAGATTATTTCACGGGATCTACTTATATGCAACTTTTGATGTGTTTGACTTGGTATTGGATACACTAGGACTGTATACCAGCTAAAAAAGATCATATTAATATATTATCCTTTGTCTTACCAACTTTTGCAGATACTTTTGGACTCGTTTTCTTCTTATTATTATTCCCCTTTTTGAGGAATAAAATGAAATTAGAAATTCTAGTAAAGGCAAATTTTACACAAACAATTTTGTGCTAACCCTGTTCGTTGTGAGGCAAACCCATCATTTGTGTTTGTAAGTTGCTTGTACAGACCAAGAGGGGAAGTAATGTTAGTTTTGGATTTTTGTTTGTTTTGTGTTGGTTGTGCCTCTGGCTTTTCTTGTGTCCCATGACAGTGCTCAGCTATGCAGGCAAACTTGTTTTCTGACTCATAAAAATGCTTGAGAAAATTACTCTTTTTTTTTTTGCTTTTACGATGGCACAGAATAGACCGAATGGCTGTTTTGGTTTTTTTCCTTGGGCTTTTTTTTGAGGTTGGTTTTGTTTTGTTTTCCTTCAGGGAAAATTACTCATAGATTTGGTTTTTTTTCACTTCCCTTCTTCATTTGCTCCTCTTTGATGTTAGTTTTTAGTAATTTATTTAAGAACAACATACGAAGAATGGTAGAAAGAATTTTAATGCAGCTCCTTGGTTATAATTAGGAGAAAAGTGGGAATATGTTTCATCGTATATGTCATTTATAACAGTTTGGGCAATTTGCTGGTATACTGCTAGCTGGCTGCCTTTGGGAATATGAACTATGCACATGCCTTAGATTCCACATTTCTTTTCGAGTTTTTTGTCTCTCTTTTGCCTCTTACCCTTTCTCTTGAACTATGTCATTAAGAGGCTCCAGCAGCAAAATCCTTGATTGAAGTGTTATTACCACTGAAATGTAATTGTGCATGACAGTAAGCTACCTCCTACTGATGACTGAGCTGACAAGAATAAAGTTTTCTGGCAATGGGCATCTGCCAATTTGTATGATGACATTGTGAGCACTGGTCGCAACATCACTTGAAAATGTCTGACAGCTTATACGAGGGCAGAACTTGGACTCCTTGGCATTAGTGGGAATCTCCTTGAATCACGAGCTTGATGAGACAGGAGCTCCCCTTTTCATAGAGCGGAGTCTTTCTTCAAGAACAAGGCTGTGCTGCAAAGGGTATTGTGTTTGGAAAAGCTGTTGTATTCCACTAGCCTTAGCAGGCAACTAAACTGTCAAGAAATGTATCTCCTGAGGTAAACCGTCTTATGTGCATTTTAGTTTATTCCCAGCCTTGGTTTCTGAGTGAGGAAACTCATTTTTTCTGAGATGAAACCCAGGTGCAGATGTCTGGATAGTTTATTTCTGAGGCCACTGCCCAGAGGCAGTGTGGCTGACACTGTACCAGCCTGGCTCTTCTGCTCGGTGCTTCCCTGCAGCAGGGTCTCAGCACTGTCCTCAGACATCACCATGCTTCTGGGCTGATTGCTTAGGCAACAGGCAACCCTTTCATTGCAACTCCAAAGCGGCTTTTTGCAGGTTTGCTGAAAAAAAAAAAACTTGGCTCAGTGCATAAGGTGCTCCAGCCACCTCCACTTACTGTAGCTTCCTAGCCTGGTTCTTTATGGTATTTCTCTGGCTTTTGTGGAGACCAGGCAATCCTTAGATAGCTACTGAGTGAATTAATCAGGCTTCTACTTTTCGTTACACTTAAATGAAAATTTATTGCCTTACTCCATTGTTATTTCTTTGAAAATCAGTTTGTCTGTTGTAATAAGAATGTTTAAATTCTCTGGCTTGCAGTATTCCAAGAAAAAGAGGAATCTATTTTAATGGTCTCTTCTGGCCTTGAAAAGATGGGTATTTATAAGTATTTGCAGACACCTAACTTGGAACTGTGTCCTACGAAAAATATGCTGGTACAAATTCTTCACTGCTTATACCTTCTCTCCTGATCTTTTCTGCAAAAAAAAACTTCAGATCTTTCTCTTTCATGTATAGACCTGTTGCGTTTCATGAGCTGATCATAAGCCTCATTTTCTTGAGCTGTGCATTCATCTCCATCTCCTAATCTGATACATGTTCCCATTTTTAATTTTCATTATTTTGAGACATCTATCTGTTTTACCTGAGGGAAGCAGAAAAAGTTTCTCATTGCAGATGAGGCTTTTTCAGGATGTTGCACAGCTCTTTATCCTTTTCCTGATCAGGAAGTTTTACTGCACTTACTGTCTGAAATACTACGTCTGTTATGGAAATTCTAAAAGAAAAACAGAATCTTGTAACTAGATATATTTAGCTAGAAAAGATCACAGAAATTGTGCTAAAATCAAAAAGGTATTATTCACTTTTTTAAAGCATATTAAGAGCATGGATACCAATCTTTTCCCCCTATAAATTAGTACTTCTCCCTCCCAAACTCCCAAAATAAACCCCCATATTTCCAGACAATCATGGTTTGTGAATAGCTCAATTTAAACTGTATTTCTTTGTCAAAATGCACTGTCTTGAAATTACATCAAGAATCAGATTGGGAATTTTCTTGCTGTATCAACACTTGCATTTTTTTATTGAGTTACAGTTTCTCCAAGTATTTTGCATAAACTTTATTAAAAATATCTGATGTGCACCCTGAAAGAAATGTGAGATAGCTAGTGTTTTAGAATGCAGTAACAATGAAGTATAAATTTGCATTAAGGTGACTTGCAAACAAGATAATTATTTTATATTAATATCTTTAATATAAAAATATGTATTACAGGAATATACTAAAGTTTGATGATCCTTTAGTCAAGGCCTTCTTTCATTTTTTCCCATCTTCTCAAGTAATGAAGACAAAATGTAATACAACATCTCCAATGAAAATATTCTTGAATACTCTTTTCTTCTACACAACACATGTTAAAAATAGTATCTATTTTAACTTTTCTTAACTTCCCTCGGATGATTTCTAAGATTGATAGAAGCACAAGGTACTCAGTTTGGAGGCAATACACCATTAAATATCAAACACGAAAGGAAGAACAGTCTTTATAATGCAGGAGAAGGGAATCGGGTTTGGTTTCTTATTGTTTCTATGCACCTTTTTTAAAAAGAATATGACAGTTTCTTCTTCTGCTAAATAGATAATTGATACTTATTTTATTTGTTGTAAAGCTGTCATCATTCATTAATTATTATAAAGTGTTTTGAGATCTTCAGAGAGCTATATCCTGTAAGGGAATAATCATTCACTCAAAAAAATCCAAAGTATTAATAATTATTTGTATTTTTTTCAAATTTACTTTTATTACCTGAATCGGAGAAGTATATACTATTTTTCTCCTCATTTTAACAAAATAAACCAGTTAGTTTTTACCCTTGCATTCTGAAAGCTGTGTAAGGCAACCCTGACTGCAGTTTCTCTTTCCAGAATATATCCACAAATCCAACTAGTGAAAAAAAAATAAAATTATTTCTCCTTTTGGAATCTCTATCACACCAAATAACAATAGCATTGGATTTAACTATTACAGTTGTTACAAAAACTGATCCTCTGTCATCCAGAGGATTTTTTTTCTTTTGTTCAAATACTGCCACTTAGCCATGTGTTCAGTGTATTCCACTTTTCTTTTTCATTCTTGCTGTTTATTAAAATAGACCATGATTTTTATCACGAGTTATCCTACTGTAAACACACAGCTTTAATTTCCAAAGGCATCTTCTTTCCTGAGTCCTGTGGTAATCCTCAGCCCACACATTATTGGTTTTCATTTCCTTTTGAATGTCAATTTTAAACCTTTAAATATTGAGCCCAAATTTAATTTTTTATATGGACTCTTTATTCGTCATATGGAGTAAATTATCTAGAATAGGTCATTTATGTAGTGCTGGACATTTCAGTAAAACAATGTCTCTAGAAACAAAAAAGTCTCCCCCCTTGCTTGACTGCTGCTCTAATAGTATTTTAGAAATAATTCAGGTAATATTAAGAAATACCTTTTGACAAAACTTTGGCTAGTACTTTGCTAACAGACAAGCATGCTCTGTAAGATATTGTTAGATATTATGTTAATTTCATATTGTTTATTTATATGTTTAAATGCACGGCTTATGAAAGATCTTGAGTTACTGACCCTGGTGAATGGCTATTTATTCTAAGACTGGTTCCTGATCAAGAAATCACAGTAGAAGCTTCCCTAAAGCCTCCTCTCACTGGAAGCAAACTGATCTTGAGAGATTGTGTTTAAAGGGAAAATGTAATTAAGATGAAAAAGCATCAACGCTTGAATGTCTGTTCTTCGTCAGTTCCTATTGATGTTGTATTTGCAATGAGGACACTTGGGCAATATGAAATAGGAAAGATCACTGAAGAAGTTTACAAAACTAGGTGAATATCACAGACAGTGGGTCATGTGTTCATGTACCTAGCCAGGAACTGGACAGAGCTGGTGAAGCGATTTTGTAGATTCTATTCAGATTTTATTCAGATATTAATATTAACAGCAATGCTCCACAATTACCAAGTTGAAAATTTAGAAAGTTTGAAGTTAGTAAAATACAAATATTGTATTAATGCTTATTGGATTTCAAGCTTGCTCTCTAGAGAAAAGTTTTCTCAGTGTCCTGTAAAGATTTTTCTGTGCTTTCTGTAAGTCAAAACTTTCTGCAGATTTTATTTTGTTATTCAGTCAATTCCCATTGTTCTCTTCTTATTGGAAACCTGTTGGTGATACAGTACCCTAAGAAGTGCATGATAAGAAAATAAATCCCCAGTTAACTGCATTTAGAAAAAAGATGCTCTAAAGTTTGCATATCAGAGATTAGAAGATGCCAACAAAAACACAGTATCCAGCTGTGCAGTGGGTTTGAATTTGGAGGTGAAAGGACCATTAGTGTGGAAACAGCTGGCTGTTGCGTTTGGGTCAGAAGAGTTTGACTCGATTTTTTTATTAACTTAATGAATTCAACTGTCTACCCAAAAAATGTTTTGAATTCTTCCTAATTCTGACCCACGAGGCTGTACAGTTGGTATTGAAAGGGAACTGTGGAAGATTTGCCCCAGTCTCAATTTTGTTTGTTGTTGTCGTCAGTTGTGGGACTTTTGTCTTCTGGTATTTCTATGTGGTTGAAAACCAACATAAGTGGGGCTCTGCTATTTTCTGTGGTCTTCATCTCTGAGAGCAAATAAAAGAGAAGCTCTGATGGACAAGAGCTAAAAGGAAGAATAGATAGAAAAAATAATAGAAGATGAGCATCTTAATAACTAGTAACACACTACCGTCATGCTAAATTACGGATATATATTATTTAAAACAAAATAAATGAGAAAGCAAAGTATAGGTATTTCTGATATTCTTTGTTAAAAGAAAGACAGACTGACAAATTTCATTTTGAAATAGACATAGAGCATTTGCGAGCTGGTCAAGAATTCCAATATGCTTTTAGTTGTGAATCTATCTGGAAAAAATTCACCTTTGTCTCTCATTTGTGGAAATGAGACACAAGCACTGGTTACTAAATTTGCTGCAGTTCATTGCTATGACAGCAAATAGATGTACATATTGGCAATTTGCTCAGTAGATTATCATTTGCCATTACTTTTTAAAATTAGAATGTGATTTTCCATTGTCTTTAATCTATTTGCATCATGAATGACAAATTTCTTTTCCTTAAGGGTAATCCCTTCTTATCAGAAAATAATTTTACCCAAACTGTCACATTAAGAGAACACCCAAAACTAAGCATTTAGAATCCCAGTATTTCACTCGTTATTTATCATAGTTCTTAGAGCAATACTCTTTTCAACTCTAATCACGTTTTACACCAGTTACATAATGGACTCTGTAACTGCTTTGAATCTCCAGATCTCTGTTGTCATGATAGGTAATGTCATAGGAAACTCTTTTACTAGTCAGAATAATATTACTGGGAAATACAGTACGGTTTGTTTCTTCTAAACTTCAGGAAGTGATTCTGCCAGTACAAAAGTTTACAACATTCACATCATCCAAAAGTGTCCTCTGATTTTGGATGGTCAGCTTAAAAAAAAAAAACCATGAGAGGAGATTCTTGGAGGTGTTATCTTACCATAATTGCAATGGAAGTTAACTCAAGTAAGAAGCGCTTAGTTATGCTAAAAGTTACTTTTATTGCCTCAAGTTAACTTTCTTGTGGAAGGGAGTCATGAATCTTGAATGTATCAGGTAGTCATTCCTGGTAACTTTCAAAGAATATTCATTTAGTACAACCTGATGAGTCCTTCTTAACTTTTCTACTTTTCATTTCCTGTGCATATATCAGAACTCAGTTAAGGAAGTAGAAAGCTCAGTGCAGAACCCAAACAAGGACTGAGTGATGTATCCTCAAAAAGCCAAAAAACCTAAGAGACATTAACAACATGAGTAACACATAGATCCTTCAGACTGCTAACTTTGCTGCTCTAAAAAGGTGTGTTAAGAATTAGAAACTAAGTTGTCCTAGCTAAAACTAAAAATCTAAGAGCAGCAAGCACTTAGAAATGCAGCAGTAAGAGCAGTAGGAAAGTGGTTTATATGGAAAACCACACAGCCTCTTCTACTTCGAAGCATAGCATGGTACAAAGGCCAAACATCTAATCTGTACCTGCTGGAATAGCAGATGCTCACTGGGAAGTAAAGAAAAAACAAATCATCACAGTATTTTACCATAAACAACTCGCTCTCACAAAATGAACGATCCGTTTTCCTATCACTAACTTTAAAATGACATGTGCAGCATGTGCCTTTCAACAGTTTATAACATGCTTTCAGTTACAGAAATATTCCATTTCTTCACAAAGGAAATATTTAGAAAACAAATGGAAAAGAAGTAAGTTTCTCACTTTATGTGTGGCTTGAACTGTAGCTTACATAGGCTCTAAGGGATGTGCTGTAGTGAAAACAAATTAGAGAAGCTAAAGTTGTTTGAAGAAACGTCACCTGGTGCTTCAATGGAAAAGAAAAAACAATGCCACAAATTCTCTCCATTTCCTCCCTAAATACTTTTTTAATGATGTGAAACTGGGAGCTGAGCTGTGCTCAAAGGTCATGGAAAGCAAAAGAAAGTATTTTGCTATTGAAAAGGGCAGTCATTTTCTTAAATACTTCTTCAGTGCCCTGATTTCTCCCTGCTTTTAGGTGAGCCACCTTTGAGTACCAGCTAATAAAAGTAGCATCTCAGGAATGTTTTATTTGATATTAAATATTTGCCTTTCCTTTAACACCAAAGTCCTGCAAATGGTAAATAGTTTGAGAAAATAATACCTAATTCAACATTACATAGCTCAGAAAAATTATTCTAAAAGTGGAAAGTACGGAAAGATATAAGCTTCCCTTAGCAAAACCAAAAATTTGCTCCATTTGCTATCCCAGAGAATTTGTCTCTAGTAATTACTCAGAGAACGTAAAAAAACCCCATGATTTAGTCTGTGCTCTGGTCTCATTTTTCGTATTCTTATATATATTTTAACAATAGGCTTTTCAACTTTTAATACACGTGATGATGAATTTCAGCTATATAACACTTAACGCAATATATTGATGCCTCTGATGAACCTTACTGTAAAAGTTATTATTTTAAATAGAAATATATTCACTTTGTCAAAATCTATAGCAAATAGGCTTATTAACAGCCAAGGGGAAACTATAAGAAGTGAATGTACACTGATGGATTAGCCCCTTCTAAGAAAATGAGCTGAGCTTTGCCAGCCTGTGTAAACAAACCAAAGCCTCTCTTTGCTTAGTACAGTTACAGTTTCAGATTTTAATTTATAATCATTCAGAATTTTAATTCACAATTCTAATTTAATTATATTAGCATTATGAAGCCATGTAACCATTGTAACTGAATCAGTGTCAGAACTCAGCTTTTACTACAGTTAGGACTTAAGATGGAAGAAATGGAAACATCAAAAATGGGGAGGAAGTTTGAATTCTGCATTTTAGTCCACCGCGATTGAGATCTGCTTTCACGTAGAAAATTCTCAGAATCAAAGAACATTTTGGGTCTAAATACCTTTCCTTGGTCTTATTGCTGTCAGATTAACATGTGTCATCATAAGACTCTGAGAGTCAGGAGAGTCTGCCACATCTACAAAAGTTTTAGGCTGCTTGTCTCTGATTACACAAAAATTTGACGAAGGATGGCACCAAAGTTGCATCTCCTGACCTCTGGGCTTGACCTGTAGTCTTTTAACAGACGTATCTTTCCACTAACCACAGAAAGTCATCGGGTGACTTTGACATGCATTGGATTAAGACCGTTAAAGCAAGTTGCGTGTGAAGCTCATTTATCTAAATCAAGGGATCACTTTAAGTATGACAAAGGGATAGGAGGTATGCCTTGTAGTCTTTGCTTGCTTTGTTTTATTCTCATCCCTCCTATTGTCTCATCTTACAACCTTGGTTAAGTCCATTAACCTCTTTATGACTCTGTGTCACTTCCCATGTGTTGTCCTTTTAGATTTAGCCATTAAGAGCAGGCATGTATACATAGGATGTAGCACAACAGGTCCCTTAATGTTACTGCAGTAGAAACTGAATAATTGAAGTAACCTATCAACAGTCAGTAAGCCAACGCAGAGCTACCCAATGATCCATGCCATTTAATTTTCAATCTAGTTAATGTTTTAATTTTACTCCCCCTTTTCTGCTTAGTATTGTCACTGTGTACATGGGAATATTCAACTTTGTTTCTGCATCAAGCCACTGACTGCTCAAGCAAGATTTAAACACAGGGCACAGGTGGGCTGGGATTTGATTCGAACAAGCTGACATTGCCAGGGTAAAGAACATTCCCTAGAGAAAAGCTTCACGTTTAGGAAGTTGAACTATAAGTGTTTATTCTTGTTGGGTACTTGGCACCACACTTTTCAGAGAAGTTAAAAACCACCAAGACTCTGTTGGGTCCCCAAATGCTACTATGGATCATGTGGCCATTCGAAACAGCAGAAGTGACCTTTCTTGTTCCTTTCTGTCCTAAGTGGTTGTCTCTGTCTCCTCTAACAATCCATCAGAACAAATATTTGTTATACTTTACAATTTTTTATCCAATTTTTTTAATTAAGCAAAGCAGTATTTTTAAGTTTTTCTGAATTAATAGAGGTATTTTAATTCAAATTGTGCTTTCCTAGTCTTTTTAGTTTTTTCCTATTTGTTTTACATTTTATGCTACTATTTCTTGATATTATTGTTCATAACACAAAGTTATATTTTAAATTCTTTGCTTCTTCCATTCATTATCTTATCTCTATATGTATGTCTTTAGAAGTATAAATAAAAATGCATGAAAGAAAACCCCAAATATATAAAGCAAATAATTGCTTTTCTTTCTATATATCCTTTATTAGGTGATTTATTGTTCTAATATTTACTGACAGGTTTGTTCTCCCTTTGCCTGGGATATGTGCAGTTTCCTTTAATAGTTCACCCTGTTATTAAACTAGTGAGGGAATTACCCACATCTTACAGCACTGGATAAGAATTACGTCCACTTTGTTCAGCTTGGTCAAACCAGGAGATTCATCTCACTTTGGCAGTATCTGAACAGGATCTTTCTGGTTTTATTAAAACTGTACAAATCCCAAATTTATTTGCAGAGGAAGGCCCAGGTACCTTCTTGTGGTCACTTAACAGACAGAGGTCCAAAGCTTTTAAATTCAGTCTTATCATCGCTTTTATGGTGATTTTTATCTCTATAAAATTTGTAAATCACTGTTTGAAATTTTCAGTGTTCATAGGCTTATTTTCACCTTTCAGTGTAAATTAGTATCTCCCCAGTCAAAGCAATCTCTTGCAGTGATGGATTACGGGAGCGATCTGATAAGATGGTCTCAAATGCTTTATGTGCTTTTTCTATTGAACAGGAACAGGTTCCCTGCTGAAGCTCCCCCCTAGAAACACTTAGATAACATGTAGTTAATGAATTTAATTTAGAGTAGTATAATATCCAGATTAATTGATTGGTTATGTTTGATTATTTCTCTCAGTTTGCAGCCTGGAAGAATTGGTATGAAACATCTAGAAACTTTTGACTGGTTAATGGTATTTCAATTTTCAAATCCCTGGTTTCTTGTATCTCAGACATTCATGTTTTGAAAGGCAGGATCACTTGTACAATCCGTGAGCCCACAGATAAACAATGATCAAAGCCACAGAATAACCGTGGAAGGCTGGAGCAATGTGGTCCATTTCTGTTTTACGCAAATTGCTCATCAGAAAAATATTCTCCTACGATGGCCTTCCCCTTAAACAAGAATATTGAAACATTTTAGAAGTTCTGACTTTTTTTTTTTTTTCCGAAGATCGTTCTAGATGCCAGTTTAAAAACATGAAGGCAATGGACAATATGGTTGGGTTGACAATATGATTGAACATTGAAAAAATACATCCTGTAGGTCTGACAGATAAAGCCATGGACCGTTCCCAGGTCTGTTCACAGTAAGTTGAGAGCCACTCTTCCAAGAGGAAATGCTACTATTAATCCTTACAGCACTTTACAAATAAGTCAGGAATGTCACTTTGATAGCTTCTTTCTTTCTTCCAGCTCAGTTCTGTTCCTAAGGATAAAAGGACATCCTATTTTTGTCCTTCTCTAAAATGTACCCAGAGCCTGTAAGTTTCCTGAGGCCCGGCAGCAAGGGCCCTCAGTGCAGTACTCCCAAATGCTTGGGGTGAGCTCTTGTGGCTGCAGGGCATGTGCCAAGACAGCTCCATGTCCCCCTGAAAGCCCTGCAGCTTGCTTCTAGGACTTTGGTCTTTCACTGCAGCATGTGTTAAATTTTAGCAAACGAATAGAAGATCTTCAAGCTGCTTACTGTTTTAATATTTCATCGGGTTTTTTTCCCCTGATAAATATAGACGTAGTCTAAACATGGAGAAAATAGAAAAATCAGTGAGTATAATATTCTGCCCAAGTCAGTGGAACTGCTTTGTGACACCTGGGCTTCCTTTTGTAACCTTTTTTATATTATGGTACTATCCAGCATTCCATTAATGTAAATCCCAGTCTCTAGTTACAGTTCACCCTGCTTTTTCCTAGGGACTTTTTTTTGTACTTTCTTTGTTAAGTTGAAATATAACAAAGAGCTTTTAGGAAATCATACTACTAATAAAGTACGAGTAGTTTCATGAAAAATTATGTACTCTCTTGTCAGCATGTCATGGGTAGTATGGAAAAACAAAAGAAAACCTGAAAGACTGACTGGGCTTTTAAGACCTTCTGCTTCGTGACTAAGGAGTAGATGCAAATGCCGCAATCTCACTAGCGCTGGGAGCACAACCTGGCTATTGGTGCGTCAGCGCTTTTATACCTGATGTCAATGGATTTTCATAATGGAGTGCAATAGGAGTGTTAATGATGCTTGATGGTTCCCTTTTTAATTACAGTTTCAAGAAGGCAACCAGCTTGCAACTAATTTAATGTATTTTGTGCTGAGTTTTGAATCATTCCACTTTATTAATAAAAATCTCATGTGATACTCTATCTGTATAATATGTCGATACTTTAGAAACCGAACTCAATTTGCCTGAAAGTTGTCGGGAGAAATTCAACACAAGTGCTTTACTGTATCCCTCTAAATTAGCATTAGCACAATTTCAGCTTTGATTTTCAGTTGTCTTGAATTTCCTCAATATCCAATATGTATTTAATGTGTTTTGGTAATATAATGTATTTAACAGGTATGGACCAGTGATATTCTCAGGAAAAGCTTTTAGACCTCCTGTATGAAAGCTGTCCCAGTAACTTTCTGCTTTTTTTTCTGCTGGAAAGTATTTTTTTCATTGTACTCCTATCTGGCAAGGCCTAGTTGGCTCAAAATCCAGAAACAAAATTCTTGCTGTGTTCTCCTGCATTTCCTCATTGTTATGGTAGCTGTTCTAAATCTTTATATCAATTTTAGGATTCTCTTCATCCCTTACATACTTTAAAACTTTCTGCTATCCTAATCAAATCTGCCAGCCCTTGATTTTATATTCTCTGGTTTCCATTGCTAGTTTCCTTGAGACCCTACCTGTAGATATATATTTATTACTATTTATCTCATTTTACCCCCATTTGCTGTAGTAATATCTTTTTACATTTTCAAAATAGCTGCATTCATTTGTGCTTTGAAACGTGATGTTTTGCTTTGTTGTAAGTTTTTAGAGAGCTTTGTTGTGCGATTATTGGTTTGTGGTTTTGAGCATCTAGGAGAATGCTCTTAAGCAGTTCCCAATTATAATTCATGATTTTCCATTTAAATTGAGCATCTGCTAAGATATTCTCAATTTTATTATTTTTTTCCTGCTTAGCTCTTTATCCCAAGTGATTTGGTTTGTAATTATTTTCAGCTTTATGGAATTAGCCATTTTAAGGAAAAGGAATACATAATAAACTCTGAATTTTTTTTCTGCTTGCTCATAACAAAGTATATTAAGTTGTAGTCACTGGCAACAAAGTTACCATGAATTCTTTTGCTCTCCTTTATTTGTGAAGACCATGGTTACAGGCATCTGTGAAAATGATCTGGCTTAAAAAAATTGTTTGTAGTTTTCCCTCTGTTTGCAAGCTAGATTATTTCATACACCCAGTCCAGGTATCTAAATCACAGGAACAGATGAATTGCCGTAACTCAGGAGCAGTAATTTTTTTCCGGAAAGATCTGAATGTATCTCAGGTTGAGAAAGAGAAAGCACATGCAGGAAGGAAGTGAGAGCCTTTTACATCCGATGTGCTTTCCTCCAAACAGTAACCTACAACCTCAGCCTAATGGAGAATCCCCTCACATTAGATACGCATTTTTAAGGTAGGAGACCTTCTTCTGTGATTTCAAAAGTTCCGTTCTTTTTCCAGCAGCAGGTGATTTTCAGTATTTCATCTCTCAGATTTAACTCTGCCATGATTATATCATTGCTGCTTGTACATACCACAGTTAGGTGTTGATGTATCCCTTCATCAAATCCCCTGGAGTGTTTGATGCTGCGTAGCAGATGTTAACAGGGACCTTCTCTTCTGTTCAGATGTAGTATGTATCCATGAACAGTCCAGCTCTTTTCTTTCCATCATTTAGGGTCCATTAGATTCTGTCTCCTACCTTTCTGGACTCTTTCCACGTATGTTTGGCAAATAAGTGGCAATCTTAGGGGGGAAAAAAAAAATTCTATAGTTTGGGTTTATATTAGCTAGAAAACAATTTCCCAGGTAGAAAAAAAAAGGAGAATAGTAGTGCCTAGTCTGTGGGAAAGGCTTATAAGATGACAGAGAATCCTCATGGGAGAGCCTTTATAAATGGTGAGCTGTGAAAAAGTTTCAGCTATAGCTGATGTCACCTTAGGTGGCATCAATCATTCACAACAGGAAGATCACTAAGAAACCAGGCTTCATTAGTTACTATACTCACAGAATTACTTATTGACATAGACTGTCATTATCCCTCCCCATTGTCCCTCAGTCATTAACATTATTTTTCCAATGATACTCTTCCCACTAAGTTTCAATGGTGTCAAGCCAGGTTACATTTGTGTCCACAAAGAGGCAATTCCAATGCTGCTTCTCTGTTTCTCAGGTACCTCACGAGGATGTCTTCTTTCCAGTCCTTAATGTATTCTGTTTTCAAGATCTCACTTAAACCTAAATTAATATTCCTTTTGCTTTTTTTATTTTTCCCATTTCTTATTTATTTTAGAGAAGTTTCTGGCTCCAGTGAACTTTCCACTGAGTACCTGTCCTTGCAGGTCCCATTAAGTACCGCATAGCTGCTATTTGGGAGTCCGGATCCTTTTAGGATGTGCTGGTGCTATTGGTGTGTTCTATATACTTCCACCTCTTCCAAAGTAACGATATGAAATGTTTATTGGACTCAATTCCTCTGACCCATAGTAATAAGTAAAATACTTTTACTTTTCTGGGTGTTTTTACTTTTACTGGTAAGAGTCTTATTTAATTTGAAATAGGAGGTGTTGGGAGTGTTAGGGGTCCTGTGTGGAAAGCATCATGTAAATCCTTTTTGGGTTGAATTCAGTGAAGAGTCATGCTGGGCTAGCGCAGAAACCAGGACAAGTGTAACTGTGTTAGTACAGCTCTGTCTGGGTTAAGTAGCTTTGCTGAACAGCAGGGCATAGGAGGCTGATCAGAGGACTGTGCTAATTCAGTTAAATCCTTTTCCATTTTGGAAATGTCACATTTAGAGCTGGTATATTTCTGTGTAGTGCTGTATTTTGTCATGCAAACATATCCTGATAAATCTTTCAATTCCAAGGTTAGTGACCCATTCACAGATGAAACCACATATTTTTTCCCAGCTAAAACATCCAGATAGCATTGTACGAAATAAAATACAAAGTGATGAACCTAGACCAAATGACTCTACTTTTAGCTGATGCCTATTATGGTGTGTATATATGTGAAGGTAAGTATAATGCGATGACAGGCTTTTAGAGACTTCAAATCTACATTTTTCTTACCCCAGCAATATATGAATAGGAGCCTGACTTCATTTTCTGAATCCAAGAAGCACATATCTTTATCCTATGCTTTTAAGCATACTTCCATTTTTACTCATTTGCAGTTTGATCAAATATTTTGAGAGTTATGTGCATACATCTCAGAGCAGAAGGGTGGCTTTTATTTTACCTGGACTATTTTCTCCTCCATATTCCAGAAAAACTGTTCATGTAGCAGGAATGCACAGATATCTACATAGATGTAGATAATCTATAATTTTGAGAGCTATTCAAAATATTTCTCTCTTTGTTTTTTCTTTTCCTATACTGCCTCTTGTACAGTCATTTTGGGTACACTTGGCAAAGTGTTGAAGCCCTTGTATTTTACGCTTAATATTAGAGATCTTCCAATGAAGAAGGTGTTTGTTTGGAGGGAGGAATGGTTCTTATTACAGTTCAAGTGTATTATCGTGGCAAGGATTTGTGTTGGTTCTCTGCATGTGTGTGATTAATGTTATAGCAGTTGAAAATCAGATGCTTTCAATCTTTAATTTCTGACGCCCACATAAGCAAAGGGATTTATTTTTCTTGATTGTTTAATTAAGTAGGATGTTCACTATGGAAAGCCGAATATTCCAAACTCTTAATAGCTTAGCAAGTTTTTAGAAAACTTTTGATTTGATGTGAATAGAGTCAAACAGGAAACTTTCTTTAACAAAACTCAGATTGGAGGGGCTTTAAGAACTAATTAAATAAATTAATTGATACTGATTTCAGTGGAGCAGATGACAATAGCAGTGGTGTGTGTTGCCTTCCTGCTACTCTTATTCCTGCAATGCCAGAGCTTGTGGGGATTTTTTTATGGTAGAGATAATATAATGAAAACAAGGCTTCTAACCCCCAAAATACTATCTGCTTACTTTACAGCATACCACTACCAAGCTTGCACAAACTATGGGTAGTTTGTCTGCTTTTGCTCCACCAACTTAAGCAGCACAGCAAGAACTTTCAAAATGATTCTGGAGGTGGTTTGGTAAGGACACAGTAGCTATTACTAAGCGATGCTTCTGCAGAATTGATTCTGGAAGGTACATTTGGAAGATTGAATTTAACAAAAATTATACTGGAACAATTCTGCAGACATGGAGGGACAGATCTAATGATGAATGCACAAGATAATACTTTGAGAGTGTTAAACAGAGGAAAGAGTTGAATGATTGTGAAGCAAGATCTGTCCAATGCGTTCCTTGGGGATTGTGCAGGGAAGTGCTTTCCTTAGGAAGACACTAGAGCTTGAGCTACAAATGACTGAAGCCACTATTCTTGAATGTATTTACACACACATGCACACGTGCACATACCTATAAAACCAGCAAATAATCTGTTATAGTCAGAGAAGTAAAGCATCACACATTCCCTTTTACATCTTTATTTTTAACCTCAATTTTATTTATAAGCTTTTTTAAAGTCACTGATTTTCTCTCGTGACATCTGTATTTCCTGGATATCTGGAACTGCTTTTATTATTAGCAGTCTAAATTCCTTCCTTTCTTTCCTTTTTCTTATTACATTTATTGTTTCATTCTTTTTTTCCCATTATTTAGTGAACTTTTTCTCTCCATTGTCTCTCCCCTCATACTTTGAGCTCTTGGCTACAAATACAAGATTGAAAGGGCAGATCTATTAAAGGAAATGGCAGTAGCTTTATGGCTTTCCCAGAAAAGAAGAAAGATTTGTTTTCCCTCTTCCCACCCCAGTGATTCCAGCTGGGCAGCTGACAGCTCATTTGCACAAATACACTTCCTACTTCCCCTGACTGAAGGAGCATCAGAAAAATTCTAGCACATACCCCACTCAACTTGGGAACTGCAGAAGCCTGTAATTCCTTCAAAAAATTGTCTAGTAAACAATCAATTAAATGCCTTTGGTTAAGAAAACAGCATTTCCTGCTTGCTAGTCCTGTATTTCAGCTTCATGTAGTGGACAGGAGCTTGGAGTAAATTTCCAGCAGGGGAAGGCCTTGTCTTTAGTTTTGCCAAGATGCCCCCAGCAAAGGTACCTACCTCGTAGACATAATTTTTTGTTATGTTTTCCCTGTATTTATTGGTGCTTAGGCTTTGTGTGCCTACAAATTATTCAGTTGTGACACTATGAATATACTTTGAGTTGCTTTTACCTGAGCTGAATCCCAAGAACTTTCCTTGAGCAGAGGCAACGTTTGCCCTGGGTGCTGTTTCTTGCCATTTTTCACAAATATAAATACACCGCACAGATCGGAACTGGTTTTAATTTTGGAAATGACTTGCTGTAAAGGTTCAATATAGTGGAGCACTTTAATGCAGCCCCAAACTGAATGTTTCATGAGTCCCTGGCCTCCTTGCTGATACTGAAGGTGTATTTTGCAGTAAGGCCCTGTACCTTGTTACATGTCAGGTATATCAAAAGCAGCCTTACCGCTCTCTATTTTACAGCTATAACTTTTTTTAATTGGTAAATCTTCACGCAGAAAGAGGGAAAAAAATAGTCAACATTCCAGTAATTACTGTTTCTCACTGCAGAGGGGATTTAAAAATAGTGCAACAATGTTGAAGGTAAAATTTTTACTAGATCTCTGCCTTGAGTTTTAGCAAGCTCTTGCCTAAAATCTATGGTATGGAAGGTCACAGTAATACTTTATGAGCGTAATGTAGCTTCAGTTGTAAAAATCTGTTGCTGGGATCAGAGACAGAATTTGGAGGGATTCGTCAGAGATGTACTAAAAATGCAAACCAACCTACAGCTGTTACTCTTAAAGAGGCAGGCATAGCCCAATACTGATGTACAAACTACTACACCTAACAAAACTACTTTATTTGTGAAACGATTTATTAATTAAGTCAGAAATAACTCAGGGGAAAAACTGAAGATATTTTCTACAGGAAATTAAAGAAGCAACATAAACAAGTTATGAATACTCTATTTCTAATTAACAAAATTTAATTTGAAAGATAGAATGAGCTTCCAATCCATGATCCTTATATCCTGATATGTTGTCTGGAAACACTATTCTTTTTAATTAGTGGTAAAAAAGTATTTAAAATTTTCCAGTGGCAAAACCCGCATGAATTTAGGACTCTCTTTAGAAAACAACAAGGATTGTGTTACTTATTTTACAAGACTGTACTGAATATTTTAGTAGCATTAATGATAAAAACATGCATAGATCATATATACCTATCTTTTTAACATTCTCCTAACACATACATCAGTTGTAAAACTACTCCCGTCGTTGTTGCATCGTGCAGTTATTAACTGTTCTATTTAAATCTTCCTTGCCGCCAACTTTTGCAAGCTCCTTCCAGTTTTCCTGTCGCTTACCGATAGAGGAAAGTTCCAGGGCCTAATATGATAATCTAAGTTAATTCTCTAGGAAAAAGTAATATTAATTAGCTGGTTGCATCTCCCCATTACACAATTAACCCTGTTAAGGAGATTTTTGAATCCCATGCATGTTGTCAGCCACTAGGGGACACAGAAGAGTAACTCAACCTGTGTTCGCAGGTCCCTGGAGCTGAGACTTGTATTTCTGGTTTAGCCTTCATTGGCACAAAAATCAAACATCTCCAGAATCGCTTCCAAGCTTGAGCCTTCCATATGGCATAAGATGGCATTACCATCCATGCCAGCAGAAGAGCTCTAATGGGTCCTGACACACAACATCCCAATTAAGTGTCACAATGAAAGCAGCAATTTCAGCGTGTTTAATAACAGAATTCATGGAAGCAAGTTTTTGCTTCAAAAGATGTTTTAATAAATGTGAAGTAAAACATAAGAGGAGAAAAAGATAAACAGAGTATAGTTACTTTTTTACAGATTAAATTGGTGAATTTTTATCTTAAAGATGAAGATTTTAGTAATTAAGGAGAGTCTCTCCAGAGAGACCACGTGGAGTTGTACACACAACATACACATGCTTGTATCAGCACTGATTGTGTGCACTCTTGTATAATATACATGCCTTATTTGTTTTCAAAAACCATACTTGAAACAAAACAAAAATGTAATTTTTATTCATAGCTCATTGTGCTGGAGTCCATCACAGAACTCTTTAGATAAGGTGGGATTTTACTGCATGGCAGAGGTCAGTGGCAAATAAGCTGTGAAAGTAAGAACTTCCTTTGAAAAATCAAGGACAATTAAAATTCTTGCTCCTCCTCACAACTAAGACCTACTTATTCTTCTGTACAGACAAGTCTACTGTGCACAGTAGTTCCCCTCTTACAATCTGCATTTGCAATTAACTGCAGAATTGACATAATGTGGTAGCAGGAATAAGTACTTTTTGGTAGTGATTTTTTATATGCACACACACGTTCCTAAGAGATAGCTCTGCTCTTCTTTCCTTGAGAGCATTCCTTAATTACTTTATACAGCTGAATAACAGATGCATAGCAACAATAGATCAAGAAAAAGCATTAAAGATCTTCTCTATAAAATAGTGACTTTCTAATGGATGGTACTAGAGAGATTAGAGAACAAGGCAGTAATAAGAGAGCAGAATTTACAGGCCAGTACATCAGCAAGTAGATCTGTAGCTGAGTGCAATGGGACAAGATAGAATCATAGAATCATTTTGGTTGGAAGAGACCTTTAAGATCATCAAGTCCAACTGTTAACCCAGCACTGCCAAGTCCACCACTAAACCATGTCCCTCAGCACCACAACTACATGGCTTTTAAATCCCTTCAGGGATGGGGACCGCACCACTGCCCTGGGCAGTCTGGGTCAGGACTTGACAACCCTTTCGGGGAATAATTTTTTTCCAGTATCCAACCTAAACCTCCCCTAGTGCAGCTTGAGGCCATTTTCTCATTGCTTGTGAGAAGACACTGATCCCCACCTTGCTACAACCTCCTTTCAAGTCATTGTAGAGAGTAAGAAGAGCTCCTCTGAGTCTCCTTTTTCTCCAGGCTGAACAGCCCCAGGTCCCTCAGCTGTTCCTTACAGGATTTGTGCTCTAGATCCTTCGCCAGCTTTGTTGCCCTTCTCTGGACACTCTCCAGCACCTCAGTGTCCTTCTTGATAGTGAGGGACCCAAAACTAAACCCAGTATTTGAAACGTTGCCCCAACAGCGTTGAGTACAGAGGAACAATCACTTCCCTAGTTGTGCTGGCACTGCTATTGCTGATACAAGCCAGGATTGCTGTTGAGTCTCTTGGCCACCAGGGCACAAGAATTGTCAACCTATCTTAGCAGCCATCTCTCCTTTCTAACCTCACACCGTGTGTACGTAATACATACAACAACATTTCTTCTTCAGTAGACAATCTGATGGAAGACTTGTTGGCTTTCTCCTTCACTAGAAAGAGCTGTGGAATTCTAAGGCAAACCAGGAGCACAGATAGCAGAAAGACATTTGTAGTAACGGGATGGTGATTACTGAAAGAATGCTTAGTGTGGGAAAACATGCTTTTATTTTCTCAGTATAGCACTCATTCCAGTAGCTCGGTTGCTGGTGACATGATAAAACGGTACTTTTTTTTTCACCACAGTCCATCTAAACAGCTAAAGACAGAAATGAATTTAATAGTAACTAAGGTCCATCCTCTCGCTGTGGAAATTATTGATATAATGTGCATGTGCTTACAGTGATGCTCCGCGGGTTAAACCTAAATGTTAAAAAATAAATGTGTACAAACCATAGTTATGAGGACATCGGCAAGATACAAGTGAACTCTCTAGAGTTCTTTGTCAGAGAATCAATTTGCAATGTTGGAGACCAAAAGGCACCCTGGAAATGGAGTGATTGGGCACTACAGCTGTAGCAGATACTTGATTAGGAGGGAGAAGTAAAGGGGGAAGGGTGGAGTCAATTAAGAAGAGTACTTCTAGCTCTGCCCTTAGAAAGGCTCTTGTAGTTAGAAGCTACCTGAAAATGGGCTGTTAGATGCACCTCTCAAGAAAAGGTAAATCTATTGTGGGGAACAAGGGTCCTTAGCTGTTTCTTTCTAAGCTTGGTGTATGTGATGTTAAAGGATTTTGTTTTTTTTTCTTTAATTAAGCTTAAGTTGGGATCTGTAGTAGTTTAAACTGTAAAGTAGTAGCATTGTTTGCCCTTGTGCTACAATATTGAATGGCAAATCCTGTCTGCTTGAGTGTTTTACAGTTTGGGTTGTAATAAAATATCTTACAGAGAGTGAGTGGTGGGAAAATACGGGAATGTCGTATGGTTTTTGGAATGACTATAACTTCTGAATGAAAAAAAAAAAACTTCACCAAACTCTATGCAGGCAACATTAGTTACTGATATGAAATGTTGATGAAAATGTTTAAGCTTAATTCAGTTTACAGTCCCTTGATATAGTCAGCACAAGGGGAAATCCCTATCCTTACTGTTCCTGATGAGTTAAATCACAGGTTCTCTGATAGCAGGTTATGATCTGGGAAGGATTATGGTGATTCATGATTCTGCCACTGATGATCATGAACTAGTAGAGATTTTTTTTTTCTTGTGTGCTAATAGACTTCAGAGCTTGTCTTCTACTTTCTTAATTTCTGCCAAGACCATGGCAGCTGGAGGCTTACTGTTGTCCTGCCTGGTGTAGAATGTACAAATTCAAGAGATTTTATAATTTTTTGTTTCTTTGTTTGGATTCTTAATGTGTTCTCTGGCACTAGAAAGTCTTTTTTTTTTTTTCACATATGTGTTTCAGCAGTGTTAAAAAAAATCTGGCTGGTATGGTGCTTGAGAGAAACAAACACTGTTCAATTGTTTTGCCCTTTCCTATCCTGAAATTAGTAGCATTGACTTGAAGAAAGGGAGAGTGTTGCTCTTCAAAAACTGTTGCTATTTTAAAGAAGTATTCAAAGGCTGACCTTTCATGAATGTTTACACTTAAAATGACTTTTTGATTGTAAAGCATGTGTATGATGGGATTGTAATGGAAAATATTCACATAAAAATGATAATAATCATGCAGAAATGTGTCCTGGAACCTCACTGGTTAAAATTATTTCTTCAGTATCACGGTTCTGGCACAGAGCTATGCCTGGTAAGTGTTATGATAATACCACTAGCTAAAGGATTTCCACTCAAAATAATAAGCTATGGATGTGCCTTCCCTTTGCTTGCTGCCCACCAGCCCCCCCCCCCCCCTGGTGCTTCTCTAACTTTGAGTATTTGGGGAGGGAGAGAAAATATCTCTCAATGTAAGAATTATCACTGGAAATATTCTATAGGAAAAGCTATTTGTGAGGAAAGCTTACTTATCTCTAAACGTATACAATGTCCAGGGCTACTGTAGGAACTTGCTGTATCAGTTTGCAATGACAGCACATGGATATGAAATGCTTGCACTGACTTTGCAGTAAGAAAAGCCAAAGGAAGAAAAATAACATATAGACAGACTTTTCCCGGGACAATCACAGAAGCTGTCAATTAGATACATTGTTTTTACGGTATGTTTTTACTACGTGTTTTTAACTTTAGCACCTGTTTTCTACTTGCGTATCTTTGGGCTATCCAGAAATATTCCTCTGTTGCCTTGAGGTTTTTGCTCTGTAGGTCTCTATTGCTCTCACTGGTGTTTACATGATTTATGTTTCTTTTGCTTACTTAGACAACATTGCTTAATAGAGTAAATGTGTTATCACGCTGTAATACACTAGTAAATGTAAAAGGTATATCTCAGCCCTGGTATAGATACAGCAGGCAGAATATGCCATAAATATTTTACAGCAGGGAACTTGTGTTTACTGACCTGTACAAGCTTCAGGGATTTCATTCTACTAGTGCGGCGATAGATTTGTTTTGTGGTGCGAGCACCACTCAAACCTGTAATCAATATAAGCAGAGTGGTGTGGCAACTCTTACATGTATTGGATTGAGTTGTTCCAGGCAATCAGATTTACGTTCATAAAAGTTCTTGCGCTGTGGTATAATGTCTGAAGCTAATGTAAAATATGAAGGGCTGCACGGTCCTCTGAAATTGAGTGAGCCCCCGTGTTTCAGCCAGCTACACGTGATGTTTTCAGCAAAGAGCTGTTATTCCAAGTATATGAATTGGAAGCCTGAGAGCCTCAAGGCACGGAGCACTACAAGAGCCACTAGCGGATTTGCATATCCATCTCCATTACCAGGGAGCCAAGGGCTAGAATCTGTCACACCGAGGAAGGTGTGGAGTCGTATTCCCACTAAATAGATTGCTCAAAGAGCGAGTAATCTTTGAGAAATGGTCGCATAATTTTTAGTATGCCATTAAATGTCCACAGTAGTTCACGGCTGTAGCCTCACTCCTTGGAATATCCAGGTCCAGAAATGTGGGCTAAGAGTTTTGCACGTTTGCAGTAAAGCAGAGGAGGATCTGAGCTGTAATCTCTGGGTGAATTAACTCACTGTTTCAGCAAAACAGGTGGGGCTGTTTTTGCTTGTTTGAGGGTGAGAAGAGCTATATAATCATCTCTTATGGGAAACGCTTGGGAACTGAGCTCACTGCTGCAGAGGGTCCAAGGAAACAGCTTTTGCAAAGGGCTTCCTGCAACCTCACAGGTACCTTTGCCCTCTTCACCTCAGCCCTCATTTGGCACAAGCAGAGCTGATTTTCCAGGGGTACGTGTTGCTTTGTTGCTCAGTATTCGTCTATAAGAGGTAGCTACTAATTTGCCTAGAGACTGTCATCATGTCTGGCAGAGGGTGCTACAAAAATATTTACAATTGTGCCTGTCTCACCCACAAATTAGACAACCTTATCAAACTGAGAGTTGAGATTTCTTTCTGGGGCAACTAGATCTTGTAATTACCAGCTCTTGGCAGCGATAAAATGAAATTGAGTGGATGAGACCTGTCCTCTCCCCTAACTCTTCTCTTTTGTTGTACTGTACTGGATTGCATTTGTGGAATAGGCATGTCTGAGGAGGGTGGGATTGATGACTATAAAACACTAAGATGCTGGCTGAGATTTATAGGACAGTTTGTCAATTCTCTGAAGTTAAACAACATAAGCCACTGAGTGGAGTTGAAAGCAATGCAGTACCTTGCACAAAACAGAAATAGTGTGAAAAAAATCTTTCGTCTTGCTCTCCCAGGGTTCAAAATGGTCTTTACATCTGTTGTCTGCAGTTCTGTTGTGTGTTGCTGGCCTTTGCAGCCAAGAAGATGCTCTGCATCTGTTCTGAAAGGCTAGATCCCTTCTGAAAACATTAACCCAGCTTGACAGATGCAGCTCAGCCAGAAGAATACCAGCTTTCAGCTTCTATGCAACTTACAAATAATGTATAGATCTATGTCCCAGTTGTTTTGATACTTTGAAATTTTTCACTACAGAGAGAGAAGATAAATGAGGAATGGTCAGCAGGATGGAAACGGGGAGATGACAAAGAGAGATGATGTGGCTGGGATAGGAAAGAGAAAGAACAGGATCCGCTAGGTAGGGTGAGCAATGGAGATGAAAATGTTATCAAGAGGGTGGCTCAGATAAGGTGCAGTCATCACCATATGCATTCCTAAATCTTAACTGTAGAGCCAGGATCAAAACAACTTCTTTACCACCAGAGGAAGTTTTCTAAAGAATGTCAGCACAATTGATTTGGCAAATAATTTGAATTGTCTCAAACCGGTGTTGCAGCTGATTGGTGTAGAAGGTATCATGGGTTTTACGTAGATGTAATTTTAAAGATGAGGGTTGAATAAAGGTAGGATTATGCCACAACATCAAACACCATCTAGATCTGAATATTTTGCAAGGTTTGGCAAATGGCTTCGTAAATGCAATACAAACTGTCTACGGAAAGTCATAAGAGTCTGTATTAGATTCATGTAAACCAACACTTTTTACTTCTGGTCAACACATAGTATTATTGAATGAAATGTGGCTTCACTTACCAAGCTTCAACTCTTAAAAAACTCCTATATCTCTTCTGTTTATGATAATTGCAGTACATATTTGGAGAGTGAGTCCTGAATGCTGTGTAGCTATTTAACAACTAACTTCTAGTGTTTAATCTTTGGTTTCTTGAGGTGGGTACTAAGAAACTTAGTGATGTACAGATCACCCGATAGGACAGTTTTTGTCTAAAAGGGACTGAGACTCACGAGAGTACTGCAAACCTTGAGATTCCCAAAGAAATCTTAGAAGTATTAATTAAGATCTCTTTAAAATGCTCTGGTGTGTGGAGAGATTGCATCTACCTGTATTTGCTCCTGGATGCAACAGCAGTATTGGCAAGTTTAACTCTACCAGAAGGAAAACCCAATTTTTTTCACTCAAGGTAGAATTCTTTTGCTTTTCTGCCTAATATTGCATTTCTCTGCCTTCAGCTCACCAATCCAAATGACCACATACCTATTTGATATATGAGGGGAAAAGCATTCATACAGGGAAGCTTCTCTATCTTTGCAAATTGCTCCCACCACTGTATACTGGATTTGGGGTTAAAACTGATGAACCAATTACTTTAGAGAAGGTTAAACCACTAGGTTCAGAGAACCTACTATCTTCCTCGGAGCCTGCAGAACTTGGTGAGTAGGGAGAACTTGTTTTTTATCAGAATCGTGTGTCTGCAAGAGGACAGCTGGTCTGACAAATTTTACCACTGCCTTCATGAAAGCCATAACAACTCTCAGGTGCACTTAGATCTTGGAGGTCGATTATGCTGAATGCTCCAAACGTCTAATGAGTTAACAGGTGTATAAATTACTTGGTACACTGGAGGATCAAATGAAATGAGTATCAGGTAACATGCAAGTAACAATATGAGTGGAATAATTGCATTAGTTTCTTTTATACTGAAAACCATAGTGTTCTAGGAAGCTGGCAATAGCAAGGTTATCTCATGCTATCTCTGGGTTAATGTATGGCCGTTTACCTGAAAAAAAAAAAAAGCTTTGGATACAAAACCAAAATGAAAAAGGCTTCACTTACAAAACCAAAGACCAAATTAAGAGCAAATTCTGTGGCTTTTATGAATGTTATCTTAAACCACACAGTAGAAAGGCATTAGTCTATAGGAAATAATTGTTTGGGCCATTACAATCACCAACACTCTCTCCTACACCCTGCCCAGCTTTAAATACAGCAGTTTGTCTCAATTATGAGCCAAGATAGAAGTGACTTAGACCTAAACCAAATCCCCATTAACCTCTCCTGTGACATGTCCTCCAAGGAGAGCCCCCGTGTCCTCCAAACCCTGCTTAGGTGGAACTCTGCCCTCCCCGTGCCTTAGCAACCCTTGATCCAGCAGCCGGAGGCTGGAAAACTTCAAAACTCCAGGACTAAAAAACTCCAAAACACATGGCACACTTTTTTTTTTTTCTTTTCCCCTTTCTAAGATAGAAAGTGTAACAACAGTGTTAATCTTCTGGGACTTTTTAAATTTAAACTGCCAAATATAAAAATTAATGAGGTGTGAGGAGACGCAGGCTTTTGCATCTGTCTGTCAACAACTTAAATATGGGAAAAGAAAATAATCTACTTGAATAGCATCTGATTGTGTGCTTTATTTTGATCCCTATCTTGGTTCTGAGAGGCACTTAGTACGTCGAAAAAGAGGACACTTAATAGCTTGCAAGACCAGCCCAGTGTGCTGCAGTCCCTCAGAGGATTAATTTTCAAGGACAAAATGAAAAAGAAATGTTGCTACTAATGTTTCTTTTAAAGTTCCATCAGGAAACAGATGGGGTGTGGTTGACAGGCACCCACAGACAGGTTTGCTAGCTCAAAATGTTATTTTCCTTGGAATATTTATAGTAAAGATGTAGTGAAGTGCATTTCAGTCTTTCATTCTTTCCCCTCTGGAATTTTGTAATACTTCTGAGCAATGTTGGAGCTACTGTTTTGGGGGTTCTTTTTAATTCTGTACTAATACATGAAGCACATTTTTCATCTTTATATTGCACCAAAACCCTCAATTTTAATTAACTTCTTTAAGAACTTCATTCTGTACCCATTGACATTAATTAAGAAGTTCCATTGGCTTTAGCTATTAGTCACTGCATTTGCTTGGGGCTAGATTCACCCAGGGGAAAGTTACAGAATTAGCCACTGAAATATCTTAAGCCAAGAAGGTGAGTCTGAACTTCCACCTGCCTTAGAAACATAGCTGCTTGAGTCAGGACTGCCAGGAGAATTCCTCCTGTGCAGCATCCAAAGCCTGATCTGCTAAGAAACATTTTTAAAGGGGCTAGAGGTAGCCAGAGAGGCTGCCTAGGAGATGCAGGACAGTCGTTTATCAACCCCTGCTGTCTGAAGGGTTCAGTTTGAGGGCTGCACCCAATATATTTGCCGAACATTCTCCAGCTTTTTCCCCTCTCCCAGTTGCCATCTGACATTGTAGTGGTCTGCATGGACTACTGAGCTGTTGTGGCTGGAGTGAGAGAGGCTCAGAGGCTGTGAACAGGTAGGAAATATCTTACGTGACCCCAGCAGAAGGTAAGGAAGAGTTGCCTGGTTTAATAGTTAAGGCCTTTGAAGTTTCAATCTGAGTTTACTGTTGTTATGGGTTAAAAAAACCCAACAAACATTGGACAAAATAAATCATCCTGGCAACAGGATGTTTCTTGCTTATTGAGATGGGACAGTTTTGCACGGAGGAATCAGAGTTACTGCCTCCTGAGTAAAGTAGCCAGTGGTTTGGTTTTGTTTTTTCCTTTGTTCAGTCTTTGGCATTGCCTGATAAAAGTTTGGCTAAGTCACTCTTGGATCTGACCTCAAATAGAAGTATATTGCATTTGGATGATGCACGCTGCCTAAATATTTAGAAAGGTGTGGCCTTCAAAGGCTTGTGGCATGAGCACACTGGTTTTCATCGAAATCTGTGGTTACTTTTTCAGTATCCTATCCTTTAATTAATAGTAGCTTGTGGAATTTTTGCCTTGTCACACTAAGACAGTGGAAACCTCCTGTGTGCATGCTTGTTTATACTTGTGTGCATGTGCAAATAAGTAAATGCTGAGAAGTGAACAAAGCAATCTGTCCTCTTTGGAGGTTTTCTAAAGAGAATGGGCACTTCACCCATACTCTTTAAGTCTGCATGTAGGGCAAAATGGTGAAAAATAAGGGAGTGCTTATTCTAAGCAGCAGCAACCATTGTTTTATCTCCTTGTCCAGGTATTTTCTGCCATGTAACATGCTTAAGATACAGCTCATAATTTTTATTCTTTCCTAGTTATTTGTATTGCACAACTGCACAGATCAACAGTTTTTAAGCAGGCTAGTGACTTTCTTGTTGCTTCTCTCTGAGCTCAGTTCAGCAGTTGCTTACATATGCGAAGATTAAAACTATTTTTTTCTTAAAGCGTGTTTAGAACATGATGCTTGTCTTGGAAAATACAGAGAATTTCATCTACTGCATACGGTTTATCAGACAGCTTTTTTCAGAAGTTGAAATTATTCTGTGGTTATTATTTAGTTCCTTGATTCATTAACAGATGAGCTGTTTTTTAAAGCGATGCCAGATGAACTGAGCAAGAGGGCAGAATAAAGTCTAAGCCTATACTATTTTTGTCCAATACTCATTAATCAAATGCATTTGGAAACACATAGTGGCCTTGATTCACTTACCCAGTATTATGTTGGTGTAATTCCATCAAATTCTGAGGAGGTTTCTCTCACTTACACCAGTGTGAGTAAGGAGGAAAATCAGGTCTTGCCTCTCTCTAGTAAAATGCAATTTGTTTGCTAGGAAGGCTAGATAAAATGTAGATATCGCACATGCAGTATGCCTCTAGCTGCTGTGCTTACCACAAGCAGCTCAAAGAGAATTATTTAATCCTTGTTTGCATAATAACTTCTGATAAATAATTCAAGAACCTATGGCCTAAAGTGTTTGGGTTTTTTTTAAGGCAGTGCCTGAGGGAGAAACATGATTCTGTTCCAGTTTTAACAAGGAATCAGGAACCCCAGCAGAGTTGTTAGAGCTGTATTCAAGCTCTTCGGACATGTTTTGGTGTAAAAGGTACAGTGAAATGCACAAGAGGACTTCAAGATATTTCATGGGGAGTTGTCACAAGAGGAAATACACCTCTGTGCAATGCAAATATTATGTGTTTGTAGTGTTGAGAGGAAACTAGCAGGCTGGAAGGTAGTTCTTTAGTAACAGGACATAATAGTGTAATCCATTAAATCAAATGTCTAGAGAGTGGTGTTCCAAAAAATGATTTTTAAAATTTTTTCTTTCCTTATCGCAACAAGATGCTTTATACAGGCTTGCTGACAGTAAGTGCTTAAAATTGGCTTCTCTCTTCCTCCCCCCCCTGCCCTTTTCTGGTTATCATTAACATGGTAAAGTGATCCTGATTTAAGGAATGGAACTGGTATCGTTATCTTTGGCTGCTCTTTTCCTTCATGTTTGGTATTTGGGGGCAATAATTTATTTATGGGACCAAATCAATTCTGTTAACCAACATAAGTTGGATTTATCTCTGTCAGATGGATTCCGATGGCCTTATTACTTGCATCTGTTTACTGCAGTGGGGTTTGCTTTGAGTTAATACACAGCTGAATGTGAATAAGGAGCCTAAATCTGCTCCTTGCATCGTTGATCTGGAAGGGGAAAAAAAAAAGTAGTAGTTGTTATTGCTGGTAACCTCGGGGATGGATATTTGAAAACTATTTATTCTTGATCTATCATGATTTTTGACATCCACAGTTCCATGTACAAACCTTGTATTTACTAATTACAATAGCAATCAACAGCTGCTTGTTTGGATTTAGAGCAAAATCCTGTTTATTCTCAGCTGAGTCACTGACCTGAATTTTGTTTGGTTTGTGTTGTTGGAGAGTTTTACATGACCATACTCTTTCCTCAACCCTGATTTTGCTTCTCTATATGAAATACACAAAGCACAGTAGAGGTGACATTGACTTTCCTGACAGAAGGATACATAAAAGCTAACTTGGAACAATTTACCTGAAGCTTTCAGTTTCTAAACAAGTGCAACAGGCTGATCATTTCCAGACTGTTGTATTCTGTAGGCAATTCTGGGTTTTATTTTAGCTACCTCAAAATAGATATTTCTAAAGAGGGATGTTAAGTGAAACTTTCATAACAAGCAAAATAGTCTTTTTATGCTGGCGGTACGCACTTTTTATAGAAAATTATTGCTGGATATATTTTTGATTTTACTTAATTCTAATATTATGCAGAAAAAGTGAGTTACTACTGAAGTTTTGTTGACTAGGTGCAACGAGTGAGAATCTCAGCAATGTATTTTGTTCTTATCTGATGCAAATAAATGCCCTAGATTTTTTTTCAGAGCTTTTAATCTTTGCTGGGGTGCCTGACTTTCACAAACCTTTGCATGGCAGTAAGCAATTTGGCAAGAAATTAGTTACTCTTGCAGGAGGCTCATAGATGAAAAAATTGCATATCTGGCAGAAGCACAAAGTGAAATGTGACTATAGTAATTGTTCAGGCATTTTTTGCTGGGCTCTCCCAGGCAGGCTGTTAACATGCAAGGGTGGATGACAGCTGTGTATCTCCAGGTGAGGCTGGTTTTGTTTGAAAATCTGGTGTCGTTCTACGTAGGCAATTTGGCTGTTTGAATTTCAACAAGGAGGAAGAATAACGTGCACCGAGCTTTATGTTCAGTTTTACCCTCTGTGTTTATCTGCACAATTCCCATTGAAACTCTTCTGTTCCAGTGTTCCCTGGAAAATCCTTTAGTATCTCATGCTGTGCTGCTTTCAAACCTGAGGTGTAACACCGCCGCCCTTTTAATCTCTCCATCTGTTGATGGCAAAGGATCAGTGCAGTAAAACTGTATATTAATAGAAACCTTTGGTGTGTTTTGTTTGGCATTTTTATTATTTTGATCCTTCTGGTTATATAAAGGAAGTCTGTCATAGGATTCAGTTATACCTGTAAGTAATTTTACGGTCTTATTCTTTTGGGTCCTTTCTTGCAGCATCATGTCATCTTGATCAATATGATATTATACCTGTACCTGATTTTAAGTATTAGAGAAGTGCCACTGAGCTCAGGAGCTGGATGTCTCCTAGCACCTTTATAAATTAGAGCATGTGTGAGGAAGGCACATTTGTTGCTTAGCTCTTATGCTTTCTCTACATAAAAATGTTTCATTGTGGAGGAAATCCAGCCTTGATAACTTGGAAATTAGACTGTATGTCAAAGAGCTTGTACTTTAAGAAGTGACACTTGGCCTTATGTGTGTAGTTATATTGGTAGCAATGGCATCGATACCACACTTTGCTTGCAGCATCGAGGCAGTACCTAATTTTCTGAGAGGTAGCCCAATAACAGGAAAGCACAAGGGAAGTATTTCTAATGAGACAACAGTGTCTGTTCAGATGTGGAGCTATAAAGATGGTTTAAAGGAAAATACAGATTTTGAATTTTTTTTTTTCTAACATAGACCTTAATGTCAAAGTGTAATCTTCGTTTTAGCCTTCTCAGTGATCCACAATTCCATTGTCCAAGGGTTGCGCATATCTGAGGTCACATGTTGGCAATATTTTGATAGCTCATAATGTTCATCCTCTGATTTGAATGCATTTCATTTTACTTTGGGTTAGCTATAGGCTAAAAACGGACACGTAGCCAATTACTCTCTGGTTCAAGTGACATGCCGCAACTCGCTTCTGTCAGGTGTTTAAGTCATCAGTCAAGGACCAAAGCAATGTTTGTGCACAAAAAGTGTGTCGCATTAAGAAGGAAGAGTCTATTAATAGAAATTCCAAGAACAATTGGAGATCATCTGCTTTAATTGTACAATTACAATTGTAATGCTAGAATTTGTAATTCTTCCATAAATAAACACAACATACAGGTATTGTGAAGCCCTGTTCTGACACTGTCAAGGGAATGAGGTGGTCTGCAGGCTCCAACTGCTAAACTTGGGTAATAGATTTCCCTTTATTCTTAGCTGTAAAAAATAGAAAACCTTCCCCATGTGATAAAAAAATACTGAAGAAGTGAGAGTTAAGCTATTTTGAAATGTGAACTTACAAATTAAGCGCTGATTGCAATTTGAAAGTCAGATTATATTGTATCATTTGCATCAGAAATATTTGCAGAACTAACAAATGACAATACCCATTTGTTGTTGGTTTTGTTGTTTTGTTTTTTTTATTTCTTTTGAGAGTTCTTTACTGCAGCTTCTCTGAACTTTCGACCCAGCAGGTAGAAAGAGGTGCTGCCTCTTTTATACTGAAACTCCAAGAGTGTAATGTGTATCTTGCTCTTCAGAAAACATACTTTTGTACATATATGTGTGGCTTATGACAGCTAAAGTCGTGTAAACAGATAAATAAAAGCATATTTTTAACATCTGCTATAGGAATCCTATCTTACAGGCAGCTGCAACCTGTTCATAGCCTATAGGCAGGATTTCACTCGGAGGAAACAAACACTCCTAAGGAAAGACTACAAAGTCTGAAAGTCTGTTTGACACCATGGAAGTTTTGATATGTATTTCACATCTCTTGCTACTCTAAAGAAAAAGAAACTCAATTTAGCACTAAAATTAAGGAAATTGGGGAATACTAGTCTGATTATTTTTTTCCTTATTTTTTTTCCACTCCCCAAAATTTTAGCTGCTTTACTTGAATTAATCTTGTTTAAGCTCATCGTGGACTGTAGCTGGTTACTTATTCTCTGGCTAGTTACGTAACTGTGTGCTAGATGTTTGGGTCACTTACCTGTTTCTAGAATAAATGAACTCTGTATTCTTTGAATATGGGTAGTTGAATGTATGAAATTAGATCTCCTTACCTGTACTTTTGCAAGTGCAAAGTTGAAGTTAATAAAGAGAGGGATAAAGAAGTTACTCCATTACAACAAACCATCTGTAAGTGATCGTTGCCACCTGGGAGAAACTCTTGGCATTTCTAGACCTGGGAAAAAAATTAAAGGATGGCCTTGCAGCACTGCTTCCATGTCTCACTGTTGTTGGAATCAACAGCCTCTAATCAGTGCCTACAGGAAAAGAAAGCTCAGTTAACACTGCTGTTCATCAGGTTGTTTATGGTTGTGATGATGATCTTGTCTTGTGATCCCTCATGCAAGTGAGTAATTTTATTCACGCCGGTGATCTCGGTGACTTCAGGGAGACTACTCAGTGTTTTGCTGACTTGAGCCTGTCATGTGGAAATTGTGGCTACTGGAAGTTTCATAATTATGTGGGGTTTTTTAATTAAGTAGTGCATATCAAAAATATAAATGATATTTCTCCAGAGCTAAAGAATATGATATGTGAAGTTACTCAGATGAAGGTGCTAGACTTGCAGGAAGAACTGTCATCCTATTTTCTAAGTGACATCAATTTGTGTGGCTAACATTTTAGTAATAAAAAGCAAAATGTAAATCTGTAGCCTGCTGCGAAGGGAAGTCTGCAGTTTCAATGAACACTGCAGGATCTACTCATAAATATTCATTAAACAGTGCCTTACTGAAAATGAAATTTAAGTACTTAAGGTAATGGAATAAAAGTAGCTGAGAAGCTATTTCAGACATGTTCAAAAACAGGATAGGAAAGTGATAGGGTAAGTAGGATAAAGTTTATGACTCACTTTTTGATCTTAAAAGATAGACTAAAAGCACTGTAGGGTTAATGGCACTGAAATGCCCTGTCCCACAGCTGAGGAAGCCACATTAGCTTCTGATGGAAAACCAGTAGAATTTCTGCCTCCCTGGATGATATGTGTGTTCAGTTACATCCTTTTATGGCATTATTATGTCAAGTTTTTAACTTACTTCCATCAAGAAAAGTAGGTGAAGCATTATGTAACTTGTCATTCAGAAACTGCAAAGCTGTCCGCACAGAAAAAAAACAAACTAGCCAAGATGCTCTGACTCTTACTTTTTTTTTAAATTTTATTAAGATCTCCAAAAATAGCAGCTCAAGAAGAGAATGAATAAAATAGGCTCCACTGCAGATGGAAGTGATTATGACTAGTTTTCTTCACATGTCGGTAATTACATCTTTTCACACCATTACTTTCCAGCACAAGGGTGATGCATACTGAGGATGCGTCATTCTATGAGTAAGCCTGTGACTGGCCAGTATGGAATGAGGGAGGGAAAGGCTCAGTTCAGTTCAATTGCTCCTGCTCAGCTCCCTCAGAGTGACTGTTTGAGCTCATCCCGCTGATTTTGAGGTGCTTTACTGAGGTATCCAGATGAGGAGCTTGGTGGCCCCTGTCTGACCATGTGTCTAGTAGAAAGGAAGTGAGCCCAAGCCACCTGGGATTGCTGTTTGTGTTTCTGTCAGCTATACTGAGAAACTGCAGCAAGTGTGCTCTGATATCTGATGATTCAGTGTGTTGAAAGTGGCTGTTAATGCCTGTAGGTACACTTGCTGTATCTCAGGATACGCTGCATATTTAACCAGATGTCATTTCTGAAAGTTTTGACTGGATCCTGAGTAAGCCATAGCTTGGAAATGTAACTGCCAGCACTGTGTCCTTAAAATGAGTGTTCTGGCAGATACTACTGGCCTTCTTGGTTCTGTTAGAACAAGATAGCTTTTGAAACAGGGAGAACTCTGATTTGCAGGATGAGACCAGATTCAAATAAAAGACTAGAAAGGCAATTTCTTTCCTGGCCACTGTGCCCTTGAATGAGGATATTTTTCCTTCTGCTTTTGCTTTCCAAGTCCAGTGGTTTTCAATGGCTCCATGAGTTGAGAACCTGTGCAAAATTTGGGTTCCCAGGTGAACATACACATCTCTGTCTCTCGGGCTAATACTAGTTCTGCTCCCTGCTTGTCTTAGGAATCCCTGTACCTTGGGCTATTGGTGCCTCCTGTGCTTTTCCTACTGCATTTGGTGCTCCAGAAGATCTCCAATGTGGGAGATCATCTCTTCCATTGTGACTGCAATAACCAGGAAAAAAAATTAGAAGGGCAGTCTTTTTAATACAATGTGACATTAAGCTTTTTCATAGCTGCTGTTTCTAAACTGCAGCCGGTGCCTCTTGAGAAGCAGTCGGACAGGAGCAGCTCCTCAAGTAAGCCCTTATGGATGTTCTCATCCCACTTGTGAAAGGATAGTGTGAAGGAGCTGAATCGCAAAGAAAGTATTTTTGGACAAATCTATGGTGTCTCCATGGTTAAATTGAGTAATTTTACCCTGCTTGACTCAAATGACAAGCTGTCTGTTGAAAGAACAGGTGGAGTCAGTGTTTCACTGAACATCCCATAGATTTTGCATTGCTGTCTTGTGTTGTATTAAATCCTTTCCTGAAGCCGTCATGGCTTGTTTAGTCTGTGTCCAGAGAAATGATGCGCACGTTTCCAGATATAGCTTGATACAATAGTGAAGAAAATGCTCATCTTCCATATAATTAAAATAATAACAAACAACATTTAGTATATATTAAACCATTGCTGCCTGTTTTTTTTCTTGCAAACTGTAAGTAAATAATATATATTTGCATACCATATAACTCCTTAATTATTTAAGAAGCTGCCTTGGCAAAAAACTTTAAATATATCTGATTAAATATAATGCAAAATGATTTTATTCTTGGTTTAAAAAGAAAAAAAGAGGCTTTATTGAAGAATTAAATAGGGACAATATTTCAGTAAAATATCTGTAACTGAATTTACTCTACTGTTGTAAAAATAATTACCATAGAAGGAGGAACACAAAGGATTTATTTTTTTAAAGGAAAAGCAAGAGGAAATAAGCCCCAAACAACTTAATATGTGTACTATGAAGTGAGAGTACCACAGTATTGGTAATGAAAGCACAATTGCAAAGATCTGGTGGTCGTGGGCCTTGACTTCTTTCAAATGTGTAAGTCAGGAGTGTCTCCACTGAACTCAAAAGACACACAGTAAAGTCACCACAAAGAGTATCAAGTTCATTTTGTATTTAAAACTCATATACCGTTTTGCTGCCTGAGCCTTAGTGAGGGGAGGGCAGGAGGTCTGCAGACTGAGGGCAGATACCACAAATCCCTGCCAGCAGCTTTTGCTGTTTTTGCCGTTGCCGCTGCTCAGGCAGAGGCCTCGTGTCTGCAGTAGCTCTCACAAGAAGAATGGAAGGGATGGGAGGGAGGGAAGGAGACCTGAGGCAGTGGAGGAGTAGCTCCTCAGTAATGATCAAAATAGTAATAATAATTGGAGATCTGATGGCAGCTGACTCTGAAGTGTCGTACAGCAACTTTGTGCACTGATGTTATCTTTCCAGTCTCAGCATATTATCTATATGTCAGTACTGAATGTTAATTTTTGTAAACTTTCTCTTCTTTTTTTTTCTTCTGTTTCAATCTCTTAGTATTCTGTGAAAAATCACTGTATATACAACCTGAAAACCTTTGCAAAACAAGCCTCTGTACCTTTAAATGTTATGTTTGCCGTGCCCAATTCTTTTTCTCTCTGTATGTCTCCCTCCAAAACACCGAAGAGGCAGAGGGGAGCCTGTGAGAATACATCAACTAGGATGTGCCTGGAATTACAGATGCAGTCTGTGTTCAAAATTACTGTGTCAGTTTTTACTGCCCTTTGGAAGTTTGGTGCTATCACTTCAGAATAATCACATATGCTGAAATTATTCAAATAAATTAGTTCAGGTGGCAGCCATGCTCATTTTCCCCATCTCTCAAAAGGAGAATATTACTGGTTTTGGTTTGTTTGTGGTTTGTTTTTTGGTTTTTTTTTTAATGGATTTGTTTACCCGCAGAACTGCCAGTGTAGGTAACTTGTGGATTGTAGCACTCTAGTTGAAGTTTCTAAATAGCCATTCTCAGCTGACGATGTATCACAGGATTGCACAAATGACCTTTAGGATGTAATAGCATCCTTTAGCCATCAGGAATTAGTGTCTTGCATCTATCATTCCTGCAGGCCTCGAGGTAGGTGTCTAGTTGTGTAGTGCCAGTCCTGGAAGGGTATTACAGCCTTGAGAGAAACACTTCTCTCTTAGTGTGGTTGTCACTGAAATTGGTACTTTTGTTTCACATTATTACCATCATGTGTCAAGTGATAGCTAGTTCAAAAATACATCTTGTTACACTGTATTTCTTTGACCTTATTTTTACTTTATTTTTTTCATGGGAGTGCTTATTTACCCTAATTGTTATCCTGTGAATAACCTTTCGTTTAGATAAAGCGACAAAGCCGAAGCCTTGAGAACTTCTTATGAGGTTTTGCACAAATAATTAAAACATTATATAAAACCGCTGTGCGGAGTAGGATATTTTGGAACTTGAGAAACTTAACTCTCAATTGGAAAGAGAAATGTGTACTTACTGGTTCAAAGAGCAATTAGCGCTTTTAATAATGCAGTTGCAAAACTTTTTACATGCTGTAGCTAATATAAAAGAATTTACTTTTCTAAGCTGTTGTAAATGAAAGACAAGACCTTTATCTGCAGCAGTTTATAATGTGTACAGTAATAGAAAACAATGATTCACAAGGAGAGCTTCAAAGTGTCTGATTTAGGCTTCTAATTTTCAAGTCGAGAGGATTTAGTATTTGCAAAAGAAAGTGTTAGTTTGTGTAGACTGATCTTTTAAGTTGCACAAGCCCTGGGATGATATTGGCAAGCCTTGTGATTGTCAGTTGCTCCTCCTTAGTAGAGGTGTGATGTTAGCAAGGGATACTGAAATGAATGGTGCCAGAAGTCATTATTTATGCCTCACCTGGGAAAGCCCTGTTCAATAGGAAGTAATTTTGTGGGGGAAGGAAGTGACAGGATGCTATAAGCTCTGACAAACTGGAAGAGAAACTAGAAATGTTGCATCAGTGTTTGTCATAAATGACCAGCTGAAATAAATGTGAATGTGCTGATCCAGACCATTCTGGCATGTTAGTTCAGATCGTAATGGCACATCTCTGTGTGTTAAGGACAGCACAGAAGGATGGGAACACTTTTGAAGACACAGACTGTTGCTGTCTGGGCTGTGTGAAGAGGCATGATAAAAATATCATCCTACAGTGCATGAAGTAGGGAGAACTGCTCTCCCAGTACTTGCAGGGTGCTGTGGTGGGTTGACCTTGGCTGAGCACCAGGTACCCACCAAGTCGCTCTATCGCTGCCCCCTACTTCCCTCAGCATGACAGTGGGGGAGAGAATAAGATGGTACAAGCCCGTGGGGTACGATAAAGGCAGTTTAATGGAAAAAGCAGAAAAGCAAGGCCATGCAAAGCAAACCAAGATTTTATTCTCTACTTCCCATCAGCAGGCGATGTCTGGCCTTTCTTGGGAAGCAGGGTTCCGGTATGTGTAGCAATAGCTCGGAGCACAAGTGTCTTCTCAAATGGATACCCCCACCTCCTCCTCTTTTTCTCCCCTTTTATACTTGAGATGATGTCATACAGTGTGGAATAGCTCTTTGGTCAGTTTGGGTCATGTGTCCTAACTGTGTGCCCTGCCAAGATCTTGCCTACTGGTGGCGGGGTGGGGAAGATGTTGGAAGGATAGCCTTGGTGCTGTGCGAGCGCTGCTCAGCAGCAGCCACAACACTGGCATCTTATCAACAACCTTGTATCTCCCAGTACACACTGAAAGAGCTGCTCTGGGGAACATTAACTCCATCTCAGCCAAACCCAATACAGTGCCCATTTTATTGTCTGCAGGGTGAAAACCAGGTGTGGGTAGGCCAACCATTCCTTTACCCTTGTGATGTTTTCCCACATTGGTTACACAGCCCTATTTATAAGAATTGTTAAGTATAATTGTCTTCTTGCAGTAGCTGTGCCCACTCACTGCTTCTGCACTCTCAAGTGTGCTGTAGGAGGTGTTATATCTCTGGCTAAGTAGGTTTTTAAAATTCAGTTACTGCCTCTTAGAGATCTCTCTTGTACTAGTCACCTCCTTTACCATTCCCATAGCTAACTTTCTATAGTTGGGATTTAAATCAAAACTTGATAAATGCTTCAGTGAGTTTACATCAAATTTCATATCCCAAGAGTTGTATATTATACAGTTTGAGGACCTGCTTTTCTGAAAGGATACCAGTCAGTTCTTTCATTTTGCAGTGAAATTTTTTTCAATAATTGATGTAATCTTTGAGCCTGAAGGGAGAGAAAGCCTAAGAATAAAGTACACCTATGGATTCATCACACAGACTGAGCAGTCAAAAGCAGTCAGAAACATCAAAGGACAGCCTTATTTACAGCTAAAGCTAATTTCAGGACAGTTAGACTGCTGGTGACATTATTGGTATGTTTACTTGCATCTGAAATGTAGATGTGACTTAGTTTGAGAACATAGTATGTGAGGATGTGTGGGCATCAATAGCATTATGTTTTGCATTCAAGTGAAAGGAAAATTGAACAAAGAGCGAGCAGGGGGAATGACACTGGAAAAACATGGATAAATATCTGTAACGCTAGACAGAAATCAGAGGGAAAGTATCTCCTTGACATTAATATTATACTTTTATTTCCATAAGACAAGAAGAACACAATTCTAAAATTGGACCAGCCATTACAAGAGATTGGCCACTCATTTGGCTACCAGAAGGTGGAACTTAATGCTTGGTGGCTTGTCACAAAAATGGGAAGTATTATGTTTTGCTTAATATTGCTCCACTTGTGTTGTGTTTTGGAAACAAGATGTGGGAGGAAAAAAGGCCACATGCCTCCCACTGATTTTAGAAATGTTATTTGATGTCAGTCTTGGGGAAAGCACCTACTAAAACTATCAAACCCCTTGAATCCAGAAATGAGGTTTACCTGCAGTCAGTCCACATGGAGGACTCCCAGTTTGTGGCTGCTGGGTGAGAGGGCTTCGGGACTGTGGAGAAAGCCCTTGAGCAGCACATGCTGCTTTTGCAGCTCTCTTTTGTTTCTAGTGTTGCAGTTCTTCAGTGTGCAAACCTGTAGCTGTTGCAGCTATTAAATGTGTACCTCTCTCAGCCGTTTGCTGTAAAATGGTTCAGCACGTTTCTAAAATAGAAAATTATACAGCACTAATAACTAGAAGTCTTTAAAAAGTCTGGGCAAAAACCTGCAATGCAGGGCTTAGCTTTGATTAGATATAAAATTTTATTTGAGGGGCTACATATCAAATGTAATGCCAAATACAAATTTAATGTTTGTGTTTATAAGAAAATACTAATTAACAAGGTGGGATAGCTCTCTGCATCTCCCTTCTTCCTTTGAATATCAGGAGAATGAAACGTAGTAGCTCTTAATATGTTCTCATCCAATTACATTTATCTCTCTGGCTAAAATTATTCATTGATCGCTAATCACTGGTAGTTGTTTACAGACAACAGTGTTCTCGTGTAGCATGCAGCATATTGAGGATTATTGCTATAATAGGAGCTAATCAATGAAAACCACTCACAACTCTCTTAATGAGGTGATAGTGAAAGGTTTTTCTTTTGTTTACTGCAGCAATAGATTTGTCAAAAAACAGACATAGCTGTTCCCAGCCAGCAGGAAAATGGTTTTCAGCATTAGATCGCAGACACCATTTTTCTCTTTATAATAATATTAAAGTTGAAAAACGATTATTCCAGTCCCCCTTTATTAAACAAGCTATTACAAAGCAAGTGAAGGAGTTCTGCACCTTCAATTTTCCACCTAATAATAGTAAAATATATCCATTGTTGCCTTGACAATATTAATACTATTTTTTTTCCCCCCAGTGCCTAAAGCAACGAATCTCACCATTTTCTTTGCCAGCTTGAAATAAATTGTGCCTTTAGATTTTTAATATTAAAGACAGGTTTTGTTACTGGTTTCCACTGTGGCTACTTAATTCACAGGCGTGATATTTACCAGTAGACTAGACATAGACGTTAACTAAATCTTCACCATAGCCTTTGGATTGTTCTTGATATTACCAGTATTTTGCAGAGATTTCTGTTAATTCTGGAACTCCAAGATACCTTAACACAAACATTTTTTTTTTTTTCCTGAGTTTATCATGTCATGTTTCTGACAGTAAAGTTTCGGACTTGTTTGCCCTCGTATTTTTGAAGGCGCTGTATTCTCAAAGCTTGGCTTTTTTTTTTCTCATTAGAGAACAGTGAATTCAGCACCCCTAAAAATAGATGAGTAAAGTGTTGACTTTGGAGCGTGTTCATTTTTGCAATCAGAAATGAGATGCAGAAATAGCCCTTCCTGGGCATGTGCTCTGTGTGTCAGGCTGTGACCATACACTCCCTCTGTTTCTTCTCCAAACAGTAGGAAATTGAAGATGGAATGATCTTCACTGGAAGATCCTTTAGCTAATTCTTTTTAATTATTTATGCTGAAAATATTCCAAATTCAAAAAGAAGCTAAAACTTCTTAGATTATGCAGATTCAAAGAGACTTTGGGGACATCCATTAATCTTTGCATGCTGAATAGTTTGGTTTGCTGCTTCAATTATCTGGAGCTTGATCACTGTGTGTAATCATAATTTGTTCATAAAACTACCTAGGCCTGTCAGCACACTGCCTGAAATTAAGCTGCTTCTGCTTGTGCAGAGCTTATGAAAAATTGAATGGCAGTTCATTTTCACAAAACATGACAAACATAAAAGAAATTATGAATTAATTTTAAACCCTGCTTAGCAGAGTCTTATCAATTTGATGGAGCCCTTTGTCTTGCAGAAGTCTGGCATCAGAACTGATACGCTTAATTAGTATCAAGCATCTCAAAATGTCTGTGACTGACAGGTTAGATCATTTGGTGTCCTCCCCCAACCTCACCATGAAATGCAGTTTGAAATATAACAGTTTGAGTTAGAGGAGCTGACTAATGTAACTTTCATACCTTTGCATCAAATTAAACACAAGAAAATGGAATTGCTGTTGCAGATGAAGCAAAGACTGGCACAACCCATGAAATCAAAGATAAATAAAATCATGTTTGCTGCTGTGGAGTCTCTTTAGATCTGAAATTACAGTGTCCTGGTCTGGGAAAATGCCTCTGATTTGAATGTGAACATGGTATGTTCACATCTAACTCTTGGAAAAATTAACTCATTTGGCAGAAGCCATCACAAGCTTCAAATAGATTACTAGTAACACATCCAATAAACACTTTGAGAGGGAGTACAAGTTTAAAAACTATTTCTTTTATTCAAAAACTCTGCTTGAATGCAAAGGGTTCCTGGTATCAGTAGAGTTTGAAAGTAACATATACCTTATACATTTAATCTCTACATAGTTGGGATTTTTTTCCAGAAGTATACTGAGTTAAGGGTGTCACTAGTGTGGAAAAAATGGATTTGAATCTCAAACTTTAGTTAAAGGGAATCAATAGATATTGTCTGTCTTGGAGAGAAGGAGGGGGGGAAGTAAATATTACTTTAAGATGTTAGAGAGAATTGTCTAGATTCTCCTTTTCTCTCGTTGAAGAGAAGCCTTGAAATCAATTGCACTGATTTCCTCAAGGTAATTCCTGAACTGTGGTGATGTAACAGGAACATGACTTGACCTATGGAGTTGTAGAATACTTTTTAAATCTTTAAATGTGTCCTATTCCCGCATATTTTTAGCAATATCTAGAGGCAAAGGTAGGGATTCAGAAAATATTGCATAAAATCATGCTCATGGAAGAGCTGTTAAAGATGATGAGTTGAATTTGGAATGTAAAATCTCCTGTAGATCCAAGTTTAGCTGAAATCTAACCATGTGGCAATCAAACTACACTTGACTTTTGAATGCAGCTTCTTGCCTGATACTGGTCAATCACAATGATGCTGACCTTTCCATCTTCCATACAGTATGAATCTTTCAATAAAGTCAGTCCAGTTCTTTGTTGTTGTTTTCTGGACTTTCAGTAGGGTTCAGCTATGCCTTACATTGTTTGCTCCTACTGGCAGGTTTCCCATTGGAGTTACTGGAATAATTTGCTGAGGAAGGAGGACAAGTTTAGGCCTGTTTCATGTATTTCTTTTTCATATGCAAAGAGAGGGAGAAAAAAAAATAAATGAAATTGCCCTCAAGTATCTGAAAGGAGAAATGAGGTAATAATATCTTTTTTTTTCTTTCTTTCTCTCCTCATCTCTGCAAAATTGGGGTGTTTTTTCCTCCTTAAGTTGTTCTCCCCACCCCCCACAAGAGTCTCCTCGCTTTGAGAGTCTCTCAGATCAACTTATGTTCAGATTGCACTGGTCTAATTGGTTACAGTTTATACACCTGCAATGAGAGTCAGGACTTTGAACAGACAGTGTAATAGTTACGACCATACTGAAGATGGTGTTGAGGAGGTATGTCTTAAGTTGTTCTACTCTCCCAAGCTTTTCGTAACCTTTTCTGTGACTTGCATAGGATACTACTTCCATCTGTACTTTGGATATTCCAGTTGCACTTACTGTGGTCTTTACCTTCTTGCCAGGTCAATAGCACACCTCTGATAAGTGAATTCTCTGCATTCCAGGTTGAACTTTATCTTCCTTGTAGGCACTACATACCTTTATTGTCTGTTCTAGGGCATTTCTAGGTTTCCTTCTGCTCTTAAAGTGAAAATACTCTAAACTGGAGGAGTGCAAACTATTTCAAGACACTTGGATTCTCACAGCAGCAGAATATTTTTATGCTGGTAGCTGTGCTCTCGGAGGAGCCTTGGCTTAACTCTAAACTGAGTTGTCACTGCTAGTCTTCATTTCTCATCATTTCTAGGATTACTGTATTGTAAAAGTCATTTCTGAAGTATCATTACAGGTTAAGATGAAGCTTTCTCTTTGTGTTATGTAGCTGAGAGAGCTTTGCTATGTCCAAGAAATATGTTAGTGTCATGGGGAAAATGTGTTTTACTTACCTTACATTTCAAATGTAATAGCCACTAAAAGTGTTTACTCATTATGTAGCTACCAGTGTAAAATGCCTATCAAATATGTATCATTGGTAACAACCACACTGCCTTTTTAATGAAATAACAAAAAATGCAGCTAATGAGGCACAACTAGGAAAGTCAGTGGAAAGTACAAGTTCAGACCATGTGCTCAGTGTCAAAACCTGAGTCACTCCTTCCTCATCTCAGGCCTTTGGTTTCCAGTGTCACCTAGGGATGGATGGGTCCTGCATGTGTTCTGGTACTCGGAATCTTGGAAAATTTTGATACTCTGCATTTTCAGGTTTTTTTTAATTTGCCTTTATGCATTTAAAAACTGCTAGGATCATATGATAGCACAAACATTGTATTTCTCTCAGGCACATGAATGAAGAAGGTGAAGTTTTCACATGTATCATTATAAATCATTTGTTATATTCTGAAGAATGTTATGGAAGCTTGATAGCTGCTTACACAGCCTCACCCATCAGAACTCAGTGGGGATGGTTCTTTTTTTTGGCTTGAAAATATTGGATTTGACTACATTTGCATGTTTTGCTGATTCTCTAGAAATGCTCTGCCAGAAGTGACTTGTTTTTCCTGCCTCTCTTCAATAAATTACATGCTCCAGAGTAGTGGTGGACACTCTAAAATGGTCAGTCTAATGTTTATCATGATTTAGTAACATCTTGAGTGACATGTGATTAAAGGGATGATTTTGAAGTTTCATGCTACAGCTTTGTTAATGCACTTGGCAATTTTCAAGTGGTGCTAGTGTAGGAGTCATGGAGTGGCTCTTTATACCTCTAATGCAGTAAACCTCTAATGAGTAGGCCCTTCCAGTCTACCCGGTGCAATGTGTAATCCAACCTTTTAAGGGAAGACAGAGAACTTTGATGCGATCTTAATGTCCAGCTATGAAAACTGGGAGTCTTCAGTGCAACCTTGAGTTCCCATTCTGCCTTTTAGCACTTGTGGACATTAGCCAGAAAATGTGATAAACTAAACTTTCCCTTGGATTATTTACTTTGATTTCTCAGCCTGACGCCCATTAACCTGTGTGCTGAAGTTATGCCCTTAGAAATGTCTGCCAGTCTTGGCCTCAGCGGGAGCATTTTCTTCCAATCTCTAAACAGTCAATTTGTCCTGAAAATGGAGCTTCTGTACTAAACAACAGGAAGTGGAAGAGGGTGGGACAATTGCACAGAGTAAGAGACTTGAAGCACCTGGCAAATATGCAGCTCTTCCCACAGGAATGTCATCAATTCCCTTCTCCCACCATCTGGAAGAGAGAGCATTATTGCCAGAAGAGGAGCTTGCTCTGCAGTCCCCATCCTCCCTGCCTCCTGCTCTTTTCTCCACGGAGAACATTTTCTCCATTTCTGACTTCACAGGCTGATCCAGAATCCCATGTGAGAAAGTAAATGGAGGTGGGAGCATTGTGTGATGGGTGTTTCTCAATTTTTGTCAAAAAAAAAACATGGAAAGAAATTACATTCTGCTCAAGCTTTGAGAGCTTTAAATGTGCTGACCTGTGGAAAATGGTCAATACTGGCTTTGAAATTAAGCTGTGCTTTTTGTTATTCCAAATCATATTTGATCAGCTTCTACATGATTTGGTAGAATTTCACAGATACAGCTTGGGGTTTGTTTTGTTTTCTTCTCCTATCACCCTTGACCCAGAATTTCTCTGCAATGGAAATGCTTCTCTTTCAAGCCGTGCTTGCTGGTGTGTCAAAGCTGAGCCTTCTGTGTAATGCAAGCGTTAGCGATCTGCATTAACAGATTGGTTGAGTGACAGATGCATTATTGTTGGGGATCAGAAATGTGCCTTGATTCTTGGTTCAAACAGTTGATCAGAGCTATTAGTCCCACAGCATTAGTTCTGCGACTTCCTTGTTGCACATAGTAGATATGTTAATACTTTATTTTAAAACATGATTTAAGATATGAAAGCAAATGATTGTTTCTAGTTGTTTATGATAGAGTATTTTAAGCATACTTAAACATTTTATATTCTGTCCCTTAGGTTAGTTGGGCTCTTCATGTAATCAACAGATTCTCATTATTGTTTTCTGACAGTTGTTGTGCAAGGACATGTAAATACACACCCTCGGGTGAAGTGTGATGTAGGTGCAGTGTTGCAGGATCTGTTTGTGACTTCAAGAGAGCTCTTCTCTTCTGCTTGCATGACTGGAGATTGGAAAGGCCGTGGGGTATCCTGCAGCCTCTCTGAAACCGGTGGTCACAGTTACCTTTTACCACCCAAGCTGGTGAAGTGAATGGCAAGGAGAGGGAAGAGAGCATGAAAGATTGTAGTGATCAGGTTGTGAAGGGTGGTATCAGAGCTAATGTGACAGCAACCTCGTTAGAAGTCAAGAGAAAACCTCTCTGCTACTATAAGGGCCAATTAAACAAGGCATGAAAGATGTGATACGTTGTAGCAAACTAAGGAAAAAAAAAAGTTGTTTAACAGCGTTTAATTAAAATGTTTCCCATGATAATGCATGCATCTTTAATGATCATGAAAACTGTTTCCTTTGCTTATTCATTTTCAACACCAGTTCTCACATAATTTTCATATATAGGACTCAGCGGTTCTTGATTATCACATATACTAAGATGCGCAAAGTTGATGGTAAAATATTAATAGTGCAAAGTCAAACTGTCTTTCTTTTTTTTAAAAAAAACAACAAAAAACGAAAGTGTATTTACTCCAGAGCAGAGCTTGAACGAAGCGATGTGATTCAAACTTATCCTTCTATCCAGAATAATCAGATGATGTATCTGGGAATTTTTGCTTCTAGTCTTCGTTCTTATTTTGCTCTTGATGTACCAATTCTTGGGGAAGATTATTCATTTTCAGAGCAGTAGTGAAGGATTGAATCGTTTGTGTTTGAGCATCTGCCAAAGAAATGCTGGGCAAGTCACTTTACTGTCTTCTTATGTGATTTTTTTCTCTCCATTGAGAGAGGATAGAGGTGAACCTCTGAGAGGGGACTGGAAATTAGATAAAAGAATAAGATCAACAGATGTTCAAATTGTCAAGCCTGAACTGGCTAAATCTTTGAAGTGTAATACAGAGATGCGAAAGGCAGCACGAGCTGCCAGAGGTGTTGCTGGCTTAGATGGCTGTTTGTCTTGCACAAAGAGAAAACAGAGTTGAACTGAAGGCAGTTGGAGTTAACTTATTATTGTGTAGTTTGTGACAGTCGAAGTAAGTATCCATGGCACAATGTCCTGCAGTTCTTTCTCATCAGTTCTGAACATAGTTTTCATGAAAGAAGTTTTCCTGTGCATGTTGTTTTGGTTTGGTGTGTTGCTCTTAATGTCCCTTGATGCAATCGTGTCTACGCGATGAAAGTGAGATGTGTTTGAGCAGCTTGTGGGATGCAAGGCATAAGTGCCTTGGTCCTTTGTTACTGCTGAGACTAGTTTTACATCTGCTGTCCTGAAAACCAAATAGACAATGTTCTGTTGAACTTGCTTTATTTTTTTCTTTTTTAAAACCAACTGGGTCAAAAAATTTTGCTAGCTAAGTGACACTGGTGAAGCCATATTTGCCTGATGCAAAGCCTTTAAATGCTTACCTTTGTTTTTTAAAAAAAAAAAAAAAGGAGGAACCATCCTTTCAAAAGGACCTGTAAGATATGTATCTTAACTACATGGTAAAAATGTTAGCTGCAAAAATAACTTTCACTAAGTCATAATCTTAAGCAATTTGTGGACCGTGGATGGGTTACTTGGAGTTAAACTTCTAACTTCCTTCTTAGTTCTGAAAAACTGTGGTATATTTCAGCATTTCCATGTTTTTCTTCATTGAAATAACTGTCAGAAAACTTTCAAAGGAAGTTTCTGGTGCAGAAATATGAAGCACAGCAACAAGAGTGTGTTTTGGGGGAAAGTAAAAGAAATTGCCCCAGTGGCTTTAAAAGGCTGCATGATAGGTTTAGAATTAGCAGAGGTAATAGCACTAATAATGTTTTGCATTACTGCATCAATTGCCTGGTTCACTGTGCCATTGAAGAAGGGGATCTAATAAATTCCATCTCTTGCTGTTGAAGGATATTTGCTATCCATTTACTGAGAGGTTTTAATTTGCAGAGACATGAAATTGTTTGACCCTAGCACCTGTTGAATGCAAACCAATGACAAATATATATGCCCATCTAGCTGCAATTTTAAAGGATCTTCTTGGAAAAAAATCTTCCATGAAATCATTTGATGTCTATAAATTGATTTGCATGATACGAGAAATTTTCATCCATATTCTAAAATTTACAGAGCAATTAAGGTTTTTTTGTCTCTGCCTCTTAGATTCAGACTGAGACAGAAAATACGAACTGTGTGCTTTAAAATATTATAGTGGCTGCTATGTGTCCTTCTGAAAATGAAATGAAATTGGTAAACAATTTAGAAGCCTTTCAAATAAGAGTGCAGTTTAGTTATTTGAATTTATTGTAAACTGTTGTTGTTACAATCATTTGTGAGATAAGGGACAATTTTTGTCAGAAGATATTTATGTACTGAAATTTTGTCAGGATTTGGAGCTCCGTATTAAGAGAAAAATACATGTTGAAGAATGGTGCACAGTGAGCCTGTTTGTTACTTATCTGGGAAAGGCAGTTATTAGCATTTCTGGGTGCTGCTGGAATGAAAAGATTATAAAAACCTGATCTGATCCCATAGCCTGAGCCATCCAGTGTAATTTATGCAAAGATGTAACAACTTGTTGGGCTTTTCACTTGAGTAAAAGTTTTAATTATAAATCAGAGAAAATATAAATATTGCTAAAAAAGCTTTCTGTATTCCAGTCAGAGCCAAAAACGATCACCAAGGAATTTGATTAAGAGAGTCAGAGCTGTGCTAATGGCAGTTTGCTCCAGTGTGGTAGAGCCTTTATTAAAGTTCCAATTAAAAATCAGCAAGAGAAAGGCTGCTGGTTGTGTTACTTGTCCTGGAAGCTACAGGCATCTGTGTCCATTAGAAAGGTTATTTTGGTTTGTGGTTTGTTTTTTTGTTTGGTTTTTTTTTTTTTTTGCTTGATAATTGTATTCACATTTTGGAGCACTAATGTCTAGAAAGATACAGAAGCAGTATTAGGGCTTGAGGGCTCCTGGATAAATTGCTGGTTTCTGTAATAGTGTTTGGACTGTGTATATACAAGAGTGGAGGGGAATGTATTTAACAGGACTTGCTGTCCTTTCATCTGTGAAAGGATTAAAATAAGGGTAAATTCTGTATCTCGGTGAGCACTTAAGTATATTTCAATTGTTTATAAAGGATATTCTCACTTTGAATGACCCCATAAACATTTATGAAGCCGGGCTGTATTTTCTTGAGATTCTTACAACTTCTTCAAATATTAACTTTGTGTGTGAAGTATTGTAGTGGAGATGCAATATGACTGTAATTTTTAAAAGGTGTAAATATTGTGTAAGGTTTGTAGCCAGTGGATACTGTTAACAAATGAGTGTCCATGGCTGGCTGGAGATAAGTGTATGAGAGGCTAGTTGGAGGAAGAACTCTAATCTGAAGAAGTGGTATCAAGCATTTGTTTCTTGTGTAGTGTCCTCGAAGCTAAAGGGATTAGGAGAATGATTGCAGCCTTTTAGAATTTACTCATCAGAATCCTTATATCATATTAATAATAAGAAATACTGACCTTGTAACTCTTGGTTTGTATTTAGTGAAGATACAACATTTCATATAGGAACTCAAATTTGTTTTCTAACACCACTCAGGAAGATGCATATCAGGAGTATAATTCAATTGCTTCTTCCCCGTTTGTTTTCATATAGACCCACTTGTCTGTAGTAGTCCTGCATGGGCCCGTGTTTGCTGGTCCCAAGACTGGATGATATTGCTAATAAAGCTATTTTTCCAAAAGGAACCACTGATATTTGGCAACTCCCTACCACCCAGTATCCAGCATGGGTTGGGTATTATTGAGTCACCTCACATCTTCAGGTGATGTTACACAAGCTTTCACACAGGTCATGGGACTCTGGATCTTTGACTCTGCCACTTCTTGGTGATTCCTGTAATATGTGCTGTGCCTGAAGATATAAAGCTGTGCTCTCTGGAGAGTTGCGCTCGCTGGGAGAGCTGCCACGCACACTCTCAACTTACGCGCATCACCTCCTCCAGGACGTAACCACTCGACTTCCTGCAGCCAAGGGAAGCCTGCAGCTGAGGAAATAATGCTGCATGGACACTGGTGATGCTGTTTCTAATCTTTGCTGTGACTAAGTGCACGAATCCCTTGATGGCTTTAATGAAGTTTACAGCAGTTACTGAAGATTATACACAGGGTTTGCTCTAGGTGGCAACAGTAAGATTTGCTGAATTCACAGGTTTATGAAATGTAACACTAAAACAGCTTAAGGCTTCATCAGTTCTAGTTCTGCCATTAAGCATTGCTACAATCTGCAAAATGAATATGGATTACATCTGAGAAGGTTATGCTAATTAGTTCAGTTGAAGTCATTCTGTGGCTCACATTGCGTAAATTAATTATTTTTAACTCTAATTTCAATGGGACGAACAATTGAAAGCAACTCTGAAATCAGAGCATCATAAAAAGATATTGCTAGCCTGTAAATGTGGCACTAGATGATGATGATGATCATGATAATAAATGGTGTATGACATGTTATTATAAGTATCTTTTTACTGAAAGATCTGCAGAGTAAGTCTAATATATATAACTTTCAGGTTGTAGTTTCTCATACCTATATGTATTTGCTGTACTAAAAGAATTTGGATGTTATAGCTCAGAATTTTTAGAAATTAGGTTTTGTCTTTTTAGCTTTGAAATCAGGTCTTTTAGAATGATAGATTCAGAACCAATTAATTATTTCAAGGGCTGGGTTGTTTTTTTTTTTCTATTTCAGTATAGATGATCTGCTCAGTTGAGCTAGTCTCACGCTATCTGCGTGATTAAAATTACTGTGGATATCTTTGCTTTTCAGATATTTATATACTCTTCTTTTTTCACAGTGTCATGTGGAAGCCCCAGGTTAACTTTGCTTTTTCCACAGAGCAGCTATTCTTCCTTTCATTTAATGCTATGTTTGTGTATATTCATTAAAAGATTTTGGACTTGTCAGCCGTCTCTTATGCAGTATCTGGAGCAAAAATCCAGAAACCTGTCCCTCTACCCCCCTTAGGAAGCCCCTTAATCATTGAAATTGCTAAGAATGTTATTAAAGAAAGGAAATTATTTATATTCTGTGTATATATTGAAATTTTGAACCCACAATGTGACTGTGTGCAGCATCTACAGATTATGAGATTACAGTATGAAGTTATGATGCTGAAAAGAATTCAAATGCAGGAATGGAACAAATAGAATCAGGTTGAATTAAACTCTAATTTTTGTGGTTTATGCCCCATGATTGCACTCATCGTAACACCAAGAGACGTAAACACACATCAAGAACGCACAATTATAAAGAGTTTAAGGTCTAAGACCAGCAAGTGTGTCAGGATATGTTTGAGTATCATTGAAGATCTGGTTGTAGAATATTTTTTCATAGCTCTACATTATTTTTCAATGATGGCAGCAATGATGGAACTGCTGAAATTTCATGTAAGATTGTGAAAGAACACTGAAACTTAAGATTAATTAGTTGGCCATCATCATCACTGAATTGCTACCTAAAGGAGCAATTTCAGGTGGAATTTGAAGTCTTGTTCAGACAAAATTTAATTTAGATGAGAGATTATCCAAATATAGGTGCAAAAGCGAAGATACTGTGAGGAGCTGCACTGAGAAGCCTGTGTAGAGCCACTGAAGGAGGGATCAGACTGGCAGGAGGAGAACCATGACAGAACAGATTAAAAGAAGCAAAGGACTTTTATTAAGTTGTTATTATATTTTATACGGTCATTGTTGTTTAATCACTGTAGCAGCCACTGTGAAAACACATACGTAAGCCGTCGCACTACTGACTGGGGGTTTAGCAAGTAAATCTGTGTAATCCTCTGAGGACTTCTGTGCTCCATCTCTGCTTGCTGAGCCTCTTACACTTTCATATGTGTTTTGTAGATAAAGATATGTACGAATGGTGAGTTCAGAGTGAACTCTTAAATCGAATTTCAGCCTTTGCCAAACTGTCCCACCCAGGGCTGTACTGTAGCTTTAAAGTTTGGATACTTGATATGGATGATTTCATGGGCATAGTTTAAAGAATTTATTGAATTGAACCTTTCAGAAGCAGCCTAATGCAAGAAGACTTTAGCTTTCTAAAAAAATATTATAGCCCCATATGAACTTTTTTTTTCTCCTTTGTCTTGGGTTTTTGACATGTTTCGCCCTGGCTTAAACCATTGTTTTAAGGGCAGTGACCATCAGTATGTCTTTTCTGTCCTAATGTTTGTAAAGATGTCACTTAGATTAACAGACATAACCTGTGTAGTCTGACACAGAAATATTTATTTCTGTAAAAGTAAACCTTGTATGATGTACTTATTTATTTAAAGTTACTTATTTAAAAAAAAAAAACAACTGTCCATTTTTCTTTTTAGATTTGGTAAATAGCTTACTTGGGTTGAGTTTCAAATTAAGCTTGATTTTTATATTGGAATTTTTAATTTACAAGGTGATTTATCTAGTAATACACCTCAGATAAACAGGAAACAGCAAACCAGAAACAAATCCATCACTAACTCTGCGATGGTCTATCACTTTTTAAGCTAATGCACAAAATCTCCAAAGACCAACGTTTAACTCTGTTCAATGTGTTACAGTATGTCAATTGTTGATAGAGAGGTATTTTAATGATCTTGGACTTGTCGTGCTCCACTCATTCTCTAGCATTTCCATGGATAAATACAGAGGAATAACTGTCATCTGCATGAACGAAAGCTGTAATTATAAATGTACTTACGGCCTGTCCTGGTCAGGAATGTTTGCTAATGTAGAAATATAAATAACCAATATAAGTGTTCACTCTTTAGCATGGAAATTATACTTCAGACCATTCAAGATGCATTTTGTTATTTGATAAATAGTATTAGGCAGCTGAATTTTTAATATTTGCTATATTGCCATTAAATTGTTGATCATATAAATAAGTTTGGCAAGAGCAGTGTATCCATTTATCAAACATGAGAAATAAGTATGAGCGTTGACTTGACAAATTTAAGATCCTTTAATAAGGAAAATCAGCACCCTTGAACATGAGTGTGCACCTCCTTAGGGCTGTATCCTTAATTTATTTTTTAATTGATTATCTTTGGATGAACTCTTATAGTTTAGGAAAGATAGTTTTGTCCTCAAAACGTGAAGTAACTTTTGAGCTAATTAAAAGTTGCAGTTTACTTTCCGCTGGTAATTAAAATCTCAAATAAATACTGCACACTTCACTGTGAACTGAATTTTTTTCTAAACTTTACCCAGTTAATTTAGATAATTTTGAAATTAAATTGATCCTTAAAGCCAGCAACCATTGCTTTGTGATCTTCTTAGCACTTGAGTCTCCTCACTATGGGGCTGGACACAGTGAAAGCCATGGCCAAGGTAGAAATCCTCTTGTCAGGGATGTGCAGCCAGCGGAATGGCTCTCAGCTTTCCATTTCTGTGATGACATGTTTGGAGACTTGCATCACACTAAATACTTGGCCTTCAGAAATGGAATTTGAATGCTTTCATGTGAATTAGGATGTGTTCCAGATAGAGATGATCCAAATATAAAAATATACTAATGTGGAATAATAAAAGCACCAAGCAAAATCTTAAGTTGGCAATGCAGTACTCAATTTCCATTGAGTTTATATTCGCTTGGATGGGAATAGTTAAGTCAGCCATCAAAATACATAGGCAGTTGGATGACTTCAGAAGATGCTAAGAGGCTCTGAGATGTCTTAATCTGCAGCTTACCCTAATGAACAGCTGTACCATGATGCTTTACCCAATGAAGGTATGGCCACTTGTTTTGCTGGCATTATTCAAGTGATTTACTAGACTGGAGTAGCCCTTTAGCTAGCCCAGAGGCTTCTGAAATACCTTGGGGCCATAGAGATTTGACAACAGCATCTCTTAGTTGCTGGAGCTGTAGGAGTGCCTGATTGTTCCAGTCAGATACTATGAACTAAGACACTTCTCAAAAATTTTTGCAATCCGAGTTATATGTTTTCCTTCTCAAGCACCTCGTTAATGTCCTTCCACTAAAGAACACAGAGATCATTCCATGTAATTTGTAATTAATGCTATCAGGATAAGGCAATTATCCAATGAAAAATATATTTCCTGAGTTAAATTAGTGATGCTACTTGAATATTTTAATATTGATTAATATCTTCTACTTTATATCAACAGTGCTTTGCCAGTGCTATGAATTTGTTGCCTGTGCAGTCAGAGTAGATGCATTTAGCAGGCTGCTTTTTAAAATGTACCTGCTTTGATTTCTGTGATGTTCATATTTCATGTAATGAAATTGGTTAAATGAATAACGTGTAGGATCTATTTTATAGCCAGATGGTGTACTTTGTATTCTGCATACTAAAGTTGGCACTGTGGGTAAGCTATTGTAATAAGAGCCAATAACTAAAAAAGCTATTTTTTGTCTCAATTAAATACTGTAAACAAAGGTCATGTACAAATTTATTGCTTAACTGTGCTTCATATTGACAGCACTAGGATTAACAATCTTCAGGTTTTATAAGGCTGCTAAAACCAATTTTAACAAAAATAATGTATAAGCATTCTTTAAGTTAAAAATTAACACTGTTTAATATCCTATGACAACTACAATTAGTTTCCACTCCTGTGTTCAATACAGGCTTCTCCATTTTATTTTATTTTTTTTTTAATTTTAATGACAGTCAATGTTGCTTAAAATTGCTTCAAATACAGAGTGCAGAATTTATTCATGTTTTTGCTGGGTTTGTCTTCCACAAACAAAGTTACTGTAGTTATTTAGCATGTGTTTATTAACTATAAATTTATCTCTGGTGCCTACACTCTTTGGATTAAATATGCTATTCATAAACAAAAGAGATTCAGGGTCATTTTAATTAGAGTCAAGAAACTGAATTACTAAACTACAAAGTACTGCCTGAATCCTATTTGCAGTTCTTCACAAACTTCTGAGAAATTGTTGCTAAGAAGCACCACCAAGCTGCTCCAGAGCACCTTCTCCTTTACCCTGACACGTGCAAAATGTAGAAGAAATTACTGGTTTTTACCAATATTTTTAATGGATGTTGATGTACTTACATGTTGGGTATTTTAAAGAACGGACAGAGAAATACTGGATGTTGTACTAAAGAATAAATTACAGCCCCTTGGAAACACAGGGACTGTATTGTCACATATATTTAAAAAAGTAGGGTTTGTGACTCAGATTGTTGGAACAATTCCTCAGAACTAAAAAGTTACATTTCCAGTCTCCCCAATCCATTCTAATTGCCTTTGATGCATGTGCTGGAAGAATGATTGATTGACACCAAGATCACTAAGCGAAGAGTGAGCTAACAGGATCAGATTAATGAAAACATATGGTAATTACAACTGTGAAAAAACAACTTGGAATTTATAATGTTTCCTTGGGGCAAATCATCAGATGTGTTATCAGTGAACAATTAGAGTTGATAGAAGTTGGCTTATGTGTATAGGATTACCATGCATAGTTACAGATGTGTTTTAAATGAAAGATTGATTGGAAGTTTCCTGCCCAAAATATGCATGACATGTAAACACATTGTTTATGATAACAAATCAAATCAGTTCCCCTAGAACGCTTTGTGGCAGAAGATCCAAGTTTATGCATGCTTTTCATTTCTATTCTATAGAAGATTAATTTCACACCCTTTATTGCATTATATTAATCAGTTTCCCTAATATGTGTTGTTAATGAATATTCCTGTAACAGCTGTCAAAATAATGGTATATTAATAATGGAAGTAAAAAATTAACTTTATGGCTATGAAAGCCTCTACATTTTTCAAGAACAGAAAAAAATCCTATGTGCCAAAATAGAAGTAGGAAATACCTACCACATAAAATTTAAAAATTGGCTCCTGAGGGCATGTAGTTGTAAAGAGCCAGTGTTTTGGGAACTGTGAATCTTTCTGTCTCCAGCATCCTCATTCCTCCAGCATAGAGTAGAGGTCCCAAACTCATTCAGAAGTGTACTGGAAGATATACAAAAGTGTATCTCAGCCAGCTTTGGCAGGGAACAGTAACAGAAAATCTAAGGGGAAAAGAGGAAATAAAGATGACTACATCTTTGCCGTTTCAGTAACAGAAAAACTGCTGGTTTTCTAAATACACTTTGAAAATAACTGTAGTTTATAAATTTCTTTTGAAGTTTCTGTGATTGCAAAACAAAATTGAAGAACTTGTTTTGTGTATCCTTGTGCAAATATGTAGTATTGTCTGTCTGTGCAAGGGAACCCATGAGAAATTGTAGGGTTGGGGGTCTTGTTTAGCAGCAATTTGCACACCTGTATAGACTCAACTGTTAAGCACAATACTGTAACTCCGCCTCGTGTGGGAAATCGTCTCTTAACTGAGGTGAATAATAAAGGCTTTACGTCATTATTGTAATGCAACTGGGGCTGGAATTGGACTCCTGAAGCTTTCAGAAAGAGATGCAAATTACCCTAACCTTACCTTCAGCATCATTTAGGTGTCCATAATCTTCAGGAATATGATTCTCTAACTTCCAGATCTAGCTTAGCTGTTAATTATATGCAAAGTTTCAAGAACACTGGATCCAACATCCTCTTCAGCAGTTGTCAGCACTGTGTCTCTTACTATGCTTGTAACTGCTTCTCCCTGAGTGTTAGCCTCTACCAGCACCATGTTCTTAAGCTTGAACCTTCCTGCGCCAGTGTCTGGATATACTCTGACATTGTAATGTAGTAGCCACTCTCATCACAGGAACTATCCTGTAGCAGTTAGTGAGGTTCTTTTTGTCCTGGAATGATCAAATAGAAAGATGTAAAATTCAAGGATTCCTGAACAGGCTCAATGATACAGGTACGCTTCCTTTATGAAGTCTCTTTAGTGTTGAAATGCAAGTCAGTAGTCAAGGAAGAAACAGGGAAGAGAAAAATTAAAGAGAATTTAAAGCCCCTGTGAAATGCGTGCTCCTCTTGTAACTTATCCCAGGTGTAATTTTGTTATGTGTTAAGTGTATGCACAAATTCTGATAGTGGATCTCCTTAGTTAGAAGAGACAATCATATTCTGGCACAGGGATCAATAACATGTCAATAATAATAGACTTGACAACTATACTGGATGTTGCCTTGCTAAAAATGCGTATTTTCTTTATTCTTAAGGAAAAAATCTCAGTAAGATGAAAATCAACTTCTTCATTCTCATGCTTCCATCTTATCTTCCTGCTACAAATTTCATTCTGCTGTTCTCAAAGAAAAAAAAATAGACAACCCTTTTTTGTTTCCACCTGTTCTACTTTCCCACAAAATTAAAGAAAAATTTCTGCTCCTACAAAAATTTAAGTTCTACTTTCAATAGAAACTTGGTGACTTTGAAGATCCTATGATAGCTGTGGTGATAATGCAGTTGTTTATTGACTATTTAATTTATCCTCACTTTCAATAATAGTAACAGCAATATTCACCTCCTCGAAATAATGTCATTATGATTTAAACTAGGAATTAGTAAACAACTCACAGCTGTTGTGCAAAATGTTTTTACAGTGATACATATTCATGACTATTTCATGCAATAACACTTATTAATTTGATTTTTTGCAGAGAAACAACAAAATGATATTTCATGAATTGATGTTTGGCAAATAATGCAGTTTGTTTTTCATGGTTGGTGTCAGTGATGTATGAATCTCCCCATGTGTACTTTCTCACTAAACATTGCAAAAAAAAAGCTGCTTTTCAGAATGTTTAAACACCATTGAGGCAAATGCTTTTTTCATTTGTGTGTGCTAGTTATGAAGGGTCTAAAGAATCAAGGGCACAAGCTGCAGAACTTCCCTTGCAATCTGTTCTTGGTTTTGAATAGTGAAGATACCAAGAGCTGAAAGCAGTCTGTACTTACAGACTTACCAAGAAACAGGAGGTATAACTTGAAGTCAACCTGGTTTTGAGGATGTTGAACTAGATTATTTCCAGGAGACCGTACAAATTGAAGTCATTCTATTGTTCTGTGATTTTTGTATATTGAAATTTCTGACTCTCCAGTTTAAGCCCACAGTTATTTTCCTCATGTACAGATGAGATATAGGGAATATTTTTCCTGTTCATCTTTGCAGCCATCTCTTAAAAATGTCACTGATCTGGGTTGTCTTTGTCTAATACCCTTTTAATCTTGAAGAACTTTCTGGAATTTGACAGTTTAGATGATGTTTTTCAGACCTGTAGTTCAACTAATGCACACCTTTCATAGAGTACTCAAGGTTGAGTTGTGTAGGCTGTGTTGTAGGCCTTACCACTGATTAATAGGATGGAAAGATTAGCTAGTTTTCCATACAAAATATTAGGAATATAAACCATTCTGATAGCTGTTTTGTCTGATACAGCCGAGGGATGGCCAACTTATGATCCATGGTAATTCCGAGTTTTCTTTGAAAGAAGAGGTGCACAGCCTTTTGTATTAATCAGCATTTTGTATTTACGCAGGTTATGTGGTTATTCTTGCTGAAAATGTAAAAAGGTATGACTTAACCTAGAAATATGTTCTGTTGCTTCCATCTCTGAGACCTATGCTGTACTTCTTTATCTTGATTATTAAATTGTAGAGTGATCATGCGAAGAGCGTTTCTGAAGTCAAAACATGAAATTACTGCTGTGACACCTACAAAATATGATTGACTTATAAATTGAAATAACCTTGATCCATATCATCTTTCAAGTGCTCATAGGTAGTTTTATACTTCTGATTACTTGAAAAATCAATAACGTGGTCTCAAGTTCAATGATTCTTCTGTTCTCCCCTTTCTTGAGAAAGAATAAGGATTAGCCTTACTAAACACTTTGTGTTTAAATATTACCTTCCACAGATTCTCAGAGCATGTGGATCCAATAAGATACTAGGCACCGTCTTTCCTCTCAAGAGGCAAGTGAGAAGAACTTACAACCCTTGCCATAAATGAATTGTTGATCTGGCGTGAAGTTATACAGCTGAGATAATAAGTTGTTTTTTTCTGAGCAAGCTTGACGTGAACACCAGCGCCTTTAAGATTTCTGCAGTGCTATATCAGCCTTGAGGGGAACAGGATCATTATACTAGTGAACTTCACTTAGGTATAACTAGATTTTGTGGGGTGGTCAATAAGCAGAAGCTGTTACTCAGATCAGTGAGGGCTTCTTCGGTATTAGTTTCAGTACTAATTTCATTTAGTGCTACTCCAATGAAGTTTTAAAAGGAAAAAAAGCTATTCCTTAAGTTTTTTTTCTGCTTAATTCTCACTTAACTAGCAGAACTATGAACCCTGTCCTGTAGGAAGTCAGATTTGATTTATTTTTTTTTTTGTCACAATAATTCAACAGAACAATTCCACTTTTTATGCTGAGGATACAGACTAGGCTTCACGGATAAAATCCTGTAAAGGTTTTCAATAGACTTGTAAGAAAAAGAGCAAGGATAGTTAGGCTACATAAGAGCCCCTTAAAAAAAGAAATAAAGGGGAAGCAAGGGGAAAGAACAGTAATATGTTTAAGTTGCACATCAGTTAAGCTTTCTTAGAAGTTTTTGGGCACCGTGAGCTCTCAAGTTAAGTAACCATGTGGGTCGTATGTTCTATACAGCATAAGGCAAATCCCTACCCAGCTCCCTGTGCTGCTTGATTTGGTTTTGCAGATCCATACATCAATCAAAGTTTTAGCACAACTTTCTTTATACTTAACAGCTCCTAGTGGCACTTTCTTGTGTGAATTTGTGTATTTACTTTTTTAATTTAGTAATTTTGCTGTCAAGGGCAGCCCGTCTGTAAATTCCCCAATTTCTGGGTGCTGTTTGACTTAAGTGTTGGTCTCTTGTCACTTGTTCCAGCTATAAACCCCAGGATTTTCTGCATACTGTTCAGAGAGGAAAAATGTGTTTAGTGATATCTGTCCAGCTCTTTGTACTGTCTCCATGTCATGGAAACAGTGAATTTTACTATTAACCAAACAATTTAAGCATTAGTTGATGATTTTGTTGATGCATGATTTGTTTTGCTCAGCCTCTTTAACCGTTTCTGTAGAGCTGTGTGCAGCCATACACACAAGAACTTCAATCAACACTAGAAAGGATGTATGTCATTGTCAAGTGTTTAAGAAGCCTTTCCTTTTTGCTGTACTGAAGGATGTGCTTATGAATTTGGGATTGGAACAAAAGTTACAAGTCAAGATCCTTCATGCTTCCTTTTTTTTGATAATTTGTACTATTATTCTCTGCTTTTTCCTTCATCTTCCTATTGAAGATATTGAAAACACTGAATACAGTTTTTAAGTGGTTCTCTTTTTTCCTCTGAACTTTTAATTAAAATACGTAACAAACCCAGAGTCATTACATTCCACTTGTGAAACACTATATTGCAGTATACAAGAAAAAAAGTGCACTTAATTGTGGTATTTGATTATGGAAAATCAGTAGCAAGATACATAGAATTTAAAGGGTCTGGGGTTGCTTGCAAATGAGAAATATAAAATGTAACAGTTAAACTCTATTCTGTTCTACTTGAACCCATAAATGCTAGCAAAGTCCCCTTGCAATTCACTCATGTTTGCATCCTTGAAATACTTGTACGCAGTAAGTCCACTTAGTAACTGTTTAGCCAAGCTACGCATATTATTTCTTTTACTTTCTTCATAATTTATTCTTTCCCTCTTCATAATTGCGAGTTTTGCAGTTCTCTTTTTGCCTTGCAATTTGCTAGTCTCTTCCTTCTATACATATAGCTGGAAATAAAATGCACTCTTTGGGTTGTAATTATGCTAGTGTTCTATATATAGTGAATAGTACCTTTTTAATTCACTATATGCTACTGCATCTTTTCAGCAGTCATTTGGAAAGGAAAAATATTCATATGTAGCATATTGTTATAGACAGCTTGGGCTTGCAGTATTTATCTTCCTTCCCTGTGAGAATGGTGCCTTGACTTATTTTTCCACATTTGTTTAAAAAAAAAAAAAATAAATAAAAAGGAGGTGGTTACAATGAATGATGAGGAAATTTAATATAACAAGAGGATCTCCAGACTCTGTAGGTAAATACTCCTTTTGTTTTTAACCTGGCTCTTGTTAAAATATGTAAATAAGCAGGGGACATTCTGCAGCTGCTTTTGCTAGCTTTTGGTGTCACCAAGAAAATCTCAACATTGTTATGTGTGACCTGTACACTGTAGAAAGGCGACATTTCAGCTTTTCTGTCTGGGAAGCTTGAGTTGTGTGACAGTTATACCTTAAAGATCCAATGAATAATACAAAAAAAATAAATTATGAGCAGTTAGCTATTGTGAAATTCAGTCAAATATTAAAAACAAAACCAACACCACCAAACAATATCGTTATTACCATATATAACTTAGAGTAATTATGCTGTATGCACATGTACTTTCTGTACTATCACTGCAATTAAATTCAAAATACTAGGATCATCAGCACTTGGAGAAACCAACCTATCACACATATCTATTTTGGTTTTAAATATGTTCTGTAGCTTTTATAGTATTTTTCTGAGATCTATTGCATCTACATCTTTTGGGCAATAGATGGTGCAGCAAGTTACAAACTTGTTGGTTTTACCATGTGGCAGAGTTTTGACCATTATTTGAGTCAATAATGTAGCATTTTATTTTAGACATGTTTAATTTAGATTAGTAAATTCAGAACAAACCCATTAGGCTTTAAGTATGACTAATTATTTTTAAATTTTATGTATAATGCATAAGAATGGCATTGGACATTAATCAGCAAATACACAGTATCGTAAGCAAGCCTGGATGGAGTGAATGTGAACGTTTAATTGATTAAAGAGGATAGATATAACTTTACTGAAACACAAACAATGGCTTTCTGGGGAGTCATTCTTCAAAAAGAAGCTCAAATTAGAAGCCGTTGCTACTGGCATGAATTATATCATATTCTGCATGGAATTATACCAAAATAAATTCAGTTTATTTCCTTCTGTATGCATAGTAATGTTAGTCATGTATACTAGTAAGACGTGGAAGAAAAGTGAATTCAGTATCGTGTTAAGAGCACTGTACTAAGTTGCTGCTGCTTGATTTGAATCTTAAATTCCATGAAAAGGCCTTTATGATCTGCTCAAACATGAACTCAAGAACTAGCAAGTCAATTTGGTATTTAAGAATCAAACACATCATTTAGGATCTACTGAAGTTTAGTGTCTCTGCCTTGCCAGTTAATGCTTCACCCACCAGCAGCTTCATCTATATTGAGCTAGCTTTATTTTTTTATTTTTTTTTGCATTCTTGAGTGGAAGGAGAGCAATGATACCTGTAAGACGTGATTCAGTGGAGTTGGAATTTCCTGTGTTCGAGCTATCACAGATTGAGGTGTGACACTAGGAAAGCTTTCGACTGTAGAGGCTACTTAGGCTACTACAGAATGTGGGGGCATTTGTTGTCTTTCTGTGGGAAGGGCGACAGGAGATGGAATAGGGCTTGGCAGGGAGCTTTCTTTTTTGTAATAGTCTTGGCTTAGAGGAAGCTTTTTCGTGAGAAAGATTTGCATGGTAGTCCTTTTGGCCAACAAGACTAATTGTTTGAGTAACATCTAAAATACCACTTGCAATCAATCTAAGAATTTCTTGTGCTACGTGGTGCATATTCCACCACAGTCAATATAAAGCACAAAGCTTTGAAAATCACCTAGAAGTATTGTGTACTCTGGACTTGCCACCTTTTGAAATGCTGTAGGAATAAGGTGTATATCAGTAAACTTGCCTATTTTATGCCGTACATGTTCTTCTTCCGAACTGATATTTTTCCTGTAATACAATGCTAGTTACAGATTCTATTCTGACAGATTTCTGAATTGCTTATTAGTTAAATGGCTTATGGTTGGTGAATCACAATTAAAAAATTGAATCTATGTGAGCTAAGGCTTTGCTTCATCATTTTTTTCTAGCTTTCTGAATGAAAGTTTATGAATTTATTGATGATTTATTGTCTCTAGTCTTCATAAAATTTATTCTGTGCCAGAGGACCATTGCAAAAATCACCAGATCTAGTTCTTATATAAATGAACCACAGTTTTCTATTAGATTCTCGTGATAATGTTATTGGTTCTAAACTATTTAAAACACAAGATCTATTACTGCCTCACACCTTTTAAGAAAAAGAAAATTACAGAGGACTTTGCACCTATTTTTGTGACCTGGTGGGATAATCAAAATTTAAAGCTTCAAGGTCAAATGTACTTTCCTGAGTGACTCACTTTGGTGGTAGTAGAGGAACAAGAATGCTTGAGCTTTAAGATTTCTGGGCTTTCATTATGTAACTAGATCGTAGTAACAGGAAAGCCGTTAAATACAACTTAGGTGTGAATAGCCTGATTGGTAGACATATCGGCTCCTTTGTGTGAGGGATTAAATAAATGTAATACTTTCCCATTATTATTCACTGAATAGGGTTTTCTTTTTTTCTTTTATTAAGTTTTGGTTAAAATGTGCATAGTTATATTGTCAAAGTGACATGTCTGTTTCCTGAAAAGCTATCTATACTGAAAAAAAAAAAAAAGGACTATAAAGTTTATAATACTATTAGCTCAATTTTGGCCTTTTATTTCCCCCCTCTCCTTTTTGCACATACTCTTTATATTTGCATTCTGCTGAGCAGTTTGCATGTTTGTAATTTTGATCTTATAAATTGTGTGGCTGTTGAGACATACAAGTCTTTGGTAAATACTTTCATAAATCTTTAAATACTCGCTTAGAAATCATACAAGTATGTCATTTTCCAACTAGAGAGATACATAAATAAGAATTCTAGTACCAGTTAAAATGCCTCAACACCATGCCAGAAGATCATCGCAGGTCTTACATTTCACATCACGGCCGTTTTCTGAAATTTAGGTCCTAAATTACTTTTTTTTTTCACCTTATGACAATTTACTCTCCTTTCTCCCATGTACTAGTCTATAATTTACACCTCCATTTTTCATCTGTTTCTGGCCCAGGATCTTTGCTGAATATACTTACACAGAATAAATGAAACAATCTCTGAATTGTGCTTCTTTCTTCAACAGGTTGGCAGAAGCATTCTCTGTAGCATTAGCTGGATGACTTTCTTTGGCAAGTTGTTTGCAGCAGTTATTAATCTTGTTTTCTTGTCATTGTCATTTGAGAATCCAAATGTGAATTACTGTATTTTAATTCCTTTAGAGAAGAGCATGGTCAAGCGTACAGGTCAAGGCCATACAGCTTCGCTCAACTGGTGGTGAGGATCTCCCAATCATTGCACATACTTCTCATTCTGATTTTTCTGGTTACATGTTGGGAAGCTTCAGGCAGAAACCTCTCCTCCTGGGCTTTGCTGGGTTGCTGTTCTTGGCGTTACACCAGATGCTGATGCAGGTCCAGATCTAGCAGTCCTGAAGGTTGTTATCGTCCTTCTGCCTGACAGATGTATCCCGCTACTTGACATCTAATAACTATTTGTCATTAGCATTTTAGTGGAGCTCCAACTGTAAATGTGAAGTAGCGTTCTCACAGAGAGCAGTCCCAAAGAAATTACTGTATTTGTTCTCCTTCAGCTCTGGAAATACGAGTGTAGACGCATAATCCAGTATTGCTAAAAATAAGTTAAAAATTTTTGAGAGGCTTCATATCTATGATCTGATCTAAAGGCTGTTTCTTTATAATTATGTGATACTTTATTAGCTTCTAATGTTGTATATACCACATCTGAATATATATGTTCTTGGACCACCTTACATAGATAATAGATTTTGATATGAATATATTTCTTTTTATGTTTAGAGAAAATTTGGATAGCTGATACACATATTGCTTTACATTTTAAAGAATAATTTCAGTAAATAATACCTTTTAAAGCATCAGAAAAAACGCATATGTGGTTTTCCTCACATTTTTCTTCAGAGCATGGAAAGAGTGGAACTGAGGAAACAAGAAGAAAAAGTGTCTGAAAACTATACACTATCTTCAATCTGTTTATCATTTGCCATATTTCACATCTTCTATCTCAGGTTGACTTAAACCCATGTTTATGTCCATTTGATTGGCGGTTTCTTGAGAGCATTTATGAATGTAAAAATACAGTAAGATGTTTTGCTGCATGATGGCCATAGTATCTTTAACAAAAAACCCCACTGTTTGGGAAGGGAGGGTGTTTGGCCTTGTTAATTATTATCAAATTATTTTGTGAATTATTATCAAATTTTGTCATTGGCAAATAAGGAAAGGGAGATTGCATAGGTATGTGTTTCTCTTTAAAGGTCTCAATGAAGAGGCAGGAATAAAGTTTGGAAAGTGAGCTGTCATTACTACGTATCAGTTGATATCAAAGAAACCTTCCTTTTCCTGTCTGCAAAGCCAGTCATCTTTAAACCATGTTGGTCCTCCCTTTCTCACTAACAAGCACAAAGGGAAAAGACAGCAAAAATTCCAAATGGGAGGGATAAAATAAAGAGCATTAAGCACGTACTCCGTTATCTCTAACATTTGGTAGGTCTTCTAGAAATAATATTTCGGCAACATTTTATTGTTTAACAAATGCCAAAACCTTTTGGCCTCTTTGCAGTCACTACTAATTAAAACAATAGAAGTTCAATCAAATATTCTCCCCATTCTTCTACTGGGCTAAGGAATAAAATCCTGATAGCTTTGATTATTTCCTTTCTTTTTGTTGTTGTGGTTTTTGTTGGGTTGCGGTCAGTAAGAAAAGTGCTGATGTGGAAAGGACACCTTCTAAACATCAGTCAGGGCCATAACCCAAAATATTTTCATATTCCAGTAAGCTTTAAACTAAAGCAAGATTCAAGTGAGTAAATTCTCTTTGCCTTCATGAAAATTAGCACGTGCATTCTACAGGTTTTCTTCCAAGCAATTTCTTCAGCATTCTTCTAGCAGGGAGTTACTGAAGTTATCCCTGGTGCCACCTACACTTGGAATCAAGTAAAGGTTTTAAGGTACCCTTTTTCAAAATCATAATTTGTGTGCATGATTTGAGCCAATTATCAATTTTATAGTTCACAATTATTTTCCTTGTTGATTTTCAGTTACAAATTCTGGGTGAAGCAAAATTTGCATATTTTCATACAAAACATAAGTATTTTAGTGCTGAGACTACAACAGAACTTGACTCAACTTTGTTGAAAGTATGTCCAGTATCTGCTGGAAAAAGCAGAGCAAACTTTTTGTTTTTCTTTAAAAAGAATAATTTGTACAGCTGTATAAATTCCTTTTTACCTTTACAGACTACTCATACAACATCCTTTCCCACCCAGACTGCCCGATGATGTAGTTAATACTCTAATTCTGATTAATTGTGGCAATGTAGATATCTGTTTAATGGAATATTCTTCTTCCCGAAGTTGCAATTAGATCTACTTTAAAAAGGAAATCTATTACAGTATCTATTTGAGGAAATCCATATAAACTTGTAAAGAATTCATTTTACACTAGCATCCATGCCATATTGCAACATATAAGTGCTAATTTGAATGTTTCAACTGATTTTAAGTGACCGCGAATAAGCTACAGTACAGTGACTTTCACCTTAATCTGTAGTGGTCAAATTAAATTCACTGCTCTTTAAAGCCTGTTCTCTTATCGGATCGCTCCTTGAGCCTGGAGTACAGAAAGCAGAAAAAAAAAAACAGCTGCAGAAATCTGGTTAAGAAAATGCATATATATGTGGTGACTTGGAAGTATTATCTAAGTTTGTGCAGGGATTTGGAGTTCTGCTGAAATGGTAAAATGCTCGAGAATTTATGCAATAGCTTTAATTATTGAGCCAGATCCACTGTTGCCTGTGGAGCAGCTGTATTTTCATAAGGTACCTAACCAAGTTATGGACCTCACTCCCTATAAAATCAATGTCTGTAACCTGTTTAGCTGCCTTTTAAGTATCCCAGTGTCTCCCTGTTTACATTTGAAACTATGCCATATATAACCCAGTTAACGAAACTAAGGAAGGTGTCTGTTCGTGTTGGTAAAGGATACAACACAGATTGTTTTTTCCAGGATAGCTGCAAAAGACTCCGTTACACCAAAGCAAAGAGATCAGTCACAGGTTCTTGGTTTTGTATGCTACACAACACAAAAAATGTGCACTCCATGCTGCAAAGGAGCTCTGTTCAGTAAAAATTCTATCACTTTAATCAATAGTAATATTTTGTCTGACTAAAAAATACTCCTAAGTGTTTTTTTGAAAAGAACAGACCTTATGAAAGTCTCACCCTTTTAAGAGCCAGGGCTCACTGGCCTCACATATTTAAGTACCTATTACCTTTTTTACATGCCTCTAAAAACATTCCGTGTATTGTTCCTGGAAATATGGCTACAGAAAGATGCTGTTTCTGGGAACACTGTTACAGAGCTGGTCATGTTGATTGGTGACTAATTAGTATCATTCCCAGAAGTATTATTGCTGGAAGAATTTCCGAGAAGGAACTGACAACATGGTGTGTTGGTATATGCCCAAATCATGCTGGTGTTTCGCTACCCCCCCCATAATTCAAAGTTAAGGCTGTGACAAATGGCAGTTATGAATTTGTTTTGGGTATTTTTTTCGAATCATAATTAGCTAAAGCATAGCTCTGTTCCCTTAATTTCAGCCCTTTATCATATTTTGTGCTCTTATTACAGGAAAAACACAGAGCTGAACATAATACTAATGGCTTTAGCTGGCTGCCTGCGTGCGCCACTTCTGTGTGTGCAGCACTTGGAACTATTAAACAGGCCATGTACGTTTGCGTGTCTAACTTACAAAAATATCTGCTCTTACATGGGAGAACTGATCTTGTGAAACATCTCTAAATGGCCCATGATGGATGGAAATATCTGAAGATAATTAGTGGGAGAATCCAAGGAAAAAAAATGTACAGAATAAACAGCAAAAAAAAAAAAATCAGGCAAGCCTGGCTAAGGAAAGCAACAGTAATGAATTATTGTTCAAAATGTAGTATAATTTTTAGTTGGTTGGAAATGAAAATCCAGAAGTTGGTCTGGATTTTGTCAGAAAGCTTTAATGTTCTTCAGCTGAAAAGTTTCAGGAACATTGCTGCTGGTCGTGAATGTGAAGTGTTTCTTGTTGGACGAGGATTAAACCTTATGCAAGGAAATGCGCCAACACTGAGGAAGTGCCGTAGCAAAAGGAAAACATTGGAGGTAACGCGGTTGCATTACTAGTACCAGAAGAAACCTATCATTAGGAAATTAATTCTAAGTTTTCTAATTTTGTTTGGGAATTAGAGAATGATATGAGCATCTCTAGGATTTGCTATTGCATACTGGCTGCAGCAGCAAAGCTACTCTTGCAACACTGGTTTTGGTGGCAGTAGTGAGGCTCAGTCAGTGAATACCTGGATAAAATACCTTAGATAAGGTTGGCTGATATTTGAATCCATCTTTGCTTTATTCCAAAAACATTTTTTTTTTTAGGATGGCATATAATTTAAACTTGTAATCTTCATTTGAAAGTTCTGTTGATACATCTATGCAACCAGAGATTTATTTGAAAAACATCTGTTGTTCTTCTGCTCTACCCTAAGGACTTTTGTTGATGTGTCCGTTTGGATCAGTTGTGGACATGATTCATTTATCTGTTTGCATATTGGCAAGACTTCAAAATCATCAAATCGAGATATGTTGGATAGAACTTAGCCCTGCACCTCCCCCAGTAATTTTTCTAGGATATCTGAACATGTTAGATGGCCAGGATAAAATAGAATAGCAAATGTGTTTTGCAAGTAATTCTGTATCTAAATTCATGCTCTTTTTGATATTTATGTGTCAGGGAAAGATCACAGAGTCCATTACTGTCGTGCACACATGTTTTGAGGGCATAGGATAATGATTCAGGGTTTCAGGGTATAAAATATGGTATTGCTATTAGTTCACCAAATGGTTTCTGGTTGAATAGCTCATAATTTAGTCTTATCTCAGTATGCCAGAGAATGTAAAGACTGGAAGGTTCACTATATGCAAAGCTAAATAGGTCCTCAGCACTTTTGTTTATGCATTCCTGACCTGAGGGTCTCATTTACCGCCAGCAGCCTTGGCGAGAGCATGCCATGATCATAGAATTTTTCTTCATTCTTGCAGGAGCACAACTTAAGTGATGAGTTGGCTTAGTCCAATTTTTGGGCAGGCAGCAAGGGTTCTGATTCTTCTTTTTTAAATGTAGCTACCCTTCTGCTGCAGAAAGTAATGAAATAAAACACTAAAAATTGTTGTGGAGAATCAGTCTGAATTGTCTACAGCCTATGCATTTAAATCGCCAAGAGGCCCTCTGCAGTCTCACCAGTTATCACGTTTGCACATGTGGAGCCTTTGCTGCCTGCCAGCAGCAGTTTCTTAAGTTCTGCACAGGATTTTCTCCTGATTCAATCCATTCTAAGCCGGTAGTAGAGCTACTGATGTATTTTAATGAATTCTGTTTCACATTTTCCCATTTATACTGCAGTTTATATACTGTCCTTAGAGATTTCTGTATTCATCTTATCTGACTCTAGAAGAGTACTGGAGAATCTGGTAAATGGCATCTGTTGTGTTTTTAAATTTTGCTGCAAGGTTTCAGCAAGATAACATTGCAAGAGTGCAGCAGGTTTTGTTGAGTTTCTTCTTTCTTCTGTTTTTTGGTGTTTTTTTGTGGGTTTGTTTTTGGTTTTTTTTTTACAGAACTGAAGCCTAGGACAAATTATTCTGTTGTATAGCATGTAACTGCATGTGTATAAATTTCTAGCAACACTCAATCCAATAAGAAAAATGCCTCCAATTACAAAAATTGAAAGGTTACTGCATCATAGAAGAATAGGGGATACTTGAAGTCGTACAGGTTGTGGTTTTCAGTGGTGCAGCCCACTGAATCATGCAACACCATTAATATGTGTCAAGCTGTTCTGAAACTAGTTATGTTTCTTTACATCCATTCACGTACTGAAAAGATGTTTTAGGAGAGTCTTCGTTCTCAGACCCCTGTTTTTCATTGCTATCTGGTGTTTATTAATGAAGATTTGGTTTTGTGCTTTAGTTTTTCAGTTTCACCTTCTTCTATTCCTTTCTTTCTTCCTATCTTTGAACCCACAGTGTGTTTTATAAAATAAGTCACTGGCAATTTTCAAGATGTTGTCTTATATAGATTATGGAGCAGACTGATAAATTGCAAATTACAGTAGCAGCACAGGACCTTCAGAGAGATCCTCCCATTCAGCAACAGAAAATATGGTTATTTTACTCTGGAGGACAGAACCAGCAGCACAACTGGTATTAGAAAATATTAGCAAAGCTTCTAACTCTTCAAATTTACCATGACACTGTGCAGGAAACAATGATGCACCTCACTGCAAGGTCTAAATATGCGCTATTTTCTCTGTTCTTGCTGGAACTTCAGGTCTGTAGATTGACAAGGAGCATCAATGCTGAATTTTTTTCCTGGTTTCTTTGTTTTCTTGCAGAAATGCTTCTTGGTTTATTGTTTTCTTTGATTTGTTCAAGGAAACCTGATTTCTTTGAAATTCTGCAGAAGGTCTCAGATGAGGAATTATTTTCCTTTATGGCTTTTGAATAATAAGTTTCTCTGATAGAACATACAGAGAGCAGTCTTGTATCTGTGAACTCTAAAGTTCTCAATGTATTTTCTGTGTTTCAGCCCCTTATAAGTGTTCCTCATCCTATACTGCATGAATGTCATACCTTTGTCTGGACTAGGGAGAATCTTGCAGCTTCTAATCTTGGAGCTTGTAAGACACAGCTAGTAATTTCATCACTGGTATAGTTTATTTTGCAGTTGTCACATTATAGCGTTGAAGTTGTTTTTATTCATGTGTACATATCACTTAAATGTTACTTTCTGTAGGGGTAGGTAACAGATCTAACTGGTTATTTTTCCTGCTATAATAGCAGCGTACAAACTGTGGTGGGGTAAGTTCACAAAATTGTACATTTGGAGTTATGCAACTTGAGACTTGTTTTGTTTTCATTAGTCCTTAAAATTGCTTGATTTGCTTTTTTCTTTATGTATTTTCTCACCTTGCCTATGTCCAATCAGTGAAATTTAAACTGACTCTTCTGAAAGTGGCACATGGGAGGGTATGATTAGGTTGAGAGCAAGAGACAGATCAAAAATATCATCATGGATTCCTTCCAAAGTAAAACACACATTAAAAATCAGATTAGGTGCAAAATTCTAGCATTTCAGATCCAGCCACCCCCGTATTGAAGAAAAAGTATGTTCCTGAAACCAGAATTTGAATAAGCAGCATATTCTGCATATTTGAATAATAAGCATATTCTACATTTTGGCTTATGTTCATGTTTGACATTACTTTTGTTCATAGTTCTTTATTTATCGTGACTTTATTTACATATTTTTGAAGTTGATTTGTTGCCTAGGAAAATGTTAAACTTGACAGATTTGGAAACTGGAGTTATTTCCCTTTGGCCTGGTAAAGTCTGGTGATGCAGTTACTGCCATGTCGGCTGCACCTGAATGGGCAACAGGTCCTATATTACCAGTAATTATCTAAATCATTCTTTGTTAGTGTAAAATCCAGGATATTTCTTTCTGCATATGCAAATCTAACTTTCTCCTATACAATAGTGTGACAATATAGTTCTTCTTGGAGCTGGTATTTCTTTCTAATGAGCCTCTAAAGGGAATAGGTTAGGGATTATCTGTATAGAATCTCCTGGTTTTCAGTGTTACTGTTCCTAGGTTGCTGATATAACGAAGTCTCAAATATCCAGAGGAATGCCTGGGGGAGAGAGAGGAGTAGTGTGAGTAGTCAGGCAAAAGCAAGAGCAAGATTTGACATTACAGAAACATCCTGTGTTATACCACCTTTGGAAACACCTGCAAGCAGATTCCACATTTTGAAAGGGGGGAAAAAAAGAAAAGGACAGACAGATTTCTGAACAGTAGAAGTATCTTTAAGTAATAACAGGTAGAACTGAACTGGAGGAAGCTTCATGTGCATCCCATCCTTTGCAGCACCATGTAGCCAGGGGTGTTGAGAGAACGTACCTAGAGATACCTTAAGGTTGATCGTAGATATTTACCATAAAAGCTGAAAATTACCTGCTCATTTTAACAAGAAGTTTCAATTTAGGAGATTGTGATTGAAGGATCAAAGCAATGTCTTTGCTTTTTTTTTTAACCTGTAATATCTGCTAGTTTTGTTCATCCATATACCTATCTATGTACAGTCACAACTCGAGGGATGCTCTTAAACACATTTTTAGGAATTTGTCTCTAGTTTTATGGTGGAGCCAGTACTCTTCTTGTACCTGGATTACTCTAGTAACATAAAAATATAAAAAAGTTAAGTACAATTTGGGCCATTCTTTTTTTTTCTGATGAAAGAACTAGACAATAATGACTCATTGCATGATAAATTTCTTCTGAATATCAGCTTTTCATTTTTCTAGCTTGCATCTTACAGAGTGAGGTGGGATTCACAGTTAGCTTTACAGCCATATAGATATTTTTTAAGGAAACTATTCTAGGAGGAACAATTTTTCTGTCCTTAAATGATTTACTGTATTTAGTAAAACTGCATGTTTTCTTTTGTCCCTTTCTATCCCTGAAATAAGATGGATCATTATCACTACAGGGGGCTCATTGACATTCCCAACCATCACATCATTTCTGACACATCTTGGCCTGTGCAGTTGCTGTAACTAGTCCCTGCGAATAATTAGCATCTCTTTTAGAAGTGTGTTGGTATAAGAATGCGTATGTACTTTGTATAAAATCAGGATAACGTATGTGTAAGTATATAACGTATTACACATTATAAATGCCAGCACACAAGGTGTTCTTTTTCTTGGCAGAAGCCTTATGATCTCACTGGGTTCAGTAGACAGTGGTTTGCTTTGTGTGAAGGCAGGATTTGCTTCCTGTTGCTTATCAGTAGGCCTGAAAGTCCCCTATTAACATTGCACTGGGGAATCTCACCGCCAATTGACTCAGTATTTTATTTTCAGCTGCTTCACTAGAGATGAATAAAAGCGGTTCTCCAAAGTACTCTTCCAATCCCCTTTGAAAGCCCAATTCTAGACAATATGCAACAGGGACACAAATAATCATCACGCTTTTCAAGTTGTTTGCCTTCTGTTGCTAAAGTTAAATATGTTTAAATAGTGAAAGTTACCAACTTGAAACCTCCTATCTGTTCCTGTAATGAAGGCCAGAGGGAATTTAACCCTAATAATTTTCTTCTTTCCTGGAAGCAAATGAACCTGCTATCAGTGAGGGTGTACTGGTCCTTACCAGTAAGAACGAGCTTCAGAAAATTGCCACTTGACATTGGAGAGCATTGTGCAGATTTTCCAGCACAACCAGAAATTGAAATAGAGGCCCCAAGAGTAAAAGGTTTAATAATGCAGCAAGTCTGTCAAGCAATTGAATTTAAATAATGCCATAATGCAAAACACTAGTTACTAATTACTACAAGGAAGGAATGGCGATAGCAACTTTCAACAGTTTGTTGTTATGCTGTGGCAATATTTTGAGATTGGCTTAGTCTCGCAATATAAAATTCTGATGTCAAATTGATTTCAACGAAACAAATGAAACAAGCAGAAAACCTATTTGGAGTGGACACTTGAAAATAAGAATTCAATACTTAGAGAAAATATAAACTGTCTAGCTTTCTAGTAATAAAGACAAGAAAAATGTTGAATAGTATTCATGACACAAGGAGGCTGTAATTCTAAGTAATGCTGAGCTCAGGTTGTGACCCATGTCCCAGGCGTTTGGCGCTCTCACTCGAAGCCAAGTTTGTGAAGCACGCAGTGTGACTGGCTTAGTTTTACTGAAAAAAAAACAAAATAAAACAAAAAAACAAACAAAAAACAAACCACAATGATGTTGAGCTGTGAGGTTGTCTATAAGCAAAAGCTTTGAAATACAAGAAAATAAATAATGGAAAAGTGAAATCTTGAGATATAGTAAAGCTAGGGTTCAAGGGAAAAGTACCAACATGAAAAGAAAGAAAACTCTAGAAATACTGGTGTCAGAAGGCTGCAAATCAGAGGAGCAGACCATCCTAAAATCTGCAGTAGCTAAAACAGCCACCCTTGTCTGACTGCTCAGCCAGCAGGGATGCATTAGGTGCCAGCATCGGGTGAGGAGATCATGCTGGTGCTTAGCCATGTAGCATGTAAACTCAAGCTATTAACCAAAATTATTGTTTGCTTCTAAATCGTGTCTGACCCTGGTTGCACAATGTCTTTGTATGAAAAAAGATCCCCAAGTAGGTGTGACACAGAGGGGTGGTTAAGTGATAAGGCTGAGAATTATAATTAAACAAATTTGTCTCGAGACACTAAAACAAGTAGTTGCGTTTATTTGGATGCCTTCTGTAGTCCAGGCCGTTTTTAATTTGTGTCAACCAGTTGCATTTAAAGAGCTGCTCTTGGCTAACACAATATTTTTTCTGTGCTTTGATTGTTAAAGTTTTTAGCATGTTAAATGTTTGAGACATTTATGGTGTAAAAACAGATAAGCGTAACGTGGAGACTCGATGTTAGCAGACTCTTCCAGTGAAAAGGAAGGAGTGGAAATGTGACAAAGCTTAAGAGGCAGAGTAGCAACAACCAACAAAAATAAAGATACTAGATGGAGTAAAAAGAGTGAGATTTGAAAGCTGGGAGGTCAGATTACACTGTGTTCCTCAGAGAAGGAATAGCAACACTATAGGTAGACAAGGTAGCAGAGATAGCACTATGCTATTACTGATGCTAAGGAAAGGAAAAGTAAAAAGATAAAGTGAACTAGAAGAATAAAATACAAAACCAGAAGGGCTGTCATTTATAGTATCTACATAACTACAGAGCATTAAGACATGAGAGGAGTCCCTATTCTTGAAAAGTGTTTTGAGGTTTTTTTTTTGAGTAAGAAAATGTAACCTTGTTGATGTGGGGCTGGAACAGAGACAAAGTGAAAGGAACAGATGCTTTAAGGCAGTCCAGATTTACAATTTTCGTTTTCTCACAGTGGATTTCTTTCCATTTTTGAAGAGTACCACCTGTGCTAATGTTGGGGTTTTTTTTAAGTGATCCTAGGAAGGTCTTCCATGTCTCTTATTTCCAGCTATATAGTCTTATTAAGATGTTACTGGTTTTGCCACAAAACAACTGCTGACAATACCACCTGGGAAATGTAGAGTATGAATGTCACTTAAGCCTTTTCTCTTGTCTTTCTGGCGTGAGGTAATTGGCCCAGTGCATTAAATTGCAAGAAGGTAAGACACAACTTTCAGTCAGTAGGGGTCAGCTCTGAAGCTTAAAGCAACCTTTTTCTTTTGTTCTTTAGAAAATTGTCAGTTCTGTCTGGGGACTTCAGTAGAGGGTAACAGGGTTCTGTCTGCCAGCTCTTCAGCAAAAAGGGAACCTCATTACCAATTTTTAATATGAAAAAGTAGGGGAAAAGTTTGAATAACAAAAAATTGAAGAGCCATGTGACAGCATAGCATTTCAGCATAATGCACAATACAACTGAGTGCTTACAGTGGTATCTGTGTTTAAAAAGTCTCTATTGATTTATTAGGCTGTTATGAATGTGGTGTGGGTGTATAAACGATATCAATTATACATATGTACATATGCATAGTCTTGATGACCTTAAAGTGACTGTTTTAACAAATATGGACTTAAGTGTATATTATGTATGTTACAAAAGTCTCTTCCACTATCACAAGTTCTAATAGTAGGATAAAATAAAATATCGTAGGTACTGATTGTGCATCAGCCTCCATGTAGGTGACTCACTGCTCTGGAAAAAATCTTTGTCTTTTAGTTAGAAAAGGACTTTTTACTTCTGTACTTGAAAAGCGGTTAGCACATCCTGATAATTAAGGTAATGTAAAAATCAATGTACTAATTGTTTGTGGTTTTTTGGTGAGGTTTTTTTCCTCTTGCTGTATAGACTAATAACAGAATACAGACTAAACAGGTTAGCAGTTAATTATTTTGGCTGCATCCATGTGCAAATTAGCTGTAAGGTTTCAAAAAGTTTTAATATAGCAGGAGCCACTTTAGCAAATGAAAAACAATTTTAGTACAACAGGTATAGGAATGGGGATGCTTCCTTGTAATGCACAGTTACTCTGTGTAGGTGAGAGAAAAGACAGATCATTGAGTTTGAGAACGTGGTCGTGCCAGTAAATACTTGCTGCTTGTTCAGGATCTTCTAAAGTCATTTTATGTTAAGGTTTACTACTGTGAAATCGTATAGTGCATTTCCAAGAAAGAGCCTTGCAGAAAAGGGCATTTCTTCGTGTTAACTGGTATTCAATACAAGACATGTCTTTCCAAGACTAAAGCATATTATTTTCACTTCTCCAAAAGACACGGCTAAAGCTACCAGTCTAACAGGAGAATCAAAACTCCCCACCAAACAACAACTATTAAAAAAAAAAAAAATTAAAAATGACTTCATATTAATTGTCAGACTCTGGTTAAAAAGTAATCTTAAAATCGTTCTACTACTTTTGTGTAAGTGAGTTGCTAGGATTAAGCCACCGGTGACAGAATCGTAGAATAAATTAGGTCAGAAGTGACCTTTGCAACTGTCTCTTTCAGTGACTTTGACAGGGCTACTGTCAAAGTCTGGGGTTGCTCAGGCTCTTACGTGGATGTTTGTGAAAATATTCAAGAATGGGGTTTCCACAAGATCCTTTAGGGAGCCTTTAATATCGCAAAGCTTTAGAGAAGTTATGTTACATGGTGCAGGCAATGTTCTCAGTAAATTGAACCATCAGGCCAATTAACTGCGTTTTCCCATAATATAATTTTATACAGGTTTTCATGTTAATGATTTTCATTGCTAATGAAAGTATAAAGAAGAAAAGGTAAAATATATCTCGCTACTTGGTATCATAGGCAGCAGATGCAGGTTTCCAATTTGTTCTCCTGCTTTGTAGGTTGAACCGCAGCTTTCTTCTCTTACACACCAGCCTCCTCCCCTCCACTCTTAAAAAATAAGCAAAAAAAATTTTCTGTAATCAAGCCACAAACTGAACTTAAAATCTTGTTCTTTCTGGATGTATGCATTCATATATATCACTAAGAGATAATACTTTTCTCATTGATGGGTTAATTCATTAGACTCTTACCATAGTGAATGGCAGTATGTTTTAGACATAGGGAACTCTTAGCTTCAGTAAAGTAAAAATCTTTTTTACTTCTCCTACTGTATGTGAATCTAATCAAATTAATCTGAAACGAGCTTCCAACGTGTATCAGAAATGTCAGGCCCTTTAGGGAATGTTTTTGTGGTGGTGTTTTGTTATTTTTTTTTTATCAAAAACTGCATTAAATTACACTTACTGTTTTCTGTTTTCATACATTAAGCTTCATTATTTGCTGATTAATGATCTGAGTTGTTCCTATTCTCCTCCTGCTTAATTACATACAGTCATTTTGTTACTCTTCTATAATTTCACGACCATGCTAATGAAAGTATTGGGACTATGGCTGATTTCCATGGAGCCTTATCTTTTTGTAATTTAGGGCCTATTAGCAATGAAAAGAAAATGTCCAAGAATTTACAATTTAAGACCAATTTAAATCTAATTAATTAAAAGAGAAGTAAGCCCTGGCACTTCCATTGCAACAAAATTCAGAAGCTTTGAGCACTTTGATTTCTCACTTAATGTTTTAGAGTTCAGCAGATGCAGACCAGGCAGTATTCTGTGAAATACGTGTCAGATTTTCCTGTTGGATAGGGATGCACAACTGGGGGCTATTAAGTTTGTTAAAAAAAAAAGTAAGGAAAGAGAAATGCACTTTTCTAAAGATGGAAAAGAAAATGCAAAAGCTTTAGAAAGTGAATAGAGGCATCTGCCTGTGACTACTTTATACAGTGCACATAAAACCTTCTACTGTCTAGATGGCATATGGAAAGTCTAGCTGTAGTCCCTAAAATAAAATCCTAGGTTTCTCCCTTAGAAGCCCTTGCTATAGTAGTTCTTCTAGCCAGAAGTTTAACATTTTGCAAAGGAGTGGTAATTTACAGTGAACTTCTAGTCTATTGGGAGTGGTGTTGGTTAGTTGGATATTTTTCTTATTGTGGAAGGAATTATGTCATCCACTGGTTCTGTCTTGCTGCATCCATATGATGCACTGTCTTGTGCTGATGTAACTCCAGTGACTGCAATGAACTTGTATGTGATCTATAGAACTGCAAGATCAAAATCAAGCCATGAACTTGAATTTTTTATTAGCAGCTACGTCAGGCATTATATTGAGATTTACTTAGTTCTCTTTAAAATAACCTTTTTGACATCTATATCCCAGTCCTTGTACATGAAATTAATTCTGTAACATACATACCAAATGAACCAAGTCTACTGAATATAAGATGAAAGAGGGAGATGAGGAGAAAAATTCAGGAAGAGTAATCCATTACTGACTTGGAAGAACCAGTCTAGCACAAGATGTTTGTGGCCTACAAACTGCTGGAGGCTGGGCAAGTATTCTGGGGCCGTATGACAAAATATTACTTTAGGGGTTTGGCCCTGGCATGGCTTGGAGACCAGAATTTTGGTTTGACTCGCTATAAGAACTGGGTTTTTTGAGTGCATAGGAGTGACCATTTAAGATGTGTTGCTTTCCAAGACTACTCCATAGGTAGTAAAATTTGCTTTATATTCTTCTACAAATATATTTGATTTGTAAATCTATTTAAAGGAACATAAGCAATATCTTCTTTTACTTATGTTGCTGTGAATCCAGAACAATTAATGAGTTCTCTGAAAGTCATGAAAGCAGAATTTAACCCCAGTAGTCTTTTCCCAAAGGAAGCAGAATTCAGGTTTCCATGATGAATGTTTTGGGGGGGTTTCTGTCATACCTGTCTAAGATCCAGGGCAATATGCCAACTCTAAGACTGTACTAGTGTCAGAGATTGTGTTTGACTCCCAATGCCTCTTTTTTAATAATAACAAAATACCTAAAGTCATGTACATGGCCTTGCATTTTTCCACTGCTGTGTATCTAAGGATTTCAGAGATCTTCGTGACTGCAGCTATCCCTGTACTCTTCCGTGGGTGAGAAGTAAGTTTTATGCTATTTTTACAAATGGGTATGTGTAAGTATAGTGCGATTAAATGATTTGGCCGAGAGTAGAAAATGGCGTCAGTGACAATTCAGGGAGTGTATCTCATGATGTGTTACTACAGTTAGTGATTATAGAATAATACAACACTTCCAATGTACTTTTCTAAAGATGGAAAAGAAAATGCAAAAGCTTTAGAAAGTGAATAGAGGCATCTGCCTGTGACTACTTTATACAGTGCACATAAAACCTTCTACTGTCTAGATGGCATATGGAAAGTCTAGCTGTAGTCCCTAAAATACAGGGTCACCTTCTTGTGGCCTTCCAGTGTGTAAAGGGAGCTTGTAAGAAAGATGGAGAGAGACTTTTTACCAAGGCCTGTAGTGACCAGTCAAAAGGACAACAGTTTTAAACTGAAAGATAAAAGGCATTAGGAAACTGGACCTTGGACATAATTTTTTTGCAGTGAAGGTGATGAGATACTGGAACAGGTTGCCCAGAGAAGTTGTGGACCCTCATCATTGGAAGTGTTCTGCTATTCTCTAATCACTAACTGTAGTAACATATCATGAGATAGAGGTTAGTTTGAGTCCTAGTTTTCCTCACAGATGAGCTCCACAGTTCTGTGTCTGAATGCATTGACTTCAGTTTGTTATTCCTAATTTCCCCATTGTAAGAGAGAAAAGAATGGAGCATGTAACATGCATTTAGTGTGCTTTATATACGTGCACCTGCACGCAATGAATGGAAATACTCTGGATATTATAAACTGAAGGTCAAAATGCCAGAAGTAAAGGAGTACGTCATTGTCTGGTAGGTAACTTCAGATGTGATTCTATGGGTTTTGAGTGTTAATTTCTTCATATAAAAAAAGTATAGAAGGTAATATTAAATACTCATTTGGAACACTGTGCTATGCATCACCAGTAACTGAGGTGCAATATATGTAGTGACATAACATAAAGCAGTACTCTATAATGCACTCTGTAGTCTACATGCTGGAATAGTGAGATGCTTTGCATTTAGATGGCACTATCAATACAAAAAAAAACCAAACAAACTTGAAACATTTTAAAAATAAGCTTAAGCATTAGTATCCCCACATCCCAGCTGGAAAAATATAGAACAGAGATTGAACTGTTTTAACAAAATTTGATAATTATTTGGTATAGAATCCATCATCTGATATTCATTTCACTGCTGTGACATTAGAAAGATTTCTAATGTGCTAGATGGATGAGTGTTGCTAATCTCTTAGTATATTTAAGAAAAAAAAAATTAAGATGTCAATAACCTTTCTGTACAGAAAAATACTTGTATTTTTCTGAGTTTCCTACATGAGCAGTTTTATTCATTTGATCGCTGACAGCTTGGGATATCAACTTGCTTCTTAAAATATTTTTTGGGAGCAGATGCTCATTTTTATCACACGGTCACTTTATTCTGCCTTAGGAGCTCTTGAGACCCGTGCTAAATCGTAAGATTTTGTTTCCCCACTGGCCCCTCTGTGTCTTTAAATGAAAACTTGCTGTCTGTTCAGGAGGTGTTGGAGAAGTTCTCACTGGGGATGTGCTGTGACCTTGGTGTTGTGTGCCATTTGTGCATCATTAAAAGGTTGTAATGAAGTTCTGCCGCACACAGATTGTGAAAGGTCAAGCAGAAAGTTGGGAGCCAATGAGGTTGGGAAGAAAAATTGTGCTAGCAGCAGAGGTTGAGGGATTCATTATATTGATGCTATGGGGTTTTCAGCAGAGTAATAACTGAGTTAGCAATAGAATGTAAATCTTCTCAGCCACTTAGTCTGAGCCTGCTTCCTCTTGATTTGTGGGGATATATTTTTGCTAGAGTACAGGAAAAGTCATTATGCTTTCAAGAAAGCCACTGGAACTAGTTAATGCATTGTAGGTAGAAAGACAGAAGATAAACAGAACTGTATGTGGCTCATCTGTAAAAGCAGGATTTTGGTGACAGAGGGAGAACGATTGTACCAAATGAAAATGTTTATGTAAATAATTGGAGTTGCTACACCACATAATTGTAGGTTTGCAGGTTTTGGTTGGCAGGTTCTGCTGTGTATTTGCAGAATGCTGGGACAATAACTTTAAAGGCTGCCTTTGTGATTCAGAGCATTGGAAAGTGGTAGTGGCCTTCCAGAGTCATATCTACATAACAAGGTGTATTTCAGTTCTTTAACCTTTGCCATTTTGCTCTGTTTATCTGAAAAACCTCCCTCGTAATTGCGGAAGTTAGGGGGTTCATCAGATAGAGCGACACTTAACAGATCACGTAACTTCCTTGTGCTGTAGTTGGCTTGCAATTAATTTATTGTCCATTATAAAATAAAATGGAAGAATACATCTAAAGTCAGACTGCCATGTTTTAGAAAAATCAGGAGTAACTAACATATGTGGAACAATTTTACTTTGCAGTTCTCTAGATATGCTAAATTATGTTCTGGCATCATTTGTCACAATCTGTACATAGACAGGAAGTTATATGAAGAGCTGTGGGTTTGTTCTACTTTTATAGTCTTGAATACAGGACTTTCCTCAATTACTCCATAAAATTAGAGCTTTTTTGATACATATGGGAAAATTGACAATTTTTAATTCTGCTTCATGTTAGCAACTAGCTTTCCTAGAAAGTGATTTTCTTGATGTGGAAGAGGCACTAACCTGATATGACTGCTCTAAGAGCTTTTTGTTATTTACTTAAATATGTGAATATTCAGTTGGAGGCACAACAAAATCCAAATATCTCTAATTCTCACCTAATAGAAGTGGAAGTCACCAAGAGTCTTCCCATTTCTTTCAGTGATCAGAGCCTGCAACATTCCCAGATTGCCCTCCAAAGTTCTCTGAATTTCATCCCTATATGTATTGTTAATTTGTGTTATTTAGGGAATTGCATCAAACCAGAGGAAAACTGTGCAAAAGCTTCTATCACTGTCACTCCTAAGGACATGAAGACTCATAGTTTTCTATACTTGGATGGTATAGGAAGGAGCAAACTCATTACTGCTAAATGGTCCTAAAAAGCAGAATGTCAGTGTTCATCCCATTTCATTCTGAGCAGGTGATCTTGTAACTAATCCAATGTGTCAATTACAACCAGTTTTTTAAAAAAAATAGTCAAAGT
>VWZK01011219.1:495963-521128 GCA_013396935.1 Baryphthengus martii
AAATTCTGTGACTACAACAGGTTATTTGTCATCCAGTCAGCTCCCATCAGATGACTGTAAATTACCTGTCACATTATTCCACTTCTGAACATGCTTTGTTTCAACATCCTCAGCTAAACAGTTACATATTTTGTGCCTTTCTTCTGTCATGCTTTCACACTTGCTGTGCAGTTATGTTTTGTTCTAGAAAATACCATCTCTCTACAGACTGTGATAAAAGAGCTCAGAGAGATTTTCAAAGAAAACTTTAATCAATATTGGAGGCATATTCTGTTGTGCATTGATTATGCTAAGGTGTTTAATTAATCAGTAGACAGTATTTTAATGGAGAAAAACATTGCTGAAGAAATTATAATGGAAAATTACAGACATTTCTTTTTAACACCAGCTTGAAGATTTCTCTTCATACACACACACACACACCCACCCCCCTGCCAATGCGGTGAATCCAAGACATTCCCGCTAATCAAAATTTGTTAATTTTTGCAGGCATTTGTTTGGTCCCAAGGTTTGTTATTCATCTATGTCTCTACAACTGAAAATGTCAACCTCCAGATTTACATAGTATTTCTCTCTCACAAACTCAAAGATCTTATACTAAAGGAAGTAGGGCCATCCCAGGATATATTACAGAATCAAATCACTGAAGTCTGTTGCAGTGCTTTTGAGACATATATTCGTTTGGGCACTAATTTGAAGAGACCCAATTTGTAGGTATTTCAAGTATAGTCTCAAGAGTCAGCCTCTCAGCGGTTTTCTAGTTCATTTGTCTGCCCCAAACATGATCAACCATACTTCCGTCATTCCTAATGGATGTTAATATCCATCTTTGTAAAATTCTAGAGAGATGACTGTATTTATCCTGTATTTTGCTATCCTTATAATTAGATATTTTTTCCTAATTATTAGTCAAAATCTCTCTTGTTTCACTTTGTTATTATTGCCCTCCATGAAGGAGGGATTAATTGCAGGAGTCATTTACACGTTGGCAAACTGTTATCAAGTCTCTTTTTCATATCCTCTTTCTCAGCTTCAGTGTTTTATTTCACATTTTTTCTTGTCATTGCTGCTGTTCCCTGAACAATTCTCTCTCCTTTTAGTTCCTGTCTGTGAAAGTGATGTTCAAAAGCAGAGGCAGTCCTCTAGATTAAGTCTTTCCAATGCTTGTTAGAGCTGAAAGGATCATTCTGCTTGTCCTAGAGGTGATACTTCTGTTTGTACATCTTGTTTTATGAAAAGGTTTCTCCTGAACATGTGAGGTTTGGATAAAGACAGAAATGCAGATCCGTTCTGGGCAGTGAGGGTACAGATGCTATTGTATAACTTCATGCCCTCTACTTCCCTGTCATTGCCATAGCAAATACAGTCAGTTCAAATGCCAAGGAGTGTCAAACTCACTGTCTTGCAGCTAAAATGCATTAATTACCTTTTACTTAATCCAAATAAGGTACAGTGACTCTTAATGAACTACAGACACTTTCTTTGAAACTTCCAATACTGCATTTTACCTCCCAGCTAGGCTTCCAAGGGTAAAGAGTCTGAACTACGCCAATATAACCAGCATATTCAGATACAGGCTTTATCTTCCCCCTGCCGGCTCTGGCTTCACTGTTTAGGATCCATAAGGATGAAAGGAGTAGAAGGCTGTAGAGAAGTAAAAATGAAGGAGTTGTTAAGTAATTAGCTGTCGCTCTGTGCATTCCCATAAGGCAAAGCTCTGTTGAGTAAGTAACACCTTCTTGCCTAATTATTTCTAAATCAGAATCATATTTGGTTAACGTGTGATGTTTGATGTTGCATTGTACCTGGGAAACTTACTTGAACTGACGAATGTAAATTGCACAGTGATTATAATATTTGCTATTTATATTCACTTCTCAAGTGAATCAGGTAATAAGGCTTTCGCTTACATTTATCAAATCTCTTTCTGCTAGTATATTAAAAATGTTTTTCTAATTATAATTGATTAAGATACATGAGATGTTATGTCACGATTCCCATTACAGTACCATTCTTTCAGTGAGTTATCTCTATTGTTGACAGCACAATTGTTTCACTGCTGGAGAACGTGAACACTTACTAAAAAAAAAAAAAAAAAAAGATTTGTTGCCAGAAAGAACACCTTCACAAGAAAAATAAGTAATAAACACCAGTGCCTTGAATTGTTTACAATACATATAATCTGTTTTTAATTGGTTTCTCACAATCACCAACAATCACCAAAATATAAAAGGTGAGGCTTGATTCTTATTTCTTCTCTTATTAAAAGTGTGACTTGTACACAGATAAAACCACTTGGTGTGAATATTTTGGGCTATGTGGAAATGTGAAGTATAAACACTTGTTTGTAAGACAAACATTTGCAGGAGTTCAATAATCAGAAAATTTGGCGTTTGAAATTGCAGATCATTTATTTTCCTGGGTTTGTTTCTTCTGTGTTAGGTTGAGATTTGGAGTACATTTGATTTAGAAAATGTAGTTTATTAAGGCACGCTTTGTTTACTGTGCAATCAAAATTTTGTAGGATGCAGGAACATTGTTCTCATAGTAAGCAAATACTTCTAAATTTGATATTTTGGGGGTGGTAGGGCACCTGATCAAATGTGATCTACTGTTATAATATTTTTTTAGTACAATCACAGGTTCTAGTTGAGTTGTATAGATTTAATGGATGCTTTAGGAAAGAAAAGGTGAAGAATGTGTTGCAGTGTTGGTGTACATCTGCTGTAGGATCTTCTCACTACTGCAAAAAATCTTGTCGTATGTGACTGTGTCCTCTATAGGTGCTGCTTAGGATAGATTGGGAAAAAAATTATGAAAGTGACATTCAGAGACAAAGAGGCAGCTACAGACTCTTACACTAGTTTAAATCTCTGGAAGCTGTTGCTGTGATCTGACTAGGCGAAATAGGGACTGTTTTCTCAGCCCATTCTTTGCAAAGTGCTGATAGCAATGAGCTTGCAGTGCTATGGCAAGTGATAAACACAGCGTAGTGGCCCAAATGGAACACTATTCTGATGCATTATGTTGTTCAAATCTAAGTTCAAATCTATGTAGAGTTCTCCATTTTGAATCGTATAAATATTTTCTAATCCTGATTTTACTTTTCAGAAATAGGTATCCTTATTTTCAGCAACAAATTGTGCTAGAGATTGTGCGTCTTGGAAAATGACTAAGCTTCTGTTGAGGCCAATTTTTGCAACAGTATGTTAATGAAGCTTGAAAAAAAAGTCTCCGTTTTCATGTTGAACCATAAAATAGAGTTAGCACTTCAGTGCCCAAATTATGTAAGTGACAGAGAAAGGGAGAAATCAAGATTCTTACTCCCAAAGCAGTTGAATTAAACAGGCTTCAGATCATACTGAGAATCTGTGCTTGTGCTACTTCTATTATAAGACAGAAAATTCTTTCCTTTAGGGCTTTGTTAATGAGCCAATAACTTTTGGAGTTACTCATTATATTCCCCATCACATTTGTACTCCTCATGATACCCACCCTCCGTGCCCAGCTCATCCATGCTCCTGTTTCTGCTGCGTTTGTACTGGGAGATTCAAAAGGGGAATAGTGTTACATTTAATACAGTTTAACACCTTTAATTTGACTATCTTGTGTTGTGGCCTTCGGGAGGTTACTGAGCTTTGAGAACATCCACTTCTTCTGGACAGTGCTGTCTTCCCCAGCGGGAGTCTGATGAAACTTTGTTGTAGCCCTTAGCTGCAAGTACTCATGATGGCAAAGTGCCTCGCTTAGCCCTTGTTTAGTGAGAGGCTATTGCAAATTGATGTTTTTATTTATGAAAGCTTGTCATCATTCCTATTGAAATTTAATGGTGCATTGCTGTGAGATGGGGTCATCAGGCCACTTATTAACTTGGTCAGAAGGAAAATAAAAATGCCTTTTGGGCCCCACTGGCAATATTTCTTGAGCACCTGCTATTTTATCACTTTCTTGCTATGTTCAGGATGTCAGTTATCTATATTGCATATTTTATTTAAGTGTATAGAATGAGATGTGGTAATGATTTCTACATAGTAATGAAGTACTAGCTTCCCTACAGTATCTGAAATTACTGTGGCTCCACAGCATCAGAGATACTTATGACACCAAAACCCAAGGTGCTGTATTTTATACCTTTGCTGCTGGCACTGAATTTCTACATGGTTACTTAACCAATTAAAATTGGCTTATTACTTTTAATTACCTGTCTAGTTTACTTTGTTTCCTAATTTATCAAATCAGGCTAGAATATTTTATACATGCTTATTTAGCTGCCGTGTGTCTTAGCAACTACATGCCATGCTGTGTACATGCAGCTCACGGTTTCTCTGAGCACAGCATTGTGAGAGTTGGGAGGAATCTTTTTTAAATACCTTTTCAAGGATCCTAGACCCACATTGTGACTTGTCTTATAGTTTCAAATGCATGCCAGGCTGTAAATAGCAATATTTGCAAAACGCCATATTAACAGCTGAGAAATTGCATTCTTTTCTTAGAAGCTATTATAGGGGAATCGTTTTGCACTTATTTCCTTGCTGAATTTACAGCAAAAAGAATTAAGTAAGAGGGTGCTTTTCTCAGAGCTGTGTACTTACTTCTGACAGTCTTCTTGATTGAAGAAGGCATGTGAACACCAAGCAAAGAGAGACCAAGTGGAATCTGCAGAACTCCAACCATGCATGGATGTGTGCTAATTTACTTGGCACGACTTCACCGCCTTCCTCTTCTTTTCATCTTGAGCTTATGGACAGTGCGTTTCCAAATGTTTTCTAGGACTTCTCTTCTGGAGCTCTGGACTGAATGCCAGTTCTGTATTTCCTTTATGTTAATGAAAACAGGTTGATAATTTCCTAGGCAAATCTCAGGATTACTTCTTAGTTCTTATTCTGGACTTGTTGATGGATGTCAAGACAGCTAACTCGCTTGGTTTTCCTGCTCTTTCTCTTGTTCTTTTAGATGGCTTGTCAGGAAGTCCTCTGATGCCATCCTGCTTTCTCTGAGGATTCCTTACAGCTATGTCTTGGTTGCTTCCTCTTTTCCCACTGTGCCTCATCTTTGATTGGTTTCATTTGCAACTAACTTAAATAACCAGTTCTACGATGCTGAATCAAAACCCTGTCTATCATCCTGCCATCTGTCCAAACTAACACCCCAGCAACTCCAGAGATCTTATGTGACTGTATAGTTTTAAGCTAAATTCCTCATAACTGAAAGAGAATGCTTCCTCCTTTTACCTCCCCTATTTCTTTCACTTTTCTTCCCTGGTTGCTGCTCTCTTACCTGATGAAGATGGGTAGCACTATATTCTGCCTCTAAAAGCTTATCTTAAATGATTTATAGGACTTGTAAATAATAATCCTACAAGTGAGAACAGCACTTACATATTTTAGAAACCTTTCTATATAGCTTTTGTTTATGTCTCTCAGTTCTCCTTTGGTTTATTCCCTGTTGACTTGTTTATAACCAAAATTTCAAATTATTTGGGTAAAATCTGACTGCATAACACCTGCTATTAAGTTAACCCAATTGAGACTTCTAAGTGTTGTTCTAGTGCAAGTCAGTCAAAATATAAGAAAAACAGGACGTATGTAGCTATAGGAAGCAATCATTGGAGAGTTATTGAAATGAAAGCCTTATTTAGAGGATCTTTAGTGACAAACTGAAACTGAGTGTCAAAAGAAATGTGTTCCATTAATTTTCGATAGTCCTCTTACCTGTGTGCGTGCACCCTGTAAGACAAAGAGGTACCTGCAGGCTGGGGTGAACCTTGCTTCCAAGCCTAGCAAAGCTCTTCAGTATGGCCTAACTTAAATTAAAAGGAATTGCATCCTTGAAGAGTTTGTATTTAGCACGTTCTTTTCTAGTTTTCAGTATGATCACTCAGCAATTGTGGCCTTGGTGGCTTCAGAGAAAATATTTCATGCAATCGCTTGTGGAACATTCAAGGGAAACAACCAATGAGTCTATAGAGATAAGTTTCCATCCTGACATATGATGCATTGTTAAAGTGAGTTTACATTGTTCGGGTGCACCCTTAATTCACAGCATTCAGAAGCCTGCAGTAATCACACAAAGGAGTCGTGTTTATGGCCAAGTGTCAATATATCACAGAGTCTGCCTAGAAAAGGGGAGGGAGGGGGGAAAAGTAATTTGCAGTGCTTGAAGCACTCTGGTATAAACTGCACTCTCTTCTTCTGTGACTGACAGAGCTCAAAAAGATAAGACTTTTTTTGAAGACTTATGAACAATGACAAAATATCACAAAGAATGTATGAACATGCTGGTGCAATGACCTCTAAGAAGTCCTTCTGGAACTGGCAACCATCAGCTTTCAGAAAACTCTCAACTGTCACTTGCAACGTTTAGGCGGCAAATTTCCTAGAAAATAGACCATTAATCAGTTTAGACAGCAGGAGATGTAACCAGTCAGAGCAAGGACTGGCATGTTGATCAAAATACACATTTTATTTACTTGCACTCATAGGTGATGTGGGCTCATTTGAGCTGGAGTAGAACTTTCTAACTTAAAATGTTTTGAGTACGGAGTTTATGGAAGTCAAAGAGATTTCTATTTGATGGCTCTTCATGGATTTACATATATTAAGGTGACTTTGGGGAAAAAAAAACCCACCTGTTTATTTGTTTATTAGTATTTCAGAGAACGACAGGCTGCTTAAGGTTGTGGGTGTGTTGGCCTTTCCCAAACAGAAACACTGACTTTTTTTAAGATTACAAAACAAAAACTTTAATTAAAGATATTTTGGTTACACTTCTAATGCTTTACCTGGAAAATAAACCCTTCAAGATTATTAGCCTGGCATCATTAGGAACAAAGCACTCACTTTAAAATGCAAATTGAAACGTAATTTGTGGGAACAAACAGGATTCAGCTGTGGTTGTTGGGTGATAAATACTATTTCTTTTGATTGTGCTTTATGAGCAGTAAGATATGAAACTTGTAACATTTTAAAAGTATTATTAAGTGAATGAGGCAGAGGAACAACACAGAGAGATTTAGGAGAATGTGTTTGATCTGCCATAGGGACGTGTGGTTAGAAGCAATAGCTTGCCCACCGTTTAGCAAGTTGTATTGGCAAGCAGCCTGTGGAAGTACTTCCTTCTAGTCCCAATGCAGCAAAGGGAAAAGCACTTAAACCACCCAGAAGTATGTGGCAGAGGAAAGCCTAAGCCTATATGTATGGCCAGCAACCATAGGTCATTATCCAGGTTGTTCCCTCTCTGTGGTGTGTCCAGACCCTAAAGGGTGGACCTGTGGGCCAGGTTCCAGTAGCAGAAGCATGGCTGCAGAGCACTGCTCAGAGTACCCTCAGGTATCCAAGACACTCTGTCCCTGGAAAGACAGGTGCAACACAGTTTGGGGAGGCTCCCAGCCTTTTGGATCGGCAGCTGGAGGTGGGACAGGATAATTTGCAGAGCCTGAAAAAAAGGCTAGACATCCAAATCCTCCTCTTCACATGGAATCTCAATTCAATAGGATTAATGGGATTTCTATTTAAGAAGTTGGGATTTATGTTTTAATAAGTAAATGTCCTAATTTCTGAAAAGGGTAAAATTACATAATAAACCTTATTTGCTAGCCAAACCAGGGATTTAGGCAGCTGGAGGTATCCATTTATTTTTAAATTTTTTTTATTAAATAACTAGTCCAGCATTCAAGTTTCTGGCAAATGTAGAAGGACCTTACCCTGCAGGCTTTTCTGCTAGTGTAAACATGCACTAATTGGACTAAGTAGTCTATGCAGATACTCTACTGCATGCAATATAGTGTAGTAGGAAGAGAAGAGAAGCAGCGAGTTCCTCCTACCACTTACTGCTCAATTCATACATTTTATGTGGTAGCACATGAGTTCTCAGACTTATTTTGGAAAAGCAGGTCTGCCTGCTGGAGAATGAAGTCAACTGGGACATCAATATTTTGATGTAATTACATATCCCTTCCAATACCTCCAGGAATGGTTTGTCTCATGGCTGTGCCAAGGTGAACTTCTTTCAGACTTCTTACATACATTTGGCATGTATTTTTTTCTTGTATCTCTGATTAATACACGTTTTTCTGTTTCCTAACCTCCTAGTGTCCTAATGTCTCTTTCAAACTGCACAAACTAAATGATAGCAATGAAATAATCAATTGTTTTAACACTCATAATTTGAATGATAAAATGAAGTAATGAATAAGTGATGATAAAATATTGCTCTAGCTGGGTCTGACAACATACTGTTCTTTCTCTCTATAAAGTGCATGTAGAGGTTTTCCATTCCTGATTTGTAGCCTCTAGTGAATCTGTGCTACTTTGGTCCTGTGTTTATGATTTTTAGCAAGTGTTTATGGTAAACAACCTTGCATACGTTTCCTGTATGTTCTAGAGCTGTTACTGTTTTTATTGTTCCAATTCTAGTAATCTGTTTCCTGTCTGTCCAAAGGAACGCTCATCTCTGCTTTCTGTCTTCACCCTCTTGAGAGTTCAAATTGTGGGGAGCAGCCTTGCATTTGTGGGTGGAATCTTTCATGGATATTCTCATGACTAAGGGCACGTGCTGTAGAAATATTACCTGCACTGAGGCTCATTGCCTTGAAATATTTTCTCATTTTCTAAATACTGAAGACAAAGTAAACTGCCCTGCCTTAGAAGAAAACACTACAGCATTTCAAGCTTATTGGTTTAGTTATAATTAGGGAGCTTCTTGTGAGTTCATATTTGGATTTTTTTTTTATGAAAATCAATAAAAGATTTTGAAGCATTTTCAAAACTTACTAGTTGTGGTACAACCTCAGTGAAAACTGGGATGATGCCAGTATGAGTAGAACAAGTGTCATTTAGGTGTAAAGGACCGAAACACAAATTCATTTACCTTATTTCAACAACACCAATCTATTGCCTCTCACCTTATGCTCGTATGCAGGAAGAATATGGGATAAAGAATCTGTTTGGCCCCTTCTCACATCTAAAAGGCCTCTCTTTTTCTAATCCTTCAACAAGATCTTCTAGCAGCTGCTCTTATCGCTAAGGAAGAGAACAGAGGCAGCCTTGCAGCAAGAGCAATAGGGAAAGGGGAAATAAAGGTACTTTTTAATTTTAATGGCAGGTGTTACTCCCCCTCCCACCCCATATGTAAATGCCTAGGTGTTAACCAGCTACTGTAATGTTACGATGAAGAAATGCCAATACCTCGGGAGCAGAGCTATGTGAATGTATTCTGTGCACTTTTCTGCCCTCCTTTGTTGTGATTGTTTCGGGGTTTTTTTGTACTCAGATAACCTCACAGATTTCACAGGAGTGCCTCTTAAATTAAGTGAGATCAGGATCAGTGGTCTCCTGCTTTGGGGCCAATTTTGGTGGTTCATCTGCTGCGTTGTGCTTTTCTAACTTCACAAAATCACTTCAATTCCAGTTAAACTATTTCATGTTATCAGTGACCTAAAAATGTGCTATCCTGGTTATACAGGATGAGGTTAAGACTTTTCCCTCAGAACTAACTCATTGAATTAGGGGGCAGATTCTGAGCCACTGTAAAGTGACATAATAAAAATTGATCTTAGGGGAGCTATGCTACTTTGCATTGAGTGAGAACATAGCCCTTTGTAAATGTTAATTCTGATTTTTTTTCATTAGCTGTATTATTATAAGGTAACAATTAATCTATTACATGCATTTAGCTGCTAGTGCAATGGAAAGCCTATAATGTAGTACAAATCAGAAGCTAACACAGGCTTTAATTTAGTCAGAGACAAGCTTTGAAGGCAGTCAAAGAGCTGCTGATGGAGTTCAAATGCTCTTTGTCCTGCAAAAATAAGAGCCCATTTGTTCTGCCTTTTTACATTAGCATCGTCTACCTTGTGGGAAGAAAAGGAGGAAGAATTGTAATCCCAAACTCTTGTTTTTAGCAAAAACCAAATATTGAGCTCATTGGTCTTACCAAAACTTCAGCTCTATTGTAAAAAGATGCAGTTTACAATAGCATTTAACAAATTTTACTGCCCGGATGGTTTACACCCCAGAAATAACACGTAGGAAAGGAACAACTACTCCTTTCTTACTTTCCTTCTATTTCTCCCATCACCCCATGACCACTGCAATGCAGTACCGTGACAGATGTTATCAGCAAAAGATTGGCTTTTGAGAGCTGCTGGGTACCAGACTGCTTCCTCCAAAGCTGAAATATGCACTATCTCGCATTCACAGGGCTCAAGCCATCAGACATGTGACTCTCGACTCTTGGCAGGCACTACTTCTTGACTGTCAAGAAAAGTCTTTGATAGCGGTTATTCCTACCCAAGGAGGAAAGTAGTTGTAATTGGAATACCTGATTATATGACAAACACAGTGGACTAGTTTGCTTTTCCAACAATAGAAACATACTTTAAATCTGTAACACTTTGCACCATTAGTCCTTCCTTTTGTATCAGTCATTCGTGTGTATTTGTAAGGATCTCCCTGTGCTGAACTAAAGACATTCTTTTTCTATTCTTCTGCATCTAATATGACCTAATATTAGATAAGCATCATCCCCTGCCCCCATCACCCCGGCAACTGTTTCAGTAATTTGGAGAGTGAAGTGGAGTTGAAGAGTCCGTCTCTTTTGCTTTGTGGACAAGAAATAGTTTGTGTAGCACACTTGCTCTCCGCAGCACTTTCTGCTAGTAGTTTCTCCTAAGGACATCACCTTCTTCTCTTTGCTAATTGCTTTTATTCTCAGCAGCATTGAAAGAGAGTCCTAGGTTTACTGCTTTTACTAGTGGATAGATAGAATTTCATCTGTAGAGTATCTAGTAGAAGACAATACTTTTATCCTTTATCCTACCATTATCCCATGCAATAACATTATAGTCATTTAATCTTCAGTGCTTTTGAAGAGTTCTGTTTGAACTGATTACACCTGTGAAAAGCTCAAGTGGCAAATTAAGTTCAGTTATCTGTTCACTTGCCTTATTTAATTGTTTCTAGAAAAAAAAAGTTGTTTTCTCGGTTTTATCCCTGGATTCTATCACAAAAGCTTCACTTTCAGCTTCTTTTTATCTAGAATCTCCATAGTATAACCATTAAAAGGGGTCCCCAGTTATGCTTAATATGGACAGTAAAATCTGAGAGCCTGCAGCTTGCCTAATGGCAAAACAATAGTGTGTCTACCCAAAGCAGCGCTAGATCAAATGAGGACTGTCTTGGAATTATTCACAGTAAAGTCCAAATTCTTCTTAATTCTCCTATTCTGATGCTCTACTAAAGAATACGATGTCTTTCCTTTTCCTTCATTAACTCTTGAAGACTAGTATAAATTTTTACCTTTCCTTTCATATTCCTGGCTAGGTCTGGGCCCTTTTGCCAAGCCTAGTCTTGATGGCAAATTGCCAGCAGCTATCACGTGCTTAAGGCTGTCTTGATTATGACGTGTAGTTACTTGATGGAAGATTGTTTCATAGACTGAATGGTGGGGAAAAAAGATCATTGTGTATAAACACTGGTGTCATGGGGATGCCTTTAAATGGGAATATGTATAAATGGCAATATTATTATATGTTTCTTCTATTGCAGTCATTAAAATGATGGTATTTACTAAATCGTTAGTATATCTGACAGACTGGAGGATATGAGTAAATATATACATAAACGCTTGCGTGCATGTGTGCATATAGGTGTATTTCTAGCCTATCAAACAACATTTGACAATGGATAGATGTCAGAGAGACATGGAAGACACTAGGAAGTGCTGCTGTAAAACTTCTGGGTCAAGACACAACTACTAGTCCGGAATTTGCCCTACAGAGTAAAATACGCCATAGAATAGAGATGGCTTTATTAGAGGATGAACGTGTTAGATAAGCTACATCACTTTGGAGTTTTTGAGCTTATTTTCTCTGGTATAAAGCATAACTATGTCATCTATAGACATGGAGCAAGTATGCTATGTTGCTTCAGGATCTGATTTTTTTTTTAGGGACTGACTAGATTGATTAGATCCAGAATAACTGGTTTTTTTTAATTTTCTTTTATGCACAAATGAGAGTATTGTTTAAAATAAGGACATATTTTAATATTTTTGAAGTAGTTTTGATCAAGGTGTGCCTTATTTACTAATGCCAAGTCTGAAAATTAAAAGCCATTCTATATTTAGGGAAATTTAAAATAAAAAAAAATAAAAAAAAAATTGCTGTGGCCAAAATTAAGATACTGAAATATCATCCCATCGGCATCCACTGTTAAAGGCTGTTGGTGCTCTTTAATGCTACAAGTTCTTCCTAGAATCTCAGTTTTTCCCAACATCTTATAGTGCCCCAAAATGGAATATTGTCATCACGTACTTCAGTCTGAGAGGAACTGAGTATATGGTAGAGTATCTTGATTGCTTGAGTCGTCAAATTATCCAAAATTTATTCAGCTCTACAGTTCTTTGGCATAAAAAATTGTTGCTGACTTCAACAGCAATTCGCTGTATCAAACAAAGTACATTTACTCTGTAACTGCAAGACTTTTCTTTTAATACAAACCCATTTTGAAAAAAAGCATAAATTATTCTCAAAGGTTACTAAACATGTTTGTTTAAGGTCTGATTTTGCAATTCATGTGGAAGAAAAATACTCTGATTTTCATAGGCCAAAGGTCTAGTAAATGATACCTTTTATTTTCAAGAAGAAAAGTGAACACCAAACTCCTACGTACTTCTTGAAGTCCATCTTAAAGGAGAATTTCTTTCTGCAATTTGAATCGCGGTTGCTATTCTCTCATGTTTGCAGCATGTGCAAATAATGAACAAATATAGTAAACTATCGCAATATTTTAGCTATATGTAGTGTATAGCATAAACGAAATATTTTTAAACTGGAATAGTATATAAAGATTATAATAATTCATTGCATACCTTTTAGTACCACCTATATGCAAGCAATGGTGCACGAAAGTTGAAGTACATTCATGAAAAGTATGATGATTGAACTGACTCTGTCAGCAACATCCACCTCCAAAGTAATTGCAAATAAATTTATTAAATGGGAAGCTGCCAACTTAGCAATAAGTTATTGTCTTCTAGTATAATGACATCATATTATTTTATCCTACAAAGAGTTCTTCCAATTAGCCAGCTTTGAGCGGAGACACAATACTAGCTTTCTATCATATTGCTTGCAATTAAACTTTTGAAGCTACCTTCATCTTTTTAAAAGAAAACCTTAAAATCAAGCCTAAAAAAATCACGAAGTTACTGTATAAGTGCTTGTTGGCTTATCAAATTTCAATTGTAATTGACAGAATTTGAGCTGGGTTTTATTTGATTAGTTGTATCTGGTTTATATTTCATTTTGTGCACATCACTTGCAAGACTTAAGTCTTGGTACTTGGCTATTGGAGTTGCTCACCTTTTTTTTCATTTCCATCATGACTGAAAGATGCCAAGTGAAATCTTGTTCAGTGTTGCTATTAACTTGCTACACACAAACTATTAAGCTTTTACAGGAACTGAGTTTCAGCAGCAAGTGCATAGTTCTATAGAGAGATTATGTGTTATATCCAAGTAGTAAGAACAAGTTGATAACCCTGTCTATGTCTCTTGAATGTAAAGCCACAAAACTGTGAGTCTCTTCATAAATTTATTTTGCTGTCTTACGAGACGGTACAAAATATTTATTTTTCCAAAGACAACATGAAGTAGAAGCATATAATCATGCCAACTACAAGTAATTCTGACTATTGACTTTTGCCACAAAAACAGTTGAACAGGTGTTTTCATATTTCAGTGTCTTTACCGCTCTATATTACTATTAATGGTTTTGAATTCAAGCATCACTTTCTGTATAAAATCTTGTGTTTTGGTAATACATGCTGATATTTGGTCCTTGTTCATGGCGGTAAGAGTTGCATAGGATCTTTCATGCAAGTCAGTTGACAAAGTAATTTTTTGAAACGGATGCAGAAACAAGGATGCAGATCAGTTAGGGGCATCTTGAAAGGCCAACAGTGTTTGAAATGGTTATAAGGCCTTAATCTTCTGTCTCAAATCTCTCAATGGTTAGCAAACAAGTAATGCAGACATGTGCTATAAGAATGCTGCAAAACAGAGGATTTCTGCTTATAACAAGTCTGAATCGAAGTGGTGACTGTTGAGAGTTACTGATGTATCCTGCTTAGAGAAAAGATGTGCAAATCCGATATAGATATTATACCTTATAACAACTGCCCCCTTCCTCAGTTACATACAGGCTTAGCTGGTATCTTGGCTTCAGAATCGTAGGGTCAAAGCATCATTTTAGTTGGAAGAGACCTTTAAGACCATCAAATCCAATTGTTAACCCAGCACTGCCAGGTCACCACTGAACCACATCCCTCAACACCTCATCTACATGCCTTTTAAATACCTCCAGAGATGGGAACTTCACCACTTCCCTGGGCAGCCTGTTTCAGGGCTTCAGAACCCTTTTGATGAAGAAATTTTTCCTAATATCTTATCTAACCTTCCCCTGGCAGAACTTGAATCCATTTTCTCTTGTCCTATTGCTCGCTGCATGGGCGAAAAGACCAACCTCCACCTTGCTACAACCTTCTTTCTTGTAGTTGCAGAGAGCAAGGACCCCTGAACCTCCTATTTGCCGTGCTAAACCATCCCAGTTCCCTCAGCTCTTCCTCACAAGACTTGTGCTCTATACCCTTTGATGACCTTCCTTGGACACACTCCAGTCCCTCAATGACCTTCTTGTATCAAGGGGCCTGAAACTGAACCCAGCATTCAAGGTGCGGCCTCACCAGTGCCGAGTGCAAGGGGATGATCACTTCCCTACTCCTGCTGGCCACACTATTGCTGATACAAGTCAGGATGCCATTGGCCTTCTTGGCCACCTAGGCACACTGCTGGCCCATATACTGCTGACTGTCAAACAGAACTCCCGGACTGCTTTCCACTGAGCAGCTTTCCAGCCATTCCTCCCCAAGCCCGTAGCGTTGCAGGGGGTGGTTGTGGCACAAGTGCAGGACCCGGTACTTGGCCGTATTAAACCTCATCCTGTGGGCCTTGACTTATTGCTTCAGCCTGTTCAGATCCCTCTGTAGAGCCTCTTTAGCTTGAAGCACATCACCAGGGGAGCAGTTTAAGTCGTATTAGGGTTGCTTGTCATATAAGTACTTCATGTGTGTTCTCATAGGTTAAAAAAAAACCTAGCTAAGAACGACCTAACTAGAGTCAGAATTTCAGTTCTGGAATTAAGACACCAAAATGACTGCTCCTCTACAGAGCTCAGAGGGATGTTTCTTAATCCTCTCTCTAGATCATACATTCAGCTCTGCTCAGAATATCACCTTCACTGTCTAGTAATCAATTTTCATCTGAGAATGAGACAGAGAAGCATCTTACAATGTGTCTGTCAACTGCAAAGAAACTCTTTTTTAAAAAATTGAAAATATTATAATTCATTTTCAAGCTTTTCAGGGAAGAGAGATTTAAACACACCACTTATCACTAAGCGTTGTTTAAGTTGTCCTGTAATTTGAGGTTCCTTTTTATGACACATTTGAAATAGATCTTGAGTAGGCCATAGAAAAAGAATACCATCTCTTTAAAAAAAGCAATAGCTTTCAAGGCCCAGGATGGCCTCTGTGTGGAGATTAATAAAGCTTGACAATATATTGTGAATGCAAGCAATGACTTCTATTACAAGGGGGAAAATGAAAAAGCTGCTATTACTGACATAGTCAATAGATTGCACCTCGGTGTATACTGTACTTTCTACATTTTTAATATAAATGTGTTCAGTTTCAGAGATGGGAGCATTATCAGCATTCATTTTACTTGAGGCAATAATGTGAGAAGTTGTGTCTTGTGTAATAAATAAATAACCTGTCTTTAAAACCATTTACTCAGATTGCTTTTCCCAAATGCTTATTTAGAGGTGCTCTGGAAGGTGCCATACACCAAGACAGCCATGTTATAAGGACTTTATAAAATGCAGTTTCTTTATACATAAAATAATCATTTGTGGGGTATTTTTTGTTCTGCTGGTTTTAGAAATAGTATAATGCCAGTCTTGTGGGGTGGTGTGATGAGTTGTAAAATCAGGTCCCCTTCGAAGAGGTTCCTGGTGGTTGTGAAGGCCTCCAACAGAGGCCAAAAAGCTTTTCATCATGACTGGCAATTGCCTCTCTTTCAATTTGAGACTTTTTCTTCCATCGTATTTTTTTGAATTTGAAAGAATGGAAGAAATTATCTTATCTCTATAAATACACATCTTCAGATCTTCATAATCTTTGTAGCACTCACTCATCCTAAGAAATGATTTTCCCTATGTAAATGGATCATGTTAGATGGCACTTAGTTATAAAATAAGACACTGAGGTAATTCATGCTTTGTGCGGTCACTTCTGTATCTTGGCAAATACATTCACGTGAACAAAACGTTATTGAATATATATAAGTATATATTGAATAGGTAGCTTATAAGAACATGAAAATGAGGAATAATCAGCAAACTTTGAATTACTTCTACTAATATCTAATATTGAAGGAAATGTTTTGTACTCATTTGATGTCTGGCTGTAACAGATTTTTATTTTAACATAATTGGAACCATGGGCCTGATAGCTCTCTAATGGCTCTTTTACATCAGCACAAATGTACTGATTTTGTTAGAGTTGACCCTTGATTTATGCTGTTGTAAAAAAAAGAAGAATCAGCTGTAAATACGTAAGGAGGAGGGAGAATAACTTTCCTAGAGTTCCAGAGACTCTAAGTACAAAATAGAGGAAGATTTATTTAGAGTGGCTCAGGGGTTGTAGCAACTGCAATAGGCTACAGCAGTGCACAGGAAATTTCATCTGACTGGAAACAGCACGGTTTATATTTCAGTGGCTTAGCTATCTGTGGCTCAAGGTGAAAACTCCATTGGTTAACAGATAGACACATTTCTGACTATAGTTTAAAGAAGGAGATGGAGGTGAAGGTGTAATACCATTCATGCATTCCTCATTCTGTACTCTTCCAGTGCTAGGCCTGGTTTGTAACTCAGAAGTCTTCCCTGCCTGAGACATCTCATTTCAAATGGTGGATTTTGAAGTTAAACCTAAAAGTTTATTCAGCAAAGAAAATCTCTTTTCACTAGTATGAGTGCTCTGTATAAAGTCTTCTACAGTACTTTCTTTAGGTCATGCAAGGAAACCTAATTTAGAAATATTACAGAAGGCAAAACTTATCATTTTCTGTCCTAGAAATCAGCACTGATCTGATTACTTTTGACTGTGATTCCAGGTTATCTACCTAATTTGTCTTCAGTGTTATTACCAACATGTGTTTTCCCATGAGGAACATATTAATTTCGTTGTTGCCCTGGGGAAATCTAAACAACAACAACAAAAAGATTAAGTACAAGAATTCTTTGTCATAAAAAGTAACACCACATACACAATAAATGACAGGCTTATATTTAGAAGTGTTGAAATCAAAGTATTTTCAGTTTGCATTTTCCAATATAAATTGCTCATTTCAAAACATAATGCTGTATATAATTAAATCACACAGTTCCAGAGTCTGGGCCATCTAGCAGTCTGTTAAGTGATGTGGTAAAAGCTATGGGTAACAGAAACAATAAAAGAACTGGTGCCCACCTACAGAGCCTCAGGTGGACAGACTCTCACTCCTGCATTTCCCACTTTCTGCTACAGAGGTGCTGGTTTCCCGGTGCTCTTTCCCACCTCTGCTTTCTTTGACTCTTCCATGAGCATAGAAGTCACCACAACTGGAGCAGTGGTGATGGCTTTGCTAGTGACATTGTTTCTCTCTTCCATCTCCCATACAGCAGGGTGGCAGTGAGAAAATTCAGCCTTGAGCTGCAATTAGCAATTGCCCACTCATTTCGTCTGAAGTGCAGTCATCTAACTAATGACAGCATTTCTTCATCTGGATATAACGTGACAGATAACATGGGGCTCTCTGAATCACGCTATGTACGTGCATGAAAAGATTATTTTAATTTCCAATTAAGTGAGTACGTGAGACCAGCAGACCTAAGACACCTTCCAGTATAGAAAGATAGGGTAAGAAAATTCCTTAGCACATGGTCTTGTGCTGCCCTCCCTACTGTTCCTTGTTCCGTTCCCTTTCCTTTGGATTTAAAGAGTAAGCAGTCAGAAGTTTAGATATGATGGATAGGTAATGGATGCAGTAAAAAAAATATTGTAAAAGAACATTGAGACATGATTTGTTAGCACATTTTCCAAGTAATTTGTAAAGGTACAAAAGGTGTTATGGAAAATGGGGATTTACATGGATAAAGATTAATCCTATAGTTTCTTGAGTAGATATTCTTTATTAGGTCATGTTATGGTTGATGTAGCATAAAGAAAACTGTATAAAAACAACTTTGGATTGGTTATGTTGAGAAAATAGTTTTGAACGTTGTTTTTTGTTGAAGAGTCATATACCTTTATTCCTACTTAATGTTTCCATTTAATTTCTTTAGTCTATAGATGTAGTTTTGTTACTGATGACTGAACTTCAATAAAACTCAGATGTGAGTTTCAAGTATTACCACAAATCCCTTAGTCTCTTGGAAGCGAAGTGTGAATGAAAAGCCTGGGAAGCTTTTATTATACAAGAGAACCAGATAATCAAAGATATTAAACTTTTTAAAGTATAAATATATTTCTTTGTGTTTTTAAAGAAATAAGCTTTTTTGAAAACATGGGGTTTATACAAAAAAATTGATTTAAAAAAAATTATTTTTAGCAAAAAGCTGAGTGATGCTTTAATACTCTGCCGGATTTTACCGGCATGCAGGCTCAGAGAAAATTGTTGCTTATCTAGTTTTACACACCCTGAAAGCAATTTTGAAAAACAGGAGTCATTGAGTAATATCTTTACTAGTGCCATAAATCAGAGACTTATTTGCATACAAATGAAAATTCAAACCAAAGTGCACTAAGAAGTAGCAGTGCCCTAAGTCAGGGACCAACATTAAAATATGACTTCAAGTTTCCACCCTGAAGTAAACCAGAAATCAGAAGATATCTTCTGTTGAGAGATATCTTCTATGTATTTGTTGTTAGGTTTTGGGTTTGTTTGTTATTTTAACTCTGAACATATTCATAGAAGGATGAAATGATTCCATGGGATTTGAGATAATGCCTGTAAACAATTCATTAAAATCTTATCACTGATAGTATCAAATACATGAAATATTCAGTAGATAAATCACATCAACAAGTCATGGCCGTAACCTGCAGCAATGCTAATTCAGAATTGTGTACTGAGATGTGTGAAAAAGCACATTGCAGAAGATGGAAGTGAGCTCTCTGTACTTTTTGTTAACTGTAGTTTTTTTTCAGTGCCATTCAAAAGAGGTAGTGGTGAATTCTGAGACAATAAAATCAAGGGTCATCAAAGAATGATATTGGCCACCTTAGGGGAAAAAGCCCCAGTGAACTGGAACAAGGTGAAAAAAACCACCACCACTTCAAAACAGTATAATTAATTCTGAGATAAATTTGTAGGGTCAATATTGGAGCACAAATACACAAGTGGCCATTTTAGAATTAGAATACTAAACTAAATCTAAGCTACAGTGGTCAAGGCAACACCACCTAATTAAAGGTCTAAAGGAGGAGTTCCATCTACAGGGAATAGATGAAAAAGCTTCCAGATGAAACAGCTTGGAAGGCTGCAAATGAGATATGTAATTTTTATTAAAAGAGATACAACAATATTCCCTGTGGTAAGGTCAGCAGATGAAAAAAAGGGCTATGTGCAAAGTTTTTAGAAATAGAATGCATTAGAACAGTCCCTCCTTCTAGTTTTTCAGTCTCTGAATGAGAGTGTAACTTTAATTACACATTTGCTTCTTTCAGTGAAGACTTCTCTCTGGGCTCAGATTTGTGGTTTGCTTTTTTTTTAACCTTAGCTCTTTTTGGTAGTCTTTAAGAACCCCTGTGGTCCTGTTGACTTTGTGCCTACTTAAGCAAGCGCTCGTGAATCTGTGTAAAAATTATTGAATTGGGCTGAAGGCTGATTATAAATGCACACTAAAACCTGTATAAATGGACAGAAAAGCTATTTTTACATAAATCAAAGAACAGTGACTTTTAAAATTATTTTAATGAGTCGCATATTGAGTAGATTTGTTGGCAAGCTCATATCATTACTCCTTGAAATTACGACTCTGTTACAAAGGCTGTTCCAGTATATGTAGGTCATCAGAGAAGTTTCAATGAAATTGTGTTTATATGGTCCTGTGTAATTTGTCTCAGATAAAATAGTGCATTGGTGGCACCATCCTCTATCTTGATTGAAGATTGAGCAAAGATAGTGGATCTAAAGGTTACAAGGTTGCTAAGGAAGGATTAGTCAGAGCTCTGGTCAGCAGATTTTCTTTGGCTGGCCGACACTGCCTTTCTCTAGGCCCGAGATAGGTCCTCCTAGAAAGAAGATGTAAGTCTCTGGGCTTTTTATATTCAGTGACTCAATCAGAATTTAACAAGACTAAAAGGTATTAATTGCACCAGAACTAATGACAACATTTTTTTTTTTTTTTCTGCTTATATATCTAAATATCTTAGTCTTTAGTCGGAAAACAAACCAAGGCTTTCTTGACCTTGGTCTAAGCTCCTTGGCTTCCATGCAATTCTTAGTCTTTCTTGCTTGAAACTTTGAACTGATGCACCTTTGCAAACAAGGAAAATGTGAAGTCCTAAATTGGTTCCTGTCTGAGATACACAATTAGAAATACCTCATCTACAATCAACCCCCTAGTGTTTAACAAACAGCTATGATTACTTCGATTGTACCAAGCTCTAATGACCACATCAGGTTTCCAAGTTAGTCTTTCAAGAATGATTCAGATGATGCCAAAGATGGAATGGGAAGAAGTGCATAAAGGTCAAAAGGGAAACCAGTAAGGCGGAAACTGCTGAAGAGGCGAGGGAGAGAAAGAAGGTTATTGCATGCTTGTGGGAGAGGGTCCAGTGCTGGCAGGGAGCCTTCTGTTTGCTAAAATAAGGCTTGTTCTGGAATGATAGAATAGACCAAACAGATTCATCATCAGTCGTCTTTCTGGTTGAAGTTAATTTCTGTATGCAGAATCTCTTCTGTCCTACTTCCTTGTCTGATCGCTAATATGTTAATTTAATTACTTTCTCAAACCACTTTATTAATTCAGCCATAATTCTTCTGTAGCTTTTCACCAGAAGCAGGATATCACTTCTTGGAGTCTTGGTTAACCTTAGACTTCTGCAGAGACATACCTCAAAAATTACGTGAGATGTTCAGGTCAGAGGCTCAGCCTACAGCTGTGGAAGGAGTTGTTAGAGATGCTTGGTGGAAAACATGCCTAGCAGCAGTTACTCCCTAGGAACTTTAAGTCCTCTCAAACTCTCTCTTGAATGAAGAATCTATATAGAAAATAATAAAATACAGACTTTGTGTTTTTAGTATTCTGAAGAGATTACGCTAGTGTATATTTTATATTTTCAATATATTACACAGTCAAACTTTGTATAATTCACCAAGGACACTGTAGCGCTGTTTTAGAGGCTAAACTCTTCTCAGGAGTAAACAGGCACAGTGTCATCAAAGGTGACACATGGTGCTCATTTCCTGCCTAGTTGCATTATGGAAAGGAAAATCTCATTTAACACAAATTCTACCCTTCTATAGTGTCCGTGAATGAGGATAGAGTGCTGTGTTGGACATCAAATCAGTAATGCCTGCAAACTCTGGCTTTTAATTTAAGAATATGTCTCCTGCGGACAAACTTACAACTGATGCTTTGAAATCTACGGGAATGTGAATAGATGAAAACATTACCAAAATTAGATAGGCTCAGTTTACCCTCACTAGGCTGTGAGGTGTGAAAAATATGTCAAAATTTGAGGGTAAATCGGTTTAATTTCCATAATTTTGTGTATGGTCTTTGAATTTTGCTAACTGTATGTAATGCCACCACATCATTATCTTAAATTCAGTCTACTCTGAGGGGTGTTTAAGGGAGCTGCTGAACTGCTATCGAGATCTCAGTGGACATACTGTGGAATTTAGGAATTTCATTAATTTTGCAATTGGTCCAGTATTTACCACAGGGTTCTAGTATTGTGTGAATTAGCATTCTATGCCTTGATAAAATCAACTTATGAGAGCACAAATGAGTTTGTTGTGACAATGTCATTCTTCCCAGTTCATATTTTTCTGCATCACAGTACAGAAATGTGCTTTACTGGTTAAGAGCCCTTTTTTGAAGAATCTTAGGGAAAAATTAATAGAGGACATGAACATGGTACTTTGAGGTGTCTTAATTTGGCCAGAATGGAAGATCTAGTAAGTATTTGATCATAGGATGAATAAAGTGTAATATAAACAGTGGCATTAGTTACATCCCTAATCTCTGTGATGGAACAGAAAATTTGTTTACAAAACTAGCTAATTGAACATGCACTGCAAAAACTTTTCAGATTCCTTATTAACAATATTACCAGTATTGAAAGAAAGCGTAGCTACTGTTTAAAACTTAACATACAGTTAAAAATAAAATAGTCTGTATTCAAACTGAGGCATGTAAAACTAGGCATTTGTTCATTAAAGCTAAAAGGTAATTCACATGGAAACACCTGCACATCCCCCCACCAAAGAACCAAAATATTTCGACACATATTACGTACATTGTCCTAAGTGATCACTGTTGCTTGACTTCATCCCCTAGTTACATGCGGTGAGAATGCCATGCAATGTCATCACCAAATATCGTGGTTGGAAGGGACTTCCACTATAATCTGGTCCAGCCTTTTAAGTAAAGGAAGGTGGAGGGCGGGGAATTGGTTTAAGTGAGATGGCCCAGTACCCTGTCAAGTTCAGTCTTAAAACTGCTCAGTGTAGGGGAGTCCACCACTTCCCTTGGGAGACTATACTAATGTTTAATTGTTCTCATTGTAAAGAATTTTCTTCTGGACTCCAACCAGAATCTCCCCTGGAGCAACTTGCAACCATTCCTCCTTGATTTCTCCATGTGACTCCTTGTTAAAAGGGAGTCTCCTTCCTCTTGGTAGCCACCCTTCCAAGTACTGGTACATCATAATGAGGTATATAATAATAATTAACTAAATTTAGATTAATTCAATTAATATTAAAAAGTAAGGTGGATAATAATTATTAAAGGTAGCATTATACAGATGGAATTATACAGGATTAGGCACTGCTTAGAATTTGGGCTGTAAAATACTTGTGTCATATGCAGTGTGGTAGGCAGAATTTAACACCATAATGCCCCATTTCTCATAAGATTTCACAAACAAAAAGCTTTAAAAAGTATCACTTGAGTCTTGTTGCATTGTGATTAGAGATAAAACTGAGGAAAGGTCGTTCTTCTCAATCTATTGGTGTGAAACAAACCAACAAAAAAAGCATTTAAACTGCATTCCCATAGATCAGATTATCATGAGCGCTTACTTTTCCATACTCACTCTATATAAGAATATTCCCATAAACTCCAAGTGTTTTCTTTGTGTTCAAGCCAAATTGCATGGCTGTACTTAACAAACTGAGGTCATTCATGCCACAGTTGTTACAAGCTATTAAAACTTGGAGTGAAATACTTCGAGCGTTCCTTTTGCAATTGGCAGAAATGGGCTGAGAAACGCTGCTGATTGTCAGCAGCTAAAAAAGTAAGAAAAGAGAAAGCTCGGGGCTTTAATGTGTATGAAGAATGGGTATATCAGTAATGTAGAGTTAATTTAGCTAAATGTACATTTTAATGCCAAAATATCGGAGGGAAGAAGAGTTGTTAGAGAATTCTTGACTATTCCTTGTAGTTTGCTCAAGTGGACTGGCAAATAAGCAAAGGGAAACCATAAACCTTCTTACCTTCTCACAAAATACTGAGTGATCTCTTTAGTGGACTAATCATACCTGACTGGGATTTTTGAAATGGCAGGATAAATTGCATGGCTGAAGTTGATGAAGAGCTCTGAGATTTGACAAATTTATTTCCTCTGACAGATACCAAATGTTTATGTGGTATGTTGGTGGTGTTTTAGTTTCAAGCCATTACAGGCACAGCAGAGATGGATGAATATCTTCACTTAAAAATCAGGATTTTGCCAGGGAATAACACAATCATTCTTTCAATCAGAAATATTTTTCTTTTCAACCACAGTAATTAAATAAGTAATAGAATTATTAAGTTGACAAATAAGAAATGTAAAAAAAGGAACAGAAACCTCTCAGGAAACAAGAGAAAGCAGAAGGTTAAGACCTGGGCTACGGTCTAGAGGAGGTTTGTAATTGCATTGTTGTCTGGGTGTTGACTGGCTGATTGAACAGCCTTGGAGGTGTCCACAAGCTATCAGGCCAGGGAATTGGAGTTAATGGACAGCTAATATCATGATTGAATGGTAAAAGTGAAGCCTGATCTCTTTGAGGATGGAAAATCAATAGTCTATTAGATTTGTCAGGATGACAGGGAGAAAAAAGTGAAAGTCTGCTGTATTTGCTTGCATTACCAGAGCTGCTCTAATTAAGCACCCACCTCGAGATGGAGGGGAACCTGGAGAATTGAAGTAGTAATGAGATTCAGGCTTGAAGTAAATGAAGTAACTGCAGCATAAGGCATGCTGACAGACAATTACACCTCTTTATCAATGCTGCTTCTTTCCAGAAATAAAATCTCACATGGCAACCATAAAATAATGCTGAGCCCGGTATGATCATAAATCTTTCTGCAGCTTGTGGTTGTGCGCCTTATTGTTCAGATTGCAGTTGTTTTCGCAAAAAATCGTAGATGCGTTGGCCAATACTGAGCTTTCTAAATGAAAGTTTCTGCTCCTATGAATATGTGTCTTGTAGAGTAATTCTAAGCATCGGACCTGTGCTCTTTCACTATTAACTACTGATATCCAGCATGACACTCCTGGCTTGCTGATGTCACGGTGTATCTGGATACATGCCAACTGCTTCAGCGGCACAAGGTAGCTTTTATGTTCCTCTTTTTCCTCCTTGCCATCAGGAAGTAACGAATCTGCCTAACTCAATCAGCATGCACATATCTCATCCAAACTTGATAGTAAATGTAATGCTTCTGCCACTGAGAATGTTAATAATGAGCCTGCACTCACTGCAGCTCAGTGCTGCCAGAAATTGCTGGTTTGGATGAAACTTGAAATTCTCCAGGGCTTCAGGTGTGCCCCAAGCCCCCCCCCCC